>CM061234.1:30872617-31236159 GCA_030844895.1 Ambrosia x helenae
TATATACATACATGAATAAACTGTCATTCCACTCTTTAAGGTTTGTGTGAACTGCCCATCAATTAATGTTAAAAATAGACTTAGGTAGCAAGTAGGATGAAACTAGCAAAAAAAGTAAACTTGGAGGTTCCAGTTGTAAAAGAATAATAGACCAATATACAAGCTAATGTGCTCTCCACATCTACTCGTTTGAATCAGATCTTAGCTTAGATTCTCATTAGCACTCATGATAATTCCAATTACATTAAATTTCTTGTGACACTAAAATCACTAACTTGGTTGGACATCTTACCGAAATAAGTATTGAACAAAAAAAAAAACTGTGTGTTCCAGCCAATAGAAATAGCCAAAATTTGGTGTTACAAAGATAATTGGTGATTTACAAATGTCATTCAGGTGATATGAGTACTAATCCCTTAAAGTTGATTGGTGATTAAATCAGAACGAGACGTAGAAGGATGTGGAGGTGCACAAGTCAAAGATCTAGAAAAGAGGATGAAGGAAGTAGACGAGAAATCAAAGAATAACCAAAAATTGTACCTTGCGGCCGAGTCTGGAAGACTAGAACCTTTGCGCTTTGTTTTAAAAGAAACTAATGTTGACATCACACACGCTATCAGCATAAATGGCAACACTGCTCTCCACGTAGCAGTGGCCAATGATGCCTTTCTAGAGGGCATGTTGGAGCTGTTACCAAATAATAAAGAGCTAATGGACGTGCGAAATTCAGATGGAAGCACCTTGCTTCATGTTGCTGCTTCATTTGGGAGTACAAAAGCTACTAAGATCTTAGTGCGGAGAAGCCCTGAGCTACTTTCTGCAAAGGATAATGAAGGTTTCACACCACTTGACATAGTTCTTTCCAAACCATGGCATAAGGAAACTTATCTCCTTCTGTTGAACTTTGCAATGCGAGACATAGAACAAATGGATGCTACAGTTGAGCCTCTGGTTAATGCTATTTCTCTCGGATATTTTGGTAAGTAGTGACTAATTATATAAATTGTACTCCCTCCGTCCTAATTTAAATGTCATTCTTTCCATTTTTGATTGTCTCAAATTAAATGTCCATTTCCAAAAATAGAAATGCAATTTTCAGTTTTACCCATAAAAGTCAAAACACAATCACCACTTTTGAGGATATTATTGTCATTTTACCACATACAAACAAAAGATTTCTTAAAATGTGTGTTTTCGGACCCATGACATTTAAATTGGGATGGGGGGGGGGGGAGTATAAAAGAACGCTGGTCCACTAATCTAATTATATGTCTGTTGATTTTCAGACTTAGCGAAGATTTTAATACGACGACATAGTTCATTAAAGAGCCCCGATGTGTTGATGGCTTTAGCTCAACACTGTCCGACTAATTTTAGTCCCGAACATATCTACATATACGAATGTTAGTACAAACTACATCCATTTTCTTATGTTTCTTTTACATATAATATCTTGATTATTCACACACACATCTGTATTGTTCATATTCGAAGTGTGGAGCAAAAGCCTTTGGCATTTCGTAAGCAGAGATAGTTTGGATATCAACATGGATCATGGCTTTCTCAATTCAGCAAGCTTGGTTCTTAGAGTGGGTATGTCTTGATGGTTACAACTAATTTAGTTTCAGTTTTTGTTTTCGTATAGATATGAAGTTATTAAAGTCAATGTTTTTGACGGGTCATGAATAACAATAATAGATCAAAAGTGTAATGATTGCAACTACCGAGCAGATTAACAAGGATAATTGTGACACGCTAGGAAAATCCCACATCAGTCGCGGGCAAGAAAGGTTCTTGGTTCATAAGGAATCTAATGCTTCTTAAATCACCAGTGCAATAAAATAACAAGGATATAGGTGACCTCGTAGTAGGAATGCTTCACCAGTGCAATAAAATAACAAATTCGTGAGCACCGGATGGGCAACCCATCGGGGGGAAAAACTGATAATATTGGTGATGCGAGTGGTAAGATGTTACAAATGGTATCTAAGTCACTTATGTGGCGTTCAGGATGGTGGGCAAACGTTATCAAGGACAATGAGTCCCTAAAGGCAGGGGGATTATAACGATAGCGACTACTGAGAAGAAAAATATGAGTCATTGCAATGACCTAGGCAAATCCCACATCAGTCATGGGTAAGAGATATTCCTATTTCATAAGGAATCTAGTGCCTCTTAAATCACCAACACATTTTGTGCTTAGTTTGTTGTGTTGCACATGAAAATTCCATAGATAATCATACTCAGATTGGAGTAGTACCAGGATGAGTAACCTCCTGGGAAGCCTCCACTAGTGCAACACATTACCAATCTGTGACCTTCTGGATGGGCAACCCATCTAGGGAAAAGCTGGCAATATTGGTGATGCGAGTGGCCAGATGTTACAAATGGTATTAGAGTCGCTCCTATGTTGTTCGAGATGGCGGGGCAACCCTCATCGAGGATGATGAGAGGGTCGATTGTAACGATAGCGACTACTGAGAAAAATAACACGAGTCATTGTGAAACTCTAAGCGAATCCCACACCGACCGTGTGTAGGTGAGATTCTTGTTTCATAAGGAATCTAGTGCCTCTTAAATCACTAATGCGTTTTGTGTTTAGTTGATTGTGATGCACATGAAAACTTCATAGTTAAGCGTGCTCAGGTTAGAGTAGTACTATGATAGGTGACCTCCTAGAAAGTTCTTACTATTCCAACCAAAAACAAATCTATGAGCTTCTGAATTGGCAACCCATCATGCGCCAAGCTGACAATATTGATGATGTGAGTGGGCAAATTTACAAAAAGATTCATAAATGATTCATCAAAGAGGAAAATGTGAAATGTAGTTAAAGCTCAAATTTTTAGTATATCTAAAACGAATCTCTAATTAAAGAGACAATTGATAGCTCTCTCTAACAACTACCAACAAGTTGAACCAACTGAGTGAGGACAATCTATGATGAGACCATACGTGAGCTGACATGCGGTAGCAACATAACCAACTGTAAGAGACCAAGTAGAACTGTGATAAGTGAAAGTTTTGATGATTTCCATTGCACTTACAACACCTATTTATACATGAGTTGTTACAAAACTAGAGGAGACAATTACTCCTATTTACAAAATTAGAGAATACAATTGAATAGAATTGATTTGTTTTGACTTATGATTAATGTGGAGGCAATATCAATGGGATTTCCTAATACCCCCCCCCCGTCAATGTGAGGTGGAGAATCTAGATGAAGCATTGCTCGAAACTTTTCAAATAGCGGCTTTGGAAGACTCTTTGTGAAGATGTCAGCAACTTGTCGATCTGTTGAGATGAAACGAGTCTGGAGATGAGCTGCAGCAACTAATTCCCGAACAAAGTGGTAGTCAAGATCTACGTGCTTAGCTCTTTTGTGAGATATATGATTTTGGCTTAAAAATAAAGCACTCTTATTGTCACAAAATAGCATAGGAGATCCGGGTGGTAAGGCATGAAGCTCTCGTAGGAGATGAGTGACCTAATTGATTTCTGAATCCGTGTTTGCCATTGCTTGATATTCCGATTCACAACTTGAATGGGAGACCGTTGGTTGTTTCTTTGCACTCCAACAGACCAAGTTTCCACCTAGATAAATGCAATAGCCATAGGTGGATCTTCGTGTATCAGTGCAACGTGCCCAATCTGCATCAGAAAAACCTAATAAAACAGTGTTAGGTGGTCTATCAAACGTTAGACCATAAGATAAACTTCCCTTGACATAATGGAGGATTCGCTTGACAAGTTGAAAGTGAGTGGTGGTGGGTGTTTGAAGGTATTAACTTTCTTGGTTCACGACAAAGGAGAGACCGGGACGGGTAATGGTGAGGTATTGGAGAGCACCGACGAGAGAGCGATAAAGAGTGGGTTCATGAAAAGGTTGTCCGGTGGAGTTGAATGTATCTTTTGGAGTGAGGGGAGTGGTGACTGGCTTGGAATCAAGGAGACCGGCCCAAGATAGTATGTCGTAGGCATACTTGGATTGGTTTAAAAATAGGCGTGTCTTACACTGTCATCAGCAGGATAAACATCTATCTCAGGGCCAGGGGAGGTCGGGCATGACCTCCCCTAGAGAGCATTCTAAGCACAAACTCACAATCTTAATAAATTCCACACATGAGATTGCTATTTATAGACCAAAATTGAAATTTCGTTCGACCTCTCGTTGGTACGAACAAACTGGTTCAACCTTATGAAAGCACGAACCAAAATCTGAATTTCTAGGTCAACTTAAACAAATGCATCAGATTCATAAATGCCCTTATGGATCACCGCAATCTTATGTTTTACAACACATGACTCAACCCTAGTCTATTCGACAGCGACGACCACACACAAAGTGCATCAATAGTCTCCCCCTTGGACGTTGATGGCAAATGCTGAATACATCTTGCACATCATCAGTCAGTATCACATATCTCCCCCTCCTTAATACATGCACTATTACATATAGTATAAGTACAACATCCTTCATGGACCGACCAAGTAATGCACTACGGACCCTCAGCATTAATACGTAGGAAGTCAGCTAGACCACGTATATCATTTGCGAACTCAACCGGCACACTCAGTTGAATTACAACCAGATCACCTAGTTACGCCAATGTGAAGTCGACAATATAATGCACTGCAGCCTCGTAGCATCAGTACCCAGGGATATCATCTTGACTAAGTACATCATGTGTAATCCAACTAGTCTTACCTGCAATCTAGTAAGACCCCTGCTAGCTGGATTCCATACAGACAGACCAGATATTCAGTATAACATGTAGGTACCACCACTCAGTTACATCTCCTACTTGAACTTACCCATGCATCACCCTTCACACCAACTGGAAAAATCTAATTGTCAGTATCCAATTAAAAATCTCAGATGTGACTCTGTGCAAAACAATCCACTTGGACACAAGTATTTCCATTGAAAATTTTTCATCTATGCTGACTAAGATTGCATAAACACTTTCTTCTCTTCAGAAAAAGTTCCCTCAATCATACTGGAACTGAGTTGACTGTTCACAACTTGTGGAATAAAATCTATCCATTTTTGCCCATAATAGTCATCTGAATCGGATCATCGTACCGCAGTACTCTTGATTCTATTGACTACCCCACAATATAACATTTCATCATCATAACCGACTGATCAGAAACCCATCTGTTACAATCACTAGATCTGACACAATATTTTAGTCCGAAGAGCTTGAATTCTTATAAAGAACAAACTGAAATAATTCGTATCCTTGATGAAGTATTCTGAGTGATTAAGCTCGAAACCTTTTAATGAAGCTATCCCACGCTTGATCTTTGTGCAAAGAAGCAAACCAGAATAAAATCGTATCATAGATAAAGTATTCCAAGTGTTTAAGCTTGAAACCTTATAATGAAGTTTATCATGATCACTCGTATCCCATATCAAGAGCCAGAGGACATCTTCCCGAAATATCACACAATAAATCTAAACCAGTGATTAACAGTTCAACACTCGATACCGGATCAGTTTGAATTCGAAGCTTTTAATCATTTAAAAAGTATGGAGTTTGGATCATAATCTTCATGCAATACCATTTCTCTCAACAACATATATGTTCACCATCAAAATTTTCTTCAAAATCTCCAAAATTTGCTATATCGAAATTTTTTTTTACCCTTAAAAATTCCAATTTTTCATTTTGAATATCAAAAGGTTGAATGAATCTTTTTCCCTTTCCTTCGACCCTATTTTTAGCACGAATGAACATCAGTTGGCACAAATGATTTTTTTTAGCATGAATGAATCTTTGAACATCACGAACGAATTATGAATTTTCTCGTTCGACCTAATCTTAGCACGAATCAAGTATCCAAGGCACGAATGAGAATAAAAAACTTTGGTTCGACCACACGAAGGCACGAATCAGTTTCTCATTCGACCTTTTGAAAATAAACGTGTTCACCTGACCCATACTTCTGCAAATCAATCCAAAAACACTCCCAGAGTTCGAATTCGATGATGAAACTTGTACAGAAATATGCGTAAATGAAAACCTAACCCTCGATTGATCAAAAACTTGGAAAAACCCTATGATTTTGTGTTCGGTTAAGGATATAGGGTTTCTAGGGTTTCAACCTTTCAAAAAATATGATTTTAACGTCTAAAATCCATGAAAAACGAGTTGTGATTGATTCAAATGACTGTTAGATCATTCAAATAGGTACCATGGCTCTGATACCACTTGTGGAAACGGTTTAGGACCATTTCCATGGATAGATTATACGGTTACAGCTTGATTTTAGATGGAGATTGGAGACGAAATAGAAATAGATGAAAACCACATCAACATAGATTGGTATTACATTAGAAACGATTACACACACTGTCATCAGTAGGATAAACATCTATCTCGGGGCCAGGGGAGGTCGGGCATGACCTCCCCTAGAGAGCATTCTAAGCATAAACTCACAATCTTAATAAACTCCACACATGAGATTGCTATTTATAGCCTATAACTGAGATTTTCATTCGACCTCTTGTGGGTACGAACCAACTGGTTCGACCCTATGAAAGAACAGACCAAAATTTATAGTTTTGGTTCGACCCTTCGAAAGCACAAACCAAAATATGAATTTCTTGGTCGACTTAAACAAATGCATCAGATCCATAAATGCCCTTATGGATCACCACAATCTCATGTTTTACAACACATGACTCAATCCTAGTCTATTCGACAGCGACGGCCACACACAAAGTGCATCAACAATTCTAAGCCAAGGAAGAAACTTAGAAGTCCTAGATCCTTGATTTTGAATTCTTTGTTGAGACATTATGTGAATGTGGAAATAAACTTTTCATTGTTGCCCTTAATGATTATGTCATCTACATAAACTAGAAGATAATTTAAGATGCCATCACGATTGAAGATAAAAAAAAGAGGGGTTGGCTCGACTACATGTGAAGCCTACAGTTTGGAGAAAAGAACTTAATCGCTAAAACCAAGCCAGTAGGGCTTGTCTTAAACCATAAATGGCGTGATTTAGTTAGCACTAGGGTTGTGCAAAGGGTCTAGAACCGACCCGGACCACCATAACCGTATACCCTTTTATCGTTGAAATTAGGAACCACGAACCGATCCTTAAAAGGCTATGTGGTTCCGGGTCCTAAAGGTTCTGATGGGTCGGGTGAAAGGGTCTGACCCTCTAGAACCCTTTAATGCAATAGCCACTTTTAGAGGATTTACATATTCCTATTCTTTTACCATGCTCGTAAAAGAATTCCTCCATATGGTTCTAAGGTCGTCCGTTGTGGACGCGCGAGCGAACGTGCGCAAGCCACCGACGTGAATATCAAGTAATCCGGTCACTTGACCCCGTTGTGGCTGGAGGTGAGCAAGGGCGCGACCAAAGGTCGCTTTTTCCTGTTAACCCACGCGACCACCATCGCTTGTGCTCGCATCAAAACTGTTCGCGTGGGGCTGTTGTGGTTGGGGGTGAGCACGGGCACTGAAACATCATTCGCGCCGTGCTACTCGTGCTTCCATAACGGACAGTCTAACAATAGCCCATGAGGTTTTTTAAGTCATTTTTCGTTTCTTGACTTATGTTTTCGTAACAATTTTGTCATTCTCATCAATAGAAACATTATGTGAATCTGTTATGTATACATAATAAATACACACACACACATCAGAGCGATATATATAAATATTTACTTCAAATTTAGATATAATATATATTATATAATATATCACATCTATGCATATCCATTAAGCCGAAGAATATTTCAAGAAAAATACATTGTTATTATTATAAATAATATTTTTAATATTGTATTAACATTACATGAAATCGATTACAATAAAACATAAAAACGAATAGTGAAAAGACTAAAAAAGATTATTTTTTTATTTTTTAATTAAAATACAAACGGTTCTTGTGGTTCTTATATTAAACCGTGGGTTTGGAACCGACCCGACCCGGAACCGATAATTCATATAAATCTAGAACCGGAAACCGACCCATATATTTAAAAAGGTTCAGGTCCAAGGTTCCGCTGGGTCCAAACCATGAAATGCTCACCCCTAGTTAGCACACATGAGAGGGATGTTTTGGGTCCTCAAATCCTGGTGGTTGTTCCATAAAAACAGTTTCGGTGAGATTACCGTTTAGGAAGGCATTGTTTACATCAAGTTGTCGAAGTTTCCATTGATTTATAGTAGCAAGACTAAGAACTACCCGAATGGTGGAAGACTTGACAACGAGACTGATAGTATGAGAAAAATCAAGGCCCGGTACTTGACTAAAACCATGTGCTACAAGACGTGCTTTGTAGCGATTAATGGAACCATCAGCTTTGTATTTAATGCAATAAATCCATTTGGAACCGATGACGTTTGAGGAAGAAGGATGTGGTACAAGGTGCCAAGTGTGATTTTGATGTAAAGCATCGAGTTCCTTATGCATAGCTTGGACCCATTTTGGATGCGGTTTTAATCCCTTTGGGAACATGAGTGGACAAGAGAGAGTGATGAAGAGGATGGCTGGTAAAATAAGCCAAATTGGCGAAGTGTTTTAGTTCAAAAAGACCGGCTTTGGATCAGGTGGTCATAGGATGGTTATTGATGGTTGGTATGGTAGGAAATGATGGTTGAGCAGTTGTGGAATTTTGGTTCGATAAGGAGTGGTGAGTGGATGATGATGGGGCGATGGAATCAGATGGTTAAGGAGTGTTGGGTTGTGTGGTGGAAGTAGCGGATTGGGTTTCGGTATTTCCGAGCTGGGTGTGTTTTCAGATGGGTTGGTGTTTTGTGGAATAGGGGTGGAGTTGGTTGAGGAATTTTGTTGAGTTGGGATGGAAGGTGGGCTTTGGATAGAGAATGGTTGGTCCGATTGAGGTGTGGTTTGGGTTTGAGATTGGCCGTACGTATTAGGTTCAGATAGGCAGAAGGTATAATTGGGTGGTGATGTGGTCGGTATGGTTGGGGATGGGTGTGGTGTTGTGTTGTGTTGGGTTGGTGGTGGAAGTGAGTCTTCAAAGTTGGTGAAGGGAATGAGTGAAATGTCAGATGGTGTGGTTGATGAGTGAAAGGGAAAAATATCTTCATCAAACTTTGCATGCCTAGTTGTATATATGAGACCGGTTGTGGTGTCTAGGAATCAAAACCCTTTGTATCTCGGACTATAACCAATGAACACGCAAGGGGCGCTTCTTGGTAAAAGATTGTTTTTGGTATAGTCGCGTAGATATGGGTAGACAAGACATCCAAAAACTCGGAAATTGGAGTAGTTGGGAGGATGTTTGAAAAGGACTTCAAAAGGTGATTTATTTTCAAGAAATTTTGTTGGTAAACGGTTAATGATGTAAGTGGCGGAAGTAAAGGCATCAAACCAAAATGGTGGTGGAACGTGGGCATTAAACATCATGGCGAGTCTGGTTTTGGTTATATGATGATGTTTTCGCTCCGCCCTTCCATTTTGTTCCGATGTATAGGGACAAGAGAGGCGACGTTGCACGCCAAGTTGTAAAAAATAATTTTGTACACAATTGTTTGAGAATTCAGTTCCGCCATCACTTTGGAAAATTTTTATCATTGTAGAAAATTGATTTTGGACAAGATTAAAAAAGACGGTTAGAACATTGAAAAAACCAGACTTGGCCTTTAAAGGATAAAACCAAGTGAACCGGGAGTAATCATCAACAAAAAGGACATAGTACAAATAGCCATCGACTGATGTTATGGGAGCGGGTCCCCAAAGGTCATAGTGAATAATATCTAAAACATAGTGCGCGTTTATTATTTTCAACAAAGGGAAATGTTTATCCTTTGATAGTTCACAAGAATTGCACAAAATCGGGTTGGGTAATAAGGATGTAACAAATACATAGCCAAGTTTGTTTAATGTTGTGATGGTGTCAAAGGAAACATATCTCAGGCGAGAATGCCATTTATTAAAAGAATCACGAAGATGAGAAGCAGAAAGCGTAGCAACAAGAGACTTGTGACCTTGGGTAACAACATAGAAGTCATTTTCACAAATGCCTCTAGCAAGGACTTCCGCCGTTTTCGGTCCTGGATGTGAAAATAATTGTTAGAAAATAAAACATCAACCTGAGAATCATTTGTGAGTCTACTTATGGACAGTAGACTCTTAGTGAGATTAGGGACGACAAGAACATTTTGTAATGAAATAGAATCATTTAATTGAGAAGTCCCTATGTTAGTAACGGGTAACGATTGCCCATTATCAAAGGTGACACATATGTTACCGTTATATAGTTTAGAATTTTTAAGAGCATCTTTATTTTTAAGCATATGTGTTGTAGCACGTGAATCGGCGGTCCAATCCGGAGTTTCTGAATTGATGTTACATTGAGCATGGAATGTTTGTGCAAGGTTGGCATCTATGGAACTTGATTTTTTGGCGTAAGAAGCAAGATTTGGACATGCGAGTGCATAGCGTCCATATTTTCTACATATATAATTGACAATGAGGTGTTCTTTTTGGTTAGATACTCCCACGGCCTCTAGACGAATTGAATCGACCACAGCCACAAGAGGAGAGACAATTTTGTTTGGTTTGGTTAGCATGGTAGGCGGCTTTGGGTGTTTGAGAACCATGAAGTTTTTGAACAAAAAGTTCTTGGTTTTCGGCATTCGCAAGAAGGTCACGAAAAGGAGGGGTCAGGTGTATAGTGCGTTGAGAGGTGAAGAAATTTTCAAAAGAGGGGCCTAAAACAAAAAGAAACCAATGTCGCTTGTCCTCGTCACTAATCGGATGTCCGATTGTAGCAAGTTGGTCAAGGAGCCCTTTGAATTTTCGACCGAATTCAAAAACTGTGAAGTTTCCTTTTTGAAGATTTCGAAAAGTATCGGCCAGATTATGAACACGCTCAAGAGAGCCGTGACTATAAGCATTCGCCAACGCTTTCTAGATCGAAAGGGCTGTGTTATGTCTGATGGTTTCAGCCATCGATTCTTCGGTGAGAGTTGAATTAATTAGGAGAAGAACTTTTTGGTCATTGGCTTTCTAGGATGTGAATGCTGGATTGACAGTGATTTTGTCTTCGACTGTGATTGTTTCGGGTGGGCTAGGAATGGAACCATCAATATGCCCGGTTAGTTTGAGGTATGTGAGAACAGGGGCGACTTGTTTTTCCCATGTAAGGTAGTTGGTTGAGTTTAGTTTGATGTTAATTAAGTGGGTTCGGGAATGGAGACGGATGGAAGAAAGATCTGTGGTGTTGGACATGATGATGGAGATGAATAAAAAGGAAAGATCAATCAGCAGAAAAAAGAGAGAGAACATGGCAGAACTTGTGACAGAAAAGAACAGGGCAGAAGACAGAAGGAAGAAGGAGGTGGATCAAAGAAGAAAAGAGAAGGTTTTAGGTGGATCTCTTGGCTGATACATGAGATAAGTGAAAGTTTTGATGATTTCCATTGTACTTACAACACCTATTTATACACGAGTTGTTACAAAACTCGAGGAGACAATTTCTCCTATTTACAAAATTATAGAATATAATTGAATCCAATTGATTTGTTTTAACTTATGATTAATGTGGGGGCAATATCAATGGGATTGCCTAATAAGAAGTATAACCCGAATAAAATGTATATCGAAAGTGTTTGCTTGGTAATATATGCATTATAAAATGCTTTTGTTTTATCTTGTGTAGTAGTGGTGTCCCCCTTTAAAATGCTGATATGGATTTTCATGAAGCTATCAGGTGATGTTAATTACCTATTTAAGAATTACAGTCGTATGTAACCAACATTTTCATGTGAACTTAATTGTATCTTTTGCAGTGTTCAAGAATTACAAAGAGAAAATGGAGAAACGACTGGTTGCTAGAAACCTGTTAGACATTGTTTGTGGTTTGATAAAGTTTTCTAATGACGCCAGCTCTCACCCAAATTTTTACACGGAGCCAATTCTTGAAGCTATAAGGCGAGACGCAAGCGATGTTGTAGAGAGAATTGTGCATTGGTTTCCAAGTGCAGCTATGGTCGTGGATGAAGATGGTAACAACATTTGTCAGGCTGCTTTTAGAAACCGTTCAACAATGGTTGTTGCTCAAGTCCTTAAAACATCCATAGCTAAGCTTACAGATCTCTCTCAGAAAATCAAAGACGACAATTGTGGGAATAATTTCCTGCATTTTGCTGCAAGATTGGGGCCTTCCAACAAACTCAATCTGCTATCAGGTCCCGCTTTCCAAATGCAGCTTGAGTTAACATGGTTTAAGGTAATCACTCACTTGATTTTCAATCAGAAACGATATGATGAATTATTATGTAATATATCCTATAATTATCATGCAGCTAGCACAGGATAAGGTGCCTGAAGCCAATATGGAGAAAAATTGTTTTGGAGAAACGCCTGAAATGATATTTACAAAGGAACACAAGGAGTTGGTCGATGAGTGTGGAAACTGGATGAAGAGTACTGCAAACTCCTATGCACTTACTGCCGCCTTAATCATCACAGTTGCGTTTGCAGCAGCAATTACAATACCAGGAGGAAATGATGAAAACAACGACGGAGTCCCATATTTTAACGGCAAGTTTGCTTTCATTGTATTTGAAGCGTCAATTGTTATTGCCATGGGGACAGCATTTTTGTCTTTGTTATTGTTCTTGACAGTCCTGACTTGTCGTATCACGGAAAAGGACTTTCTCATCCGTTTACCTCTAGCCATGGTGATCGGTCTGGTGAGCTTGTTCTTGTCCGCCGCGTTCTCTTTGCTCGCCTTCGGGGCAGCATTTTCCCTTATTTTGTCGGTCGACACCCCATGGACTCTTGGTGTGATAGCTCCAACAATGATAGGCCTACCCATTATGATTTCCTATAATTTCTATTCTAATCTCCTCTCTGACTTCATACATAACGCGACTGAGTATTGGATAATTGCTGTTTCTAGCCGTCTCAATTTGCTGGGTCGGATCCTAATTTAAGTGATTCAAGCAACTCGTTGTGTAATAACCTATTTATGGATGAAATTCGGTCTTTTGTTTAATAAAAGTTCAAATAAATTACTCAAGTGGTCCTTAGACCATGGGTAATGGTTAATGCCCTTTAAGGGGCATTTTTCGCCACATCATCATCATAGTGCCCCTTCAAAGAATGTGTAATGGTTAAACTCTTTTTTAATGTCTCTTTAATAATTACTTCGCTTATTTTTCTTCTCTTTGAGCATTATAGTAGAAATTCCCCTCCTTCTTCATGCCCCTATAATGCCCAAGGGGATGGTGTTAAGGGCGTTATCAAGCTCATTCATGCCCACATAATGCCCATTACACATGGTCTTATACATACATACATACATGCATGGAATTTGATAATGACCCAAGGATTGCTTTTTACATCTTTAAGAGGATCGAAGACATTCTCAAACAAACACAAATCTAGGGCTGTAAACTAAAGTTCAAGATGGGCTCGAGCTCAAGTTCTAAATTAAACGAGGCATCTCCGCTCTGCTTAAGCACAAAATTGTATTGATTCAGTGTATTGTGTATGACAATGAGAAAAAAAGAGCCCCAACAAGTAAGGATACAATTGACTCAAAAAAGAAAACATTGCTGGAAATCTTGACCCTAACGGCTAGTTGATTGGTTTAGCTGTAGATGGCCTCTAAACAAGGGAATGATGATCAGTTTTTTCTTTTACTTTTCTAACACTCCCCCTTAAGTTGAGTAGTAGGATTTCTGATACTCAACTTGTTAAGACAACTCTTGAAAAGTCTTCCATTGATGGCTTTGGTTAAAATGTCTGGGAGTTGCTCTTTTGAGCGAACGAACGGGAGTTCTATAATCCTTGCTTCAAGTTTTTCTTTAATAAAGTGTCTATCCACTTCTACGTGCTTCGTACGGTCGTGTTGAACATGATTTTATGAAATCTGCGTGGCTGCTTTGTTATTACACATGATTTTACTAGGTGCAGTGTGAGAAAAACCAATTGTTAGTGCACTTCGTGTATGTCCCCAACTAGTGATAGGTCATTATTAGTCGTAGGCTTGATTGTATATTCCTTATAGGGTTGTTTAGTTGATTATATAGGCTTAGGGGTATTTTGGGAATTTTTAATGTGCCATACACCTCCTATTAGTCTCATAAATGTGACACCCACATGTATGAGGCCATACATGTGACACCCACATGTATGAAGGCCATACATGTGCTAGAGAGTGCAGTGTATGAGAACCACTATAAATACCCCATGCCTTAGTCTTTTTGTAACTTTTGCCATATTCTAATACAAGTGCAACTCTTTGTGTGTGTGTGCTCTCATATCATTATTATTATCTTATCCATAAACATTCACATATAACAACTAATTGAGTTATTGATTCCGCCTTTAATCCGAAACGGGCACGATACATCATTTCTTGTTCTGGAACACGATCCTACAACCAATATCAGAGCCGAGGCTCATATCACGCGTGTTGTTATAGGGGTTTGCATCAGATCTAAAAGTTTTAAGGCAATTGTGATTGAAAATCGTTTTTGAGCCGTTTATAGCTTAAAACATGGTTTTCAATGATTTTGGGGTGTGTTTGATGTTTGGATCTGAGATTTGATTGTGGTTTTATGTTTAGAAACTGATTTTATAAATAACCAAATCAAATTTGAGCAAAAATGGATCAGATATGAGATTTTTATGAAAATTTTCCTTGTTCATGAGTATTATGAGTTTTTGATGCAAAATCATGATCATGGAATGATTATTGAGATCTGATCATTCAATCATCATTCATAAGTGTTTTGGAAACTATTTGAATCAATTTTAGGTGTTAAACAACATTAAATTGGATCAGATCTGGATTTTGATGAAAAAAACCCATAAGTTTGTGTTCTACATATTTTTGTGAATTTTGGATTATAATTCATGTTTTTGGTGTGTTTTGAGTATTGCAAACTTGTTAGGAATCATTTCCTACACAAAACCTCACATTCAGATCATCAAAATTCGTACAAACACTCAAAAACAAAATCGATTCAGAATGTTTGTTCATATATTCTGGTGTTGCACTGTTCACGCGTATGAAACACAGGTTCTGCTTCATACGTGAGGGTTTTAGAAACATATAAACCCTTTTGTTCCCATACGCGTCCATTTAGCCATTGTTTATCTGTTTGATTCGTGACCTCTGATTTCGTGTGGGTCTATTCTATTCTGTTCTATACCCCATACGTGTGTCTGTTCTTATACCTCAAGTCTCATACGTGCAACAGTCTTTGATATGTGTAGTATCTTCCATATGTCTATTGTTGTCAGATCTCATACGCATACCTGTGTATGTCCAGTGTCCCTTCATGTGACTCAGCGTCATTCCTACGTGTGATTCCCATTGATACGTGTCTACTAGTCAGTTGCTTCAATACGCGTCCTTCTATCCTGTCCAGATGTTTGATACGTGTTATCTGATACACGTGGTCCTGTTCTACTTTTACATACGGGTTCCTACAGCTACATCCCCATACGTGTCCTCTATTATGTTCTAAGTGTGCTCATACGTCTGTCTTATCTTGTCTAATACGTGTTAAAGTTTGTGGTCTGCGGATACGTCTGCTCATTCTGATGTTTATCTGACTAAATTCTGATGCTTATTTGATCCCATACGTGTCATCAATCTGTTTCTACATCTGTTTCTACATCTGTTCAGTTCTGGTCATCTGGTTCTTACACGTATTAGCAACCTGACATATGTCTGACCCTTTCTGAAGTTTATTTGGACTGTTCTGACATCTGTTTGACCCTCTCATACGTGTCCATCCATTGTTCCATTTCACCCATACGTGTGTCATGTTTCTTCTACGTGTATGATGTTCCTATTGGTTACATTTTTATATGTGTGACAATCTTGTGCTATGCCTTCATCTCCTACGTCTTAAAGTCATATGTGTCATATATTTGTCATACGTCTGGTTACCCAAGTATCATCCATACGCGTCTTGGAATTGTTCATATGTGTCATTATCATCTTTCATACGTGTGACTAATCTGTTTTACACATTCATACGTGTACATTGATTGTCCATACGTGTGAGTTTAACAATTCCATATGTGTGTACTGTATTTGTTTGGTCAAACTTTGACTTTTCAGAAGATCCTCAAATCCAATATGTGCCTCAAATACAATATGTACAGATGCCTGTTCAACAACAGGGCCAACAACATATGCCTTCCAATCCTGCTGCTCAACCTCCACAAACTCAACAACCCTCTCAACAAAGTTTATTTACTTAAGGGTATGTTGACCAGAGCATTCTTCCATATGACACAACATAATGCAATCCTGATGCACACAACAAATTGTTTGACATCAATTAGGGAGAACCTGATAATGGCAGAAAGAATTTTGCGTTGATGGCTTTTGAGGGAAGCTCCTCTAATTCTACGTTATCTCAGGTATCACAAGAATCTCTTTTGAAGCTTTGCTCAAGATCATGCAAAGAATCTTTTGCTTTAATAAGAGAAACAAATGTGCACCTACAAGGCAAAGCCAATGACTCAGAGAGAAAATTTACTCAAATGAAATGTGATTTAGAAAGAAAACTTGATTTAAAGACATAAGAAATTTCTAAATTAACAAATAATGCTATTTAAATCCAAGAGCAAATAAAAAGCATGATAGAAAACCTAGGAAATGTCAGGAAAGAGCTTGCTGACACCAAGGTTGACTGTGAAAATTGGGTTGAGTCATGTAGGGGTTACCAAATGCTGCTTAACAAACAGACCGCATCAAATGTTAAGTTTGGCATTGGGTACAACCACACAGAATCACTATCTAATTTTACTCCTAAAACTGCTGATGATGGGAGTAAAATAGTTCAAACTTCTGATATGAAAGTCTGCACATCTTTTCATTAGAACTTTCTTAAAAATGAAAAAGAAAGTTTTGCAGAAGTAAACACAAGTGACATTAAGCCATTAGAAGTTTCATCTACATCAAGAGTTGAGACCCTGAAAACTGCTGATGACCTAATTCAAAATCTTGATATTGTCAGTACTTTGCCTTCCAAAATTCCTGAAAATTTGAAAGGAAAGGCAAAATCATGTGAAATATGTGGTCTGTTTAACCACATAACAGAATTTCGCAGATACAGAAAAGGAAATCAGTACAATAAAAGATCTTACAACTGGTTTTGGGAAAACAAATCAAACAAGCATTTGAAAATACTTTCTATCCTAATAAACAACAACCATGTAACACCTTTTCTCAGAAAAAAAGACTAAATCTCAACCAAAACCTTTTTCTCAAAATTCTTCAGTAGTTAGACCCAAACCATCAGTAGTTTCACAAACTGCTGAGGTTAATAATCTCATGAATATGGTCAAACTACGGATGACCAAAGTTGATGGTGAGCCTCTAAAAGACTCTACCATTGAGCTAAAAAGAAAGTCCATGGTTAACATGACATGGATTTCCAAAAATGGTCCACAACAACCTACTACTCTTCCTGTTCTCAAGAGCAAATCCAAAGCCAAAATGGCTTAGATTCCTAAAACTAACTAATCTACTTTTGCTGCAGAGGGTCTCTAGAGGTCTAAACAGCATTTGGTATGTAGATAGTGGAGGCTGAATGCACATGACAGGATGCAAGTACCTGATCAACAATTTTATAAGCCAAAGAGAAGGATTTGTGTCCTTTGGGAACAATGCCAAAGGATATGTGCTAGGATATGTCAATGTATCCTTTGGTAAAATGTAGTTCGATAAGGTCAATCTGGTTGAAAACTTGGAGTACAACTTGCTGAGTGTCTCTCAAATGTGTGACAAGGGATATTCTTCCTTTTTCACCAAAACAACATGCAAGATCATATCACCAGAAGGCCGGAAGTTGATAAAGAAGATCATAGAAGATCATACCTTGTTAATTGCCAAAAGATGTGGCAATGTCTATGCAGTGGACATTGAAAAGGACAAGGTATTAAACAACACTGCCTGTTTCTTCTCAAAGGCATCAACTTCAGAAACAGACCTTTGGCATAGGAGATTGGCCATGTGAACTTTAAAACCATAAATAAAGTCACTAAAATGGGATTGGTTGGTCTACCCTTGAAGGAATATTAGTGTAAAGAACACTGTGTTTACTGTCTTAAGGGTAAACAACATAAGTCCTCATATAAGTCTATTAAAGAATCAAAAACAACTGCATGTCTTCAACTACTCCATATGGACTTATTTGGTCCAGTCAAGATCATGAGCCTTGGTAAGAAGAAATACTGCTTAGTCATCATTGATGACTATTCAAGATTTACATGGGTCTTCTTCTTATTTTCCAAGGATGAGGCAGCTGATATTATTAAATTCTTCATTCTACAAGCAGAGAGACAATATTCTCTCCCTGTCAAAGTCATAAGAAGTGACAATGGGACAGAGTTCAAGAACAAAAATCTGAAAGAATTCTGTCTGTCTAAAGGGATTGTTAGACAGTTCAGCATTCCCAGACCTCCTGAACAAAATGGTGTAGTAGAAAGGAAGAATAGAACATTGATTGAAGCAGGAAGAACAATGTTAGCTGATTCAGGCCTGCCTCTTTATTTTTGGGCCGAAGCAATCAACACAGCTTGTTATGTTCAAAATAATGTCCTTGTCAACAAAAGACATTCCATGACTGCTTATGAAATTCTTCATAGCATCAAGCCATTAATTTCCTTCTTCAGGGCTTTTGGATGTTAATGCTTTGTTTTGAATATCAAAGACTCTATTTCAAAGTTTGCTGCAAAAGTTGATTTAGGTTACTTTCTTGGTTACTCTTCCACAAGAAAAGCCTATAAGGTTTTCAATTCCAGAACCAAGATAGTTGAAGGAACACTGAACGTCAAGTTCAATGAGTCAAAACACACTCTCATTCTAGCACATCCTACTGAACTCTTTGATCTTGATAATTTTAATTTCAGACTTGAGAAGACTATTATTACTTCATCTAAACCCACTTATTATGGTGATCAAGGGTTTGATGATGGTCCTCTATCATAGACTCCCAATATAGTCAAATAAAATCCTAAACCAACAGAAGTTTCACAAACTTTTGATTCAATAAACCAAAGACTTGCTGAAACACCCCAATCTTCTGATTCAGTTCCCCAAACTGCTGAAACTATACAAACAGCTGAATCAGTCATCATTAACCTCAGTAGCTTGTTTGAAGAAGCTCAAGAGTCCACTCCTATGGGCTTACAATTGATAGAACACAAAGATCATCCATTAGAACAAATCATGGGTGACATTGCTGCAGGGGTAGTTACAAGAAACCAGCTCTCCAACTTTTGCTTCTTCTGTGCATTTATTTCACAGTTTGAACCAAAGAAATACCAGGAAGACCTCAAAGATAACAATTGGGTTGAAGCTATGCAGGATGCGTTGCTGCAATTCAAGAAGCAATAGGTCTGGGAAATTTGTCCCTTACCTCATAACAAGCTACCAATTGGCACAAGATGGGTTTTCAGAAACAAACAAGATGAGTCTGGTTTAATCATCAAGAAAAAGGCAAGACTGGTGGTCCAAGGTTTCTCACAAGAAGAAGTAATTGATTATGATGAAACTTTTGCTCCAGTTACAAGGCTTAAAGCCATCAGGTTATTTTTAGCTTATGCAATTTCCAACAAAATCAAGGTTTTTCAAATGGATGTAAAGAGTGCATTTTTATATGGCAAAATAAAAGAGGAAGAGTATTTTTGTCAGCCACCTGGGTTTGAGGATCCTGCTCATCCCAATTGGGTGTACAAACTTGACAATGCTCTATATGGGATAAAACACGCTCTCAGAGCTTGGTATGATACACTTTCAACATTTTTACTCAAAAATCACTTCACAAGAGGTTCCATTGATAAACTCTTTTCATTAAGCATGTTCAAAATCACATCTTTCTTGTTCAAATTTATGTTGATGATATAATTTTTGGTTCAACCAATACAAAACTGTGTGAAGAATTCAAGAAAATCATGCAATCTAAATTTGAGATGAGTACCATGGGAGAACTGCAGTACTTTTTAGGACTGCAGATCAAACAACAAGCAAATGGAACTTTTATACATCAATCTAAATATGTTAAAGAATTATTGAATAAATTTTCTTTACAAGACTGTAAATCATGTTCCACCCCATGAGTCCAACCACACAAGTTGAACTAGATGATCAAGGAAAACAGGTTGATCAAACCACCTATAGATGTATGATAGGTTCCCTTCTTTATTTAACTGCTTCTAGACCAGATATTATGTTTTCAACATGTGTTTATGCTAGATATCAACCAGGTCCTAGGGAATCACACCTTATGGCAGTCAAAAGAATTTTTAGATATCTGAAAGGAACTCCTAAACTAGATATTTGGTATCCTGCTATCAGTAGTACCAGAATGATATCCTTTTTAGATAGTGACTATGCAAGGTGTAAAATGTCAAGAAAATCAACATCTGGTGGATGTCAATTCATTAGAAACTGTCTAGTGTCATGGCAATCAAAGAAGCAAACATTTGTGGCAACATCAACTGCTGAAGCAGAGTATATTGCAGCAGCAAGCTGTACTTCACAAATACAATGGCTTCAAAATCAATTGCTTGATTATGGAATCAAACAAACGAAGACACCATTGCTTCTAGACAGTACCTCAGCCATTAACATCATTCAAAACCCTGTTCAATTTTCAAAGACTAAACACATTGAAATGAGGTATCATTTCATCAGGGATTGATATAAAAAAAGGCAAGATTGAGGTCAAATATGTGTCAACAATAAATCAAATTGCTGACATTTAACTAAACCTGTTGACACAACAACCTTTCAGAAGTTAATGTCCATGCTTGGGATGCTAAATTTGGAGTAATTTTTGTAAGTGTTTTCATTTTCTGCACATATTTCAATTTCACTTATTTTTATTACTCATTTGTCATAAAACTTATGATGATCATAATGAGAGAAAGTACTGATGTACAAAACATCTGTATGGAAAAATTTTTGAAAAGAGAAACTTCTGATGATAAAAATATCATCAGAAGTTAATTTTGGGTATTTTTGAAACAAATCTCATCAGTTGTTCAAAACTGCTGAAGAGCAAAATAGGAAACTGCTAATGAACAAATGTTCATCAAAAGTTTTAGACAAAAAGGGCAAATCAGTCTTTTCCTATTTTTAGAAGTTTAATCTAGGATGGTTATTAAACTTCCAAAAACCCCTCTTTTCATTATTATCTTTTCAAAAACAAAACTTCCCTCTCTCAAACCCTCTCTGAAACCTGCAACTGTTCTATCAAACAAATATGGCTCTAGTTCTTAAACAGGGGCATAATCAAAGAGGATACTTCACAAAGGATGAAGCCTGGTCCTAATACTATGAAATCATTGATTTGGTCGTAAAATCTCAATATTACACGGCGTTCACTATTGACCCACCAATCCATACTGAAACTCTCAATGAGTTCTGGGCAAACGCTGAGGTTGTTATCATGAATGGTAACGTCACTTCCCTGAAGACGATGATCAAAGGGAAGGCTATGTAAATCACACCAGCTACCCTGGGAACCAGACTAGGTCTGAATGATGCCGATGCACGTGATCAAATTCCCAGTGGAACAATTCAATAAACCATAATTGAGTGTGGTTACCAAGGTACTTTATCACATGCTACTATCTACAAGAAATATTTTGATCCTAAATATAAACTTTTGTTTCTTTATATTATCATGTGTTTAAGTCCAAAAACTGGATCGTCTGATCAGATGCCTTCAACTTTACAACCAATTTTTCATTCCATTGTAAATGAAACTAAATACAGGGCATCTTCATACTTTTTCAATGAGTTGGTGTTGCATCACCAAAATGATAAAAAGAAATTTTTGTTGTATCCAAGGTTCATCATGCAATGCATTATTAAGGAACTCGGGGAAGAGGTGCTTGTGGGTAAAACATATATTTTAAACCCTTTAACTTCACAAGCATAGTCTAGGTATAACAAACTGGCACTTTTGCCGGAAGATGACCAAGGGGAACAAGCCACCGTCCCCACGGGGACAACATCCTCAAAACCCACTCCCAAAAAGCCTAAACAAACCAAACAACAAAAATCCAAACCCATCAACCCAAAAAGAAAAACATTTCAAGAAGATGAGATGCCTGAAACTGCTGATGTGCAATTTGCTCTTTTAAAAGATGTGACTGAAACTTCCTCTCAGTCTCATCCATCTCAAAAACCCCCCAAGAGCACCAATATCCATTCTATTTTCTAGAAAGAAGTTTAAAAAGGCCATAACCACTGACCCTTCTTTTGAAACTACTGAAACAAATCCAACTGCTGACCCCAAAACTGCTGAACAAGAATCATCACACACAACAGTTGAGATAGCTAGTATTCTCTTTGAGCTGAAAGAAAACATTCCATCAGAAAATGTCAATCCCTAATCACCACATAAGACAGCGGATCAAAACACAGATATGGACATTGATGAGAATGTTATCAGCTCTAACCCAAGAGATGAGGAGGAACCAAGGTATCTAAGCCTAAACTTAGATACTTTAGGTACATTTGAGGCTGCTACTACTCTTATACCATCCAGTGGGGGATTTGAGGACAATAGTGTCATAGCTAAGACCTCAAATGTGGCAACTACTGATAAGGCCTTGTGCCTGAAGTAGGAAAACCTCAGTACCAAGAAAATGAGGTTCATGATACAACTAGGTTGGGCCTAACTCATGGTATAACTGATGATTTCATCAATGATGATGTTTTCAGGGATTCAGATGATTCCATTAATTTGGATGATGTTTCAAAATCTCCACAAAATGAATTGACTGCTGAATGTGAAGGTCCTGAATTTAATGTATCTGTACTCAAAGAGTCAGTCACAAAAGATCAAGTTAAAGACCACTTGAACCCTAATTCCCATAAAGTGGCATCCCCAGTTCATACTGAGGATCACCCCAAAACACACCCTCCACACTCACAAAAGCCTACCCAATTCTCTGGGTCATCAAGCATGGACTTGAACCAACTATGCAGCCCAAATGGTCCTTTATACTTGATGGTGCACCAGCTTATCTCATCTCATCTCCAAACCTTTGTAACTGCTATGGAGTTAAAGAACAAAACTCAAATAGAGATGATAAATAATGCAATTGATCACAAGCTTTGTGAGTTGTCAGGAAAGATGGAAGACAACAGAAGATAACTAGCCCATTTATCTGGTGTGGAACCTCCACCTCCTTGGTTTCCAGAAGTGGATGAAGCCAAAAAGGGGGGAGATGTCAAAGGAACCACAAGTTGTTTCTCTTGAAGCTTATAAAAAGGCTAGAGAAACATAACAACTCAAGGATGCTTGAAAAGAAACAGTCAAAACAAGGGAAAAATTGCTTTAAAAGAAAGACATGACTGGTATGAAAATGAAGAAAGGCTCCTAAGAGAAAAAGCTCAGAAATTTTCCCAAGGCATTAGTCAAGAAACTGTTGAAGCGAAGTCCAAAAGTACTGAAGACAATCCTTCAGTAGTTGATGTGTAGGGTCAAAGAGGATTGACAAGCCAGATACAAACCTTAGTCTTATATCCTCTTCTACATTTTGATAAACTGCTAAAGTAACAGATATGCAAAAGTTCTGAAGAGTAAAAGCATCAGATGTTCTGAAGATGAACGAGACAAATATATGAAGAACAAACTTCTGATGACAAACTTCTGAAGATCCTTTAATGCATCAGCACTTGTAACACCCCAACCGATGGCGGAAACATCGAGGTGTCACGTAGTGACGATTGTTCAATAGCTCATGGACTAAAGTGTAAATTTTTGAATACATTGATTAAATAATTTATTACATTGAAATGAAATACAACGATTCTAACTGCCAACTAAATTGAGATACAATGAATCAAAATCTAAATAAAAATCCGAAAGCTTAAAGAATGCATCTCAAAACAACCTGAAACATGTACAAAATAATTTGGTCAATACAAAAATGTATTGGTGAGCATACTCTGTTTAAATAAATATAGTAGAAAAGTGTTTAGCAATTCATGCGCGGTACCATTTGCATTTATGTAATAAGTAATATCCTTTCAAAACCAAACCTGAGAATAATGACTAACACATGACTAACCAACTGAATAATGAATTAACAAGACAATGACCAAGATTCTCTCAACAGAGTCTCAAGGGGGTATACCATAGTACTATTCATTGAAAAGCTAGGCCGCCCAGCGGTTAATGATTTTGACAAGTCATAGACACACCAATTAACATAAAGCAAACACACATGAGAATTGCATTTAGTAAAAGAAATAGAAACTTGCTAGTAAGTACATGAGTCACCCCAGAATAGTAAAACGGTAAAAAGGGGAAATATATACTCACAGTTTGCGAAAGCGATCAAAATCCAACTTAAGCGGTCGTGAGCTAAGTAATGGGAATTCCGAGGAATTCAACCTATAATGTATATAATTACTAATAAGGAAATGTCTAAAAGTCTAAAGTATCTAGGGTCTAAGGCATTAGGGTTTGCTAAGTTGATTTGGGGAATCAGAGTTTCTTTTTATAAACAATTTAATATGTGTCACAAAAAAAATATGGTAAAAGTCTATGATTATGATTTAGTAATCTAAATATTACCAATTGAATATTTAGATAAGAATATGTTTCGAACGAAATTAATTAATTAGACTATAATTGTAAATAATTACAATAATTATAAAGAATTGAATAAACAGTTGTAAGTTATACAATGAATAAAAATAATGATGATTATGACTTTGGATCATAAAATACTTCCGTTTTGTAAAATATTAAATTTATAAAACCGATTTTAGGCATTATGAGTTAATAAATGATTTATTATAACTAATTAAGTACAAATAAAATAAAAAAATACAAGCTATTTCAACTGAAAATAAAACATTTTATAATATCAATAAACTTCATCTTGTTCCCCAAAACTAAACCCTAACCCTAGAAATCCAATACCTTGAATTCCATAACAATGGAACCTAAATCAATAGGGCTTTTGTAAAGAAAGATCTAACGAACAAAATGGCACAAGAAAAGGGAACTTACTATCACGTTTCAGACCCGAAAAAGAAAATGCTAAAAATCGCACATTGTGGCCGAAGAACAGAGTTTTAGATCGTGTTTTATGCATGTTTTGATGTGGTTTATGATGTGCAAGGGTCTAGGAAGGTCATGGGATGTTTAATTTAGTGGGTTTTGAAGGAAATGAGCATTAGATAAAGTATGAAAGTTACATCTATATATATACACACATATCATAATGATATATGTTACATGATGTTAATACTTCATAATTGCTATCAAATGATACTTATTATGTGGAAGTTTCAAATGGTTGAGACAAAACATAAAAGAATTGAATGTGGGTTTAAATTGTTGGTGGATTTTAAAACTACATATTAATTCTTTGATACAAAACTTTCTTTTTCCTTATAAACCAAAGGTATCATAAGTTCATAACTCTCGATTTGTTTAGCTTGAATAAAAGAACAACTTAAATCAAAATTCAATACAATTCATTATCTCATTTATTATAAATCACTCTAATGTTTAGTATTGCTAGAACCAAATTGATTAATTAAGTTTTGACTTACAATAATTACAACCTACATTTGCTCATCTAAATTTATTAGCTTCTTTAATATAATAATAATATTGCATTTAAATATTATACATATGAATAGTTGTAATTGTTTAGTAAAATATGAACACATATTATTTGAAGTACGTCAAATTGTTTTCAATTAAAATGCAAGTACTTCAAGGCAAAAACATTAAAATTAAGTGAAAATCAAGTTTTTTTTTTAATTGAGCAAATGGAATTTACAAGGACTAAAATTGACAACTTTCTAAAAGATGAGGGTGACGGTTGTCACAGTCTCCTCTACTTTAGAAAATTTCGTCTCGAAATTTCTTTCAAGTGGAAGTTACTATGAAACAAAAGGCGTTGTAAAAGTCAACAAGGTTTTTAAAATAATTGCATCAGTCATGTTTTGACAAAATTTAGAGTAGTTGTTTAATACCCAAAGTAAAAGTTTCAAAATTTTACCCGTTTGACCCAAGGTTGGAAAGTTGAGAGTTTACAATGAAAAAGAATTGGGAATGTATGTAACTGGTGAGGGCAGAGGTACTAATGAAGCAGTTTCCCCTACTTTAGAAAGGTTTATGACTGAACGTTATTAAGGACATGCAACAGTATTTCGACTATCAGATAGTGTAAAAGTATACCAGGTGTAAGGTTTTCTGGAGAGAGTTAAAAAGGAAGGCTCCTATAAAACTAGTTGAAGCTTATGTAAAAACGTTCTTATCGAACATGCTAGCTATTAGTCAACGATCTAGTGAAGAGGTAATCATAAAGTAATGGGTAGGTTCTTGGTCAAACTCCTAGTCCGCTCCCGCAGTATCGTTTATGCTTATATATAGGGTGTACCGCAGCTAACCCACCACACTCCCGATAATTTGGACTCGTACTGATTGTCTACCAACAACCTAAATAGAATTACACACCGCCCTCGTGTACCTGTAAGCCCATGATTGCGTTCCGGACCATAATCATCGATTTACCTTACACTAGGGTGTTATGCATTTCCATAACCCTATCCTAAGTAATAACAAATGCGTGCAATCAATATGTAATAGCCACTGTAATAAAATAATGTTCCATCATGACATGGTTAGAGGTCCTTCCCTTTCGGATTTACCCTTTAACCGTAATGAGAATAACATGTAAGTATAAGACATGGTTAGAGGTTCTTCCCTTTCGGGTTCACCCTTAACCGGTAACTTTTGTTCATATCGTTGGCTCTAAACACTCATATTGATAAACTCTGAGGTTTACACCGTTCCCCTCGGATTAAAGAAATACTCTAATCCGAGTCGTACATGGGCACTGGCTTAGATCTCATACGAGTTATCAACTAGTATGTTCATTGACCATGATGATGGACAAAAATAATGTATGTATAACAGGGTTTTGCTCAAAACAGGAAAGAAAATATGCATACCAAGTATGCGTTCAAGTAAGTATATAAGTATAGCATAAAATTTCGAGAAAGAATAATATAACATAAATCGAGTAAATCGCACAATTGCACAAAATGAAAGTAAACGAGTTGTATTAATGCAAATAGGCAATGTGAAATAATCACAAATAACGTGTTAGAAATAATTATGAATAAAGTGGTGCAAGGATAAAATAATAAAGTTTTACGCAATTGAGAGTACGCAAAACAGACGTATAGTCTACTGACATCAGGGTTTAAGTTTAGTTAGTTTTACATATATGCGTTATACTATAAAAGACATTTAGCAACATACTGATAAAAAGATATGTCCATTGTTTTGTTTAAACCAAAAGTTTTGCAACTGAAAGAGTATAAGTGTAAAAGGTAAATTTTCATAACTCTCGACTTTGTGATATTGTTGAAAGAATAGTAGTGATGCATGAGAATAAATTTTTTTTTTTTTTTTTTTAGAAATCGAAGTGTTTTTTTTTTTAGATTCAAAACAGGTTCATTTGCAAAATCTTCATAAACACATTTTCATGTGTTTTTGAGGTGTCAAGTTTGAAAAGTGTTATAAGGCTTATTATTAGTTGCAAGTTTCTCCCGAAAAATTATATTGAATATGTCATATGAAAACAAAAGGTTTACATTTGACCTTTAAAATATGCAATACTAGTTTGTAAAATGCAAAATGAAACCATTTCATGAAGTAGGTGTAAATCTAAGGTGTTTTAAAAGACCAAGATTTAAAATGGCGTGAAGGTTGTGAATGATCCCAGATGCCTTGACGAATTTTGGAAAAATAGAATTTTCTGTGTTTAAACATTTCTTTAACTTGTGAGTTGAAAAAGGCGAAAATTTTTAATTGCTATGAAATGTTAAGAAAATCTAAGTGTTATCCGTTAGAATTGGGTAAACTTGAAACCTTTCAATTGCCAAACTTTTACAAAATTTAAAAATTGAAAGATCGCTTGTTTGTAAGGATCGTTAAGGCATCTCTTTGGGCTTATAACGAGCTACTTGTTTGTGTACTAATCTGGCGAATAGACTTGATGATATAAAACAAGTTGAAATAATAAGTTTGGGAAACCTTATAGGGTAAAAGTCACAAAGCATAAGTGAAATAGTGTAAGCTTTAATGCAATAACGAACAAAAAGTTTTAATAATGATGATAAGGAATTCAAAAACGAATGATCAATGAATTATAGCATATGAAACAACAAGCAATGAAATTGAGTCTCCAAATGGTAAACAAAACATAAATGTTAATGATATAAAAACATTGGAATTGTTTCCATGGGGAACTTTGACTAACTCGAGTATTTGAAATTTCCTAGTGACTTGTGGGAGCGTACTTTAACCTATAAATGAATGTTCACCCTTCCAGATTGCACATACCCCGTCACTAGTGAATTCCAAAACTTTAGCGAGATTAAAAACGAGATGCAGAAATAAGATCCTTGAGATGTGGATTTCACTCCTAACTCAAAGATGTATTTCAAAATTGAAAACGATTGTGGAATGAAACCAATCACTAAGTTAAGGATATCACTCCCAGCTTAGTGGTTAAGTCCCTTTTTGAAGGAAATACTCTTTGAGGTGTGGATGTCACTCCTATCTCAAAGATATATTCCTAAGATAAATAACGTATAGGGGTGTGAAACTAATCACCAAGGTATGGACGTCACTCCTAACTTGGTGATATCGTTTCGTTTGTGAAATACGAATGTCTTCTACTCCAAGCAAAATACCAAAAGAATAACGAGAAAAAATCATAGCTAAAATACCTTGAAAGAAAATATAATAATAAGAGAAATATACACGAGAGGACTCGTGAAAGTAAGCTTAGTTATAGACTAGGCTAAAAGGCATTCTAATAACCTAATTCCCTATAACCATGGCTCTGATACCAATCTGTAACACCCCAACCGATGGCGGAAACATCGAGGTGTCACGTAGTGACGATTGTTCAATAGCTCATGGACTAAAGTGTAAATTTTTGAATACATTGATTAAATAATTTATTACATTGAAATGAAATACAACGATTCTAACTGCCAACTAAATTGAGATACAATGAATCAAAATCTAAATAAAAATCCGAAAGCTTAAAGAATGCATCTCAAAACAAACTGAAACATGTACAAAATAATTTGGTCAATACAAAAATGTATTGGTGAGCATACCCTGTTTAAATAAATATAGTAGAAAAGTGTTTAGCAATTCATGCGCGGTACCATTTGCATTTATGTAATAAGTTATATCCGTTCAAAACCAAACCTGAGAATAATGACTAACACATGACTAACCAACTGAATAATGAATTAACAAGACAATGACCAGGATTCTCTCAACAGAGTCTCAAGGGGGTATACCATAGTACTATTCATTGAAAAGCTAGGCCGCCCAGCGGTTAATGATTTTGACAAGTCATAGACACACCAATTAACATAAAGCAAACACACATGAGAATTGCATTTAGTAAAAGAAATAGAAACTTGCTAGTAAGTACATGAGTCACCCCAGAATAGTAAAACGGTAAAAAGGGGAAAGATATACTCACAGTTTGCGAAAGCGATCAAAATCCAACTTAAGCGGTCGTGAGCTAAGTAATGGGAATTCCGAGGAATTCAACCTATAATGTATATAATTACTAATAAGGAAATGTCTAAAGGTCTAAAGTATCTAGGGTCTAAGGCATTAGGGTTTGCTAAGTTGATTTGGGGAATTAGAGTTTCTTTTTATAAACAATTTAATATGTGTCACAAAAAAAATATGGTAAAAGTCTATGATTATGATTTAGTAATCTAAATATTACCAATTGAATATTTAGATAAGAATATGTTTCGAACGAAATTAATTAATTAGACTATAATTGTAAATACTTCATAATGATATATGTTACATGATGTTAATACTTCATAATTGCCATCAAATGATACTTATTATGTGGAAGTTTCAAATGGTTGAGACAAAACATAAAAGAATTGAATGTGGGTTTAAATTGTTGGTGGATTTTAAAACTACATATTAATTCTTTGATACAAAACTTTCTTTTTCCTTATAAACCAAAGGTATCATAAGTTCATAACTCTCGATTTGTTTAGCTTGAATAAAAGAACAACTTAAATCAAAATTCAATACAATTCATTATCTCATTTATTATAAATCACTCTAATGTTTAGTATTGCTAGAACCAAATTGATTAATTAAGTTTTGACTTACAATAATTACAACCTACATTTGCTCATCTAAATTTATTAGCTTCTTTAATATAATAATAATATTGCATTTAAATATTATACATATGAATAGTTGTAATTGTTTAGTAAAATATGAACACATATTATTTGAAGTACGTCAAATTGTTTTCAATTAAAATGCAAGTACTTCAAGGCAAAAACATTAAAATTAAGTGAAAATCAAGTTTTTTTTTTTTAATTGAGCAAATGGAATTTACAAGGACTAAAATTGACAACTTTCTAAAAGATGAGGGTGACGGTTGTCACAGTCTCCCCTAAAACTTGAGCTTAATGCTAAGGCATTCTCTATGCTGGCAATGGCTCTCCCAAATGATATCTACTCTGGACTTTTACATTGTGAAAGTGCCAAAGAGCTTTGGGACTGCCTAAAAGAACAGTTTGGAGGAACTGAAGAGGTGATTGCCAACACCAGAGAAATTCTTGCTCAACAATATGAAACATTTACTCATATTAATGGAGAAATTTTGACACAACAATTTGAAAGATTTTCCTCATTAATCTCTGAGTTAAAGTTAAATGGTCAGACCTATACAACAGTATCTATGCTTCATAGATTTTTAAGGTCTTTACCTGAAAAATGGGAAACTTACTCAATAGTTCTTAGATCCGGACTAGATTTTAACTCCCTCACTCTTACAAAATTACATGGGAGATTGTTAACTTTTGAAAGAGAAATAAATCAAAAGAAAAAGTTACAAAATTCGGGCAAAACTGCTGATGACTATGTTCCAGGTAGTAAAACACTTTTAGGACAAGACTCACCTTCTTGTCCAAATGATTTTGGATCTTTTGACCACATTGACATAACCACTGGGATCTCATCAGTAAGGTCATATCCAGGTTATGACAATGAAGAATATAGTCAAACTACTGATAACATGTGTTTTATAATGGATGATTTAAAAATTTTCAGTAGTGATGACTTAGAAGAAATGGACATACTACATCAACTGGCCATGTTAAGCATAAAAACAAATAAATTTTATAAAAGGTCAGGAAGGAAATTTCCAGGACTAAACAGTTCTACAAAAGTTGGTTTTGACAAATCTAAACTTAGATGTCATAAGTGTCAGAAGTTGGGACACTTTGCTAGAGAGTGTAGAAGCTCTAGCTTTAACCAACCACAGTCTGGAAATCAGTTTAACTCCAGTTATAATAGGAATAATGGATCTCAAGGGAGTGCTCATTTTATACAGGCACAAGCTCCACAAATTCAATATGTGCCTCAAATACAATATGTTCAAATGCCTGCTCAACAACAGGGCCAACAACAAACACCTCCTGTTCCAGATGCTCAACATCCTCCACAAACTCAACAACCTTCACAACAAAGTCTTTTTATATCAGGGTATGTTGATTGGAGTAGTCTTCCTTTTGACACATCTGAATGCAGTCCAGATGCAGACAACAAAGTCTATGACATCAACTGGGGAGAACTTGATAATGGCAGAAAGAATTTTGCCTTAATGGCATTTGAAGGATGCACCTCCAAATCTGCCTTGTCTCAGGTATCAAAAGAATCTTTATTAAAACTTTGTTCAACTTCTTGCAAAGAATCTTTTGCTCTCATAAGAGAGACCAATGTGCATCTACATGAAAAAGCAAATGATTTTGAGAGAAAATACACTCTCATAAAATATGATTTAGAAAGAAAACTTGCTGCAAAATCTAAGGAAATTTCTAAATTAACAAATAATGCCATTGAAACTCAAGCACAAATTAAAATCATGATAGAAGACCTAGGAAATGTCAGAAAAGAGCTTGTTGACACCAAGGTTGTTTGTGAAAAATGGGTTGAGTTATGTAGAGGTTACCAAATGCTGCTTAACAAACAAACTGCATCAAATGTTAAGTTTGGCATAGGGTACCACCATACTGAAACACCAACTGATTTTACTCCCAAAACTGCTGATGATGGGAGTAGAATACTTGTTAATCAAACTTCCAATATGAAAGAATGCACATCCTTTCATCGGAACTTTCTCAAAATTGAAAAGGAAATTCCTGCAGAAGTTTTATATACTGACTTTAAGTCACCAGTAGTTTCATCTACATCAGAAGTTGAGAACCTGAAAACTACTGATGACCTAACTCATATCTTTAAAAATGTCATTAATTTGCCTTTCGCACTTCATGAAGAATTTAAAAAGAAGGAGAAGGAAAAAGAATGTGAAATTTGTGGCTTGTTTAACCACAAAACAGAATTTTGTAGATACAGAAAAGGAAATCAGTATAATAAGAAAATCTTACAACTGCTTGCGGAAAAACGAATCAAACAAGATTTTGAAGAAACTTTTTGTCCCAACAAACAACAACCTTGTAACACCTTTTCTCAGAAAAAGACTAAATCTCAACAAAGGTCTTTTTCTCAAAATTCTTCTTCAATAGTTGACCCTAAATCTTCAGAAATCTCACAAACTGCTGAGATTGAAAACCTCACAAATCTGGTAAAACTATTGATGACCAAAGTTGATGGTAATCCTCAAAAGGACTACACAATTGGAATAAATGACAAATCCATTGCCAGAAAGACATGGATTTCTAAAAATGGTCCAAAACAAACTGTTCCTATTCTCAAGAGCAAACCCAAAGTCAAATTGGCTTGGGTTAAAAAATCTAACTAATTTGCTATATGGTGCAGAGGGTCTCCAGAGGTCTGAATAGCATTTGATATGTTGATAATGGAGGCTCAATGCACATGACAGGATGCAGATACCTGATAAGCAATTTTATCAGTCAAAGAGAAGGATCTGTGTCCTTTGGGGACAATGCCAAGGGTTATGTGCTAGGACATGGAAATGTATCCTCTGGTAAAATACAGTTTGACAAGGTCAATCTGGTTGAAAACTTGGAATACAACTTGCTGAGTGTATCTCAAATGTGTGACAAGGGATATTCTTCCTTTTTCACCAAAAAAAACATGCAAGATCATATAACCAGAAGGCCAAAAGTTGATAGAGAAGATCATTGAAGATCATACTTTGCTGATAGCCAAAAGATGTGGCAATGTCTATGCAGTGGACATTGAAAAAGACAAAGTATTGAACAACATTGCTTGTTTCTTCTCAAGAGCATAAACTTCTGAAACAGATCTCTGGCATATGAGACTTGGCAATGTGAACTTTAAAACCATAAATAAAGTCACAAAAATGGACTTGGTCAGAGGTCTACCTTTGAAGGAATACCAGTGTAAAGAACACTGTGTTTTCTGTCTTAAAGGTAAACAGCATAAGTCCTCCTATAAGTCTATTGAAGAATAAAAAACAACTGCATGTCTTCAACTACTCCATATGGACTTATTCGGACCAGTCAAGATTATGAGCCTTGGTAAGAAGAAATACTGTCTGGTCATCATTGATAACTACTCAAGATTTACATGGGTCTTCTTCTTATACTCCAAGGATGAGGCAGCTGATATTATCAAGTTCTTCATTCTACAAGTAGAGAAACAATTCTCTCTCACTGTCAAAGTCATCAGGAGTGACAATGGGACAGAGTTCAGGAACAAAACTTTGGATGAATTCTATTTGTCTAAGGGGATTGTTAGACATTTCAACATTCCCAGAACTCCTGAACAAAATGGTGTTGTAGAAAGAAAGAACAAAACATTAATTGAAGCAGCTAGAACCATGTTACCTGATTCAGGCCTACCATTGTATTTTTGGGCTGAAGCAGTTAACACAGCTTGTTATGTTCAAAACAGAGTCCTTGTCAATAAAAGACATTCCAAAACTTCTTATGAAGTTCTTCATGGCACAAAGCCTCTTATCTCCTTTATCAGGGCTTTTGGATGTCAATGTTTCATTCTAAACATCAAAGACTCTATTTCAAAGTTTGCTGCAAAAGTTGATTCAGGTTATTTTCTTGGTTATTCTTCCACTAGAAAAATCTACAAAGTTTTTAATTCAAGAACCAAGATAGTAGAAGAAACACTGAATGTCAAGTTTAATGAGTCAAAACAAACTCTCATTCCAGCATATCCTGCTGAACTCTTTGACCTTGACAGTTTTCATTTCGGACCTGAAAAGACTGTCACATCATCTAAACCCACTTATTATGGTGATCAAGGGTTCTATGATGATAGTCCTCCACCATGGACTCCAAACACAGTCATTAAATCAACTTTCAAACCATCAAAAGTTTTACAAACTTCTACTTCAACAACTACTGATGAACAAATCCAAACTACTGATTCAGCTCCACAGACTCCTGAACCACAACATACAGCTGAACCAGATATCATCAACCTCAGTGGTTTGTTTGAAGAAGTTCAAGAGCCATCACCAAGTACAGGGCTACAACAACTAATTGAGCACATAGATCATCCATTGGATCAAATCATGGGTGATATTGTAACACCCCAACCGATGGCGAAAACATCGGGATGTCACGTATTGATGATTGTTCAGTAGCTCACGGTGAATAATAAATTTCATTAATTGATTTATATAAATTACATATAATTGTTCTACAAGAATTCGTACATCAAAATGAATAATACTATGCACACATCTTCAAGCATTAACTCTAATCTTCAAGCAAGTAGAACCTGAAACATGTTAAGTTTGAAAATATTTTGGGTCAACAAAAGTTGGTGAGAATACATAGGTTTTTGAATATAATTGATAACAATAGTTTGTACAACAATCATAGTTGTATAATGATAGAGTATGAGTCCGACATGTAACAATGCGTCTTTGTACAATCAAACCTTGTGTCGACTGAGGACTAACTCGCAAGTTAGTTAAATGTTGTTAATGTTTTCGATCATCCCTGAATTTATGTGGGGGGATGGGTTTGTCAGACCTATAGCGCTATAATCTAAACAGGCGGCTTGATCAATGTTAATGATTGTACTGTGTCTTTTTGTTACAGCCAAATGATAGAATGAGTAAATGATAGTGTAATTAAATAACAAGATTCAACAATCTAAGAATAAGTAAATGATAGTATATAAAATGTTTAAACATGTTTCACTCCAAAATGTAAAACAGAAAAAGGGTATATGTGTTGCCAAATGATGCCAAGTATTACCCTATAATTAAGGTAACAAATAAGTCTAAGTCTATCTAGTCTACGAGTATATTCTAAGGTTTCGAATTGGGATAAAAGTTCGTTTGATTAATAAATAATATGTTTAATAAATAAGAGAAATTTGATAAATAAATAAACAAAAGTCTTTTTGTAAATTTCAAATTAAAGATGGTCACAATATAAAGTTTTAAGTATGAAAATAATTTTTATAAAATTATTTTCTTAAAAATAGAATATTAAATCTATTTATTACAAATTGTCAGAATATAACTTTAATATTTAAAAATATTAAAATTACAGAATTAATAATTTAAAAATTGTATTTCTGATCTAAATAAATAGAAATAACTTATATAAAATTTTGGTGCAAAAATATTGAAAAACGAATTTCTTATGATTTATTTATTATTAAAACTAAGGATAATTGATTAAAAATATTAGATAAATTATTTTTCAGAAATAAAAATCATCTCAGAAAAGTTTAATGTTAAATAAACTTAGAATAATTTTTGTGGAAATTTATATAATCGTTTTGATATTTTTATAGAATTTTATAAATAAAATAGGATAAACTTGAAATATTTATTATATATGTTAAATAAATAATTTTTGGAAAACTAAAAATTGTATGTTAAACTTTTCTACTAGAATAACATAAAATAATTTTTGTAGAATTTATAAAAGAGTTTTAGTATTTTAAAACCAATTTTAAAAATATAAGTGAAATATAAAGCTTAAAAAGGAAAAAAAATGTTTTTGTTGGAGCTGGGAATTGAACTCGCGCGCCCGGTTATCAACAGACAAACACAACCACTTGATCTAGATCAGTGGTTGTGTTTGTCTTGTGTCTGTTTTAATTATATAATTATATTCTGCAAAGTGTTCTTCCCCAATTTAATTTCATACGAACCCTAGCTTTACAATCAATTGATTTACACAACAATAACCCAATTAATCATGGGGTTATTGTTGTGTGTATGCCGAAGAATAAAACCCACAAGAAAAACATTACTTACAATAACGAATTCGCGTTCGAATGTTCGGTCAACTGAAAAGTCAAACACAAATCCAATTGCTTCGAATAATGATTTAGAAACAGAATTTAGAGATAAGGAGAGATGTTTCGGCCAATTCTAAGTAGGATGGTGGGTACAATTTATAGTGTCGTGATTAAAATGGAAGGATCAAAGGTTTGACCTCGTGACTGGTCAAACGCGTCAATCATGCTCGAAATCGAGCTGAAAACACGGGTTTTAGGGGCTGTTTTAACGCGTTTATTGTGGTTGGTCAAATGACAAAAATCAATTACGAGATTCCTTCCGAAAATAGTCTTAATAAAGTGGTCAATTGAATTTGTTGACTGTGTTTCTACACACAGTTCTGTTCGACAGCAGTGGGAGAAAAGGAAAACAAGTGTGGGCCTTTAAGAAGCTTTTAAAAATAAATGGATCCTAGATTCTACACAAAGCACCATGTGGTGCAGTGGTGGTGTTGTTTGTTGACATCAGACCGGCTGGGGACTCAGGTTCGATCCCGGCCCGTCCATTATTTTTTTTTAAAGTAGTGATGAGGGGAAGGGGGTGTGGGCCGGTTACTTGGGCCGTTTGTTGGGCTCAGATCCTTGGGCTTCAGGTTTTAAAGAAAGGGAGTTGGGCTTTGGGTTATGTATGGTTGGTTGTCTATTATAGTTATGGTTTAGGAAAATGATAGGTTTAAATTTTTTTTTTTTTTTACATTCCAAAGAAAATTCAGATTTATTACTATTATTATTATTATTATTATTATTATTATTATTATTATTTTTATTATTATTATTATATACATTTATGTATTTATATATATGGGTTGCGAGTTTGGAAGAATAAAAGCTTAGGCACCTTTATATAAAGATGTATAGAATAAGGGCTTTTACGTAAAAACATTTGGGAAATATTTTTGCGATGCTACAGTCTCCCCTACTTTTGGAAACTTCGTCCCGAAGTTTATTGAAAACATAGGGTTGAAGGCGATTGGGTAGAAATGAAAATGATTGCGATTTGGAAAAATTTGGGTTATAGCATGACATGAATAGAATAATATGTTAAGAGGCGTGTTATGTGTGAGTTGATTGACTATATGATCTATCAGATAACTAGAGTTTACATTTTGGTTATCTCCCGAAACCTTGATAGAATTTCACACTACCTTAACGTACCTGTAAATTCATGATTACGTTCCGGACCGCAATCACCAATTTACCTTACATTAGGGTTTTGTGTCCTTCTAGGACTCTACCGATTGTTGAGCAGGTTCAATAGCCTCCACCAGTCGTGGAGCAGGTTGTAGGGCCTCTCCCGACTGTTTGAAAAGGCATAATGACCTCTACCAATTTTTAAGTAGGTTCGATAGCCTCCACCAGTCGTGGAGCAGGTTGTAGGGCCTCTCCCGACTATTGAAAAGGCATGATGACCTCTATTAAGTGCAGCATTTATTATACACATAGATTGCAAATTGATAACATGTTTATGCAAGCAAGTTTATAAGTATAACAAGCACAGTATATGAGTTGTAGTTGTATAGATTTAGATAATTAGTTAACATTCAAACAATCATGCATTCAAGTGTTATGATTACACCATGTAAACAACTCTCAGACAAAAATTTCAATACTAGAATTTATTACTTGAATCAAATAGTGTCAATACATAGAATAAAAGCAACCAATAGTCAAATGGTGAGACTTGTTGTTAGGTAGCTGGAGGGTCTTGATCTCAGTTTAGTTTAGGGCATCGGTTACGGAAGTGATTTGGGTCTCCACATTCATAGCACTGACCATAGTTGTATCGATTAGGATTAGTAGCCTGAGCAGGGTTTGTGGGTTGATTAGGATTTGGGGTCTCGTGACATGTGTTGACTAGATGTCCATACTTACCACAATTGGTGCATAAGCGACACGCTGAAGCAGTGGGATGATGTCGTTTGTATGTGTTACACAATGGATAGTTTCCTATATAAGGTTTCTTGTTAGAAGCCTGTGTAGTGAGGTTTGCATCAGGATCCTGGTCTTACGCTTTTGGTTCTCAGTAGTTACCGCGGCTACAATACTTGCTTTCTTGCCTTTCCGAACTAAGGTACCGTTCTTTACGTGATTGTCAGTTAAGGTAGCTGCTAGACGTTTGGCCTCTTCGAGGGTAGCGGGGTTCCTTCCCCACACCGTGTCCTGAATTTGCATGGGTAAACCACCGATATATTTCTCAATGGCTACAGGTAGCGGAGTGACCTTATGGGGCAACAATAGACTGAGCTCATGGAAGCGGGTATTATAAGCAAGGTTTTCCCCACTATCCTGAGTAAGGGTGTGGAACTCGTCCTCTAATTTCTTGACCTCGTTACGTGGGCAAAACTCGGCTTTCATTATCTCCTTGACTTGATCCCAGGTCATAGCAAGTGCAACTTCAGCTCCGCGGGTGCGCTTTTCCTTATTCCACCAAGTGAGTGCTCGTTTGTGAAGAACACTCATGGCATAACGGACCTTAAAGTTGTCGGGGCACTCACTGTTAATGAAGGTATTCTCAATACCCTCGAACCATTGTAGAAGACCCGTAGCTCCTTCATCTCCACTAAACTTAGGGGGATTACAGGTATTAAAGTGTTTGAGAGTGCAGGCTGGGAGACCATTCCCGTTTCCATTCCCGTTCCCATTGTGATTTCCATTGCCGTTTCCATTTCCATTGCCGTTCCCGTTGCCGTTACCGTTTCCGTTCATCTGGATGACTTGAGCCAGTAAGTTAGGAACCAGAGTCGCGATTTGTTGCGCCATTTGTTGAGAAATGATCGCAGCCAGTTGGGCATCAACACCATTGTTGTTGTTATTGTTGTTGTTGTGATTGGTGTTGTGGTTGTTGCTACTTTCCTCTTGGTTTTCACCATTGTTATTGCGAGTACTGCGACGTGGAGGCATGATCTGTAAGAGGCACAATAAAATGAATGAGGTTATATAAGGAATGTAATCGTTTATTCATTAATTAAAACGAATAAACGAAAACGTTGACTTATCAAAGATTCTAGATTCTAATAACATAATGAAGACATGCTTTAGCCTATAAGTGAACACTCATCCCGAGAATTCCCAGGTAGGCATCCGGGTCCCTCGTCTGATTGGGATATATGCGCAATGCCAGCCTAGACAGAAGACTCAGAATACAAGCGTTCACCCTTCCAGATTGCACGTGTTCGTTATTAAAATCTAGAATTTCGACGAGATCTCAAGGTGGTTCAGGCTAAACCTGAGGATTTTGTCCTATTAGTCTAAGAGTAGATCCAATGATGGAGAGCAACCTTCTTGTAAGGATGAAAGTAGGGATAAGAAGTATGAGGGAGATAGAGAATAGCAAGTAAAAGGATCAAATACTGGTTATATTCCAATGGTTATAGACTAGATTATTTTTCTAATAACCTAATTCCCTATAACCAAGGCTCTGATACCAATCTGTAACACCCCAACCGATGGCGGAAACATCGGGATGCCACGTATTGATGATTGTTCAGTAGCTCATGGTGAATAATAAATTTCATTAATTGATTTAAATAAATTACATACAATTGTTCTACAAGAATTCGTACATCAAAATGAATAATACTATGCACACATCTTCAAGCATTAACTCTAATCTTCAAGCAAGTAGAACCTAAAACATGTTAAGTTTGAAAATATTTTGGGTCAACAAAAGTTGGTGAGAATACATAGGTTTTTGAATATAATTGATAACAATAGTTTGTACAACAATCACAGTTGTATAATGATAGAGTATGAGTCCGACATGTAACAATGCGTCTTTGTACAATCAAACCTTGTGTTGACTGAGGACTAACTCGCAAGTTAGTTAAATGTTGTTACTGTTTTCGATCATCCCTGAATTTATGCGGGGGGATGGGTTTGTCAGACCTATAGCGCTATAATCTAAACAGGCGGCTTGATCAATGTTAATGATTGTACTGTGTCTTTTTGTTACAGCCAAATGATAGAATGAGTAAATGATAGTGTAATTGAATAACAAGTTTCAACAATGTAAGAATAAGTAAATGATAGTATATAAAATGTTTTAAACATGTTTCACCCCAAAATGTAAAATAGAAAAAGGGGCTATGTAAACTCACCTTAGCAAAATGTTATGTCTCGTGAAAAATAGGATATGTGTTGCCAAATGATGCCAAGTATTACCCTATAATTAAGGTAACAAATAAGTCTAAGTCTATCAAGTCTACGAGTATATTCTAAGGTTTCGAATTGGGGATAAATGTTCGTTTGATTAATAAATAATATGTTTAATAAATAAGACAAATTTGATAAATAAATAAACAAAAGTCTTTTTGTAAATTTCAAATTAAAGATGGTCACAATATAATGTTTTAAGTATGAAAATAATTTTTATAAAATTATTTTCTTAAAAATAGAATATTAAATCTATTTATTACAAATTGTCAGAATATAACTTTAATATTTAAAAATATTAAAATTACAGAATTATTAATTTAAAAATTTTATTTCTGATCTAAATATATAGAAATAACTTATATAAAATTTTGGTGCAAAAATATTGAAAAACGAATTTATTATGATTTATTTATTATTAAAACTAAGGATAATTGATTAAAAATATTAGATAAATGATTTTTCAGAAATAAAAATCATCTCAGAAAAGTTTAATGTTATATAAACTTAGAATAATTTTTGTGGAAATTTATATAATCGTTTTGATATTTTTATAGAATTTTATAAATAAAATAGGATAAACTTGAAATATTTATTATATATGTTAAATAAATAATTTTTGGAAAACTAAAAATTTTATGTTAAACTTTTCTACTAGAATAACATAAAATAATTTTTGTAGAATTTATAAAAGAGTTTTAGTATTTTAAAACCAATTTTAAAAATATAAGTGAAATATAAAGCTTAAAAAGGAAAAAAAAATGTTTTTGTTGGAGCTGGGAATTGAACTCGCGTGCCCCGGTTATCAACAGACAGACACAACCACTTGATCTAGATCAGTGGTTGTGTTTGTCTTGTGTCTGTTTTAATTATATAATTATATTCTGCAAAGTGTTCTTCCCCAATTTAATTTCATACGAACCCTAGCTTTACAATCAATTGATTTACACAACAATAACCCAATTAATCATGGGGTTATTGTTGTGTGTATGCCGAAGAATAAAACCCACAAGAAAAACATTACTTACAATAACGAATTCGCGTTCGAATGTTCGGTCAACTGAAAAGTCAAACACAAATCCAATTGCTTCGAATAATGATTTAGAAACAGAATTTAGAGATAAGGAGAGATGTTTCGGCCAATTCTGAGTAGGATGGTGGGTACAATTTATAGTGTCGTGATTAAAATGGAAGGATCAAAGGTTTGACCTCGTGACTGGTCAAACGCGTCAATCATGCTCGAAATCGAGCTGAAAACACGGGTTTTAGGGGCTGTTTTAACGCGTTTATTGTGGTTGGTCAACTGAGAAAAATCAATTACGAGATTCCTTCCAAAAATAGTCTTAATAAAGTGGTCAATTGAATTTGTTGACTGTGTTTCTACACACAGTTCTGTTCGACAGCAGTGGGAGAAAAGGAAAACAAGTTTGGGCCTTTAAGAAGCTTTTAAAAATAAATGGATCCTAGATTCTACACAAAGCACCATGTGGTGCAGTGGTGGTGTTGTTTGTTGACATTAGACCGGCTGGGGACTCAGGTTCGATCCCCGGCCCGTCCATTATTTTTTTTAAAGTAGTGATGAGGGGAAGGGGGTGTGGGCTGGTTACTTGGGCCGTTTGTTGGGCTCAGATCCTTGGGCTTCAGGTTTTAAAGAAAGGGAGTTGGGCTTTGGGTTATGTATGGTTGGTTGTCTATTATAGTTATGGTTTAGGAAAATGATAGGTGTAAATTTTTTTTTTTTTTTTTACATTCCAAAGAAAATTCAGATTTATTATTATTATTATTATTATTATTATTATTATTATTATTATTATTATTATTATTATATACATTTATGTATTTATATATATGGGTTGTGAGTTTGGAAGAATAAAAGCTTAGGCACCTTTATATAAAGATGTATAGAATAAGGGCTTTTACGTAAAAAATTTTGGGAAACATTTTTGCAATGCTACAGATATTGCTTCAAGGGTACTTACAAGAAACCAGCTTTCCAACTTCTGCTTTTTCTCAGCATTTATTTTGTAGTTGGAACCAAAGAAATATCAAGAAGACCTCAAAGATAACAATTGGGTTCAAGCTATTCAAGAAGAATTGCTTCAATTCAAGAAGAATTGCTTCAATTCAAGAAGAAACAAGTCTGGGAAATTTATCCCTTACCTCCAAACAAGCTACCAATTGGCACAAGATGGGTCTTCAGAAACAAACAAGATGAAGCTAGTATGATTATCAAGAACAAGGCAAGACTGGTAGTACAAGGTTATTCACAAGAAGAAGGAATTGACTATGATGAGACCTTTGCTCCAGTTGCAAGACTTGAAGCCATAAGGTTATTTTTGGCTTATGCAATTTCCAACAAAATTAAAGTTTTTCAAATGGATGTCAAGAGTGCATTTTTATATGGAAAAATAAAAGAGGAAGTGCATGTTTGTCAACCACTCGGGTTTGAGGATCCTTCTCATCCCAATTGGGTGTACAAACTTGATAACGCTCTTTATGGGCTAAAGCAAGCTCCCAGAGCTTGGTATGAAACCCTTTCTAACTTTTTACTCAAAAATCACTTCACAAGAGGCTCCATAGATAAAACACTTTTTATAAAGCATGTTGGAAATCATCTCTTAGTTGTTCAAATTTATGTTGATGACATTATTTTTGGTTCAACAAACACAAAACTGTGTGATAAATTTAAGAAACTCATGCAATCAAAATTTGAGATGAGTACAATGGGAAAACTGTAGTACTTTTTGGGATTGCAGATCAAGCAACAAACAAATGGAAATTTTATACATCAATCTAAATATGTTAAAGAATTATTAAATAAATTTTCTTTACAAGACAGTAAATCATGTTCCACTCCCATGACACCTACCACACAAGTTGAACCAGATGATCAAGGAAACAGGTTGATCAAATCATGTATAGATGTATGATAGGTTCCCTTCTGTATTTAACTGCTTCTAGACCAGATATTATGTTCTCAACTTGTGTCTGTGCTAGATATCAATCTGCACCAAGGGAATCACACCTAACTACTGTGAAAAGAATTTTCAGATATCTGAAAGGAACTCCTACATTAGGAATTTGGTGTCCTGCTTCAAGCAATACCAAGTTAACAGCTTTTTCAGATAGTGACTATGCAGGGTGTAAAATGTCAAGAAAATCTACATCTGGGGGTTGTCAATTCTTAGGAAACTGTCTGATGCCCTGGCAATCAATGAAACAAACATATGTGGCAACTTCAACAGCTGAAGCTGAATACATTGATGCTGGAAGTTGTACATCACAGATTCAATGACTCCAATATCAACTTCTTGATTATGGAATCAAAGAGACCAAGACTCCACTCTTAGTAGACAGTAAATCTGCCAATAGCATCATTCAAAACCCTGTTCAGTTTTCAAAGACAAAACATATAGAAATAAGGTATCATTTCATCAAGGATTGCTATGAAAAAAGCAAGATTGGGGTGAAACATGTCACAATAGCTAATCAAATAGCTGATATTTTCACCAAACCCCTTGACACATCAACATTCTAGAGGTTAGTTTCCATGCTTTGAATGCTAAACTTTGAGTAAACTTTGTAAGTGTTTTTCATTTTTTGTTTGTTTGTTTTGTTTTGTACAAATTTTACTTTCACTTACTTTACTCACTCTGACTCAAACCTCTGATTATAAACAAAAAGAGAGAAAAACTACTGATGTACAAAAACATCTGTAAAGGGAAATATTTCTGAAAAGGAAAATCTGCTGATGATAATAAAATCATCAAATTGATTTTAGGGGTAATTTTTCTCAGTAGTTCAGTACTACTGAAGAACAAAATAGGAAACTTCTGATGAATAAATATTCATCATAGGTTCTAGACAAAAAGGGCAAAACAATATTTTCCTATCATTTTTAGAAGTTTGACCTAAACGGACTATTAAACTTCTAAAACCCCTCTTTTCATTATTATCGTTTCAAAAACAAAAACTTCCCTCTCTAAAAACAAAACCTCTCTGAATCTTTCAACTGTTCTATCAAAGACAATGGCTCTAGTTCTTATACAGGGACACAATCAAAGAGGCTACTTCAAAAAAGTTGAAGCCTGGTCCCAATACGATTAAATCATTGATTTAATTGTAAAATCTCAATATTACACGGCGTTCACCATTGACCCACCAATCCATATTGACACTCTGAATGACTTTTGGGCAAACGCTGAGACTGTTACCAAAGACGGTGAAGTCCTTTCCTTGAAGACGAATATCAAAGGGAAAGAAATGGCAATCACACCGCTAGCCTGGGAGAAATATTAGGTCTTGATGATGCTGAAGCTCCTGTTCAAATTCCCAGTGGAACAATTCAGTCAACCATAATTGAGTGTGGTTACCAAGGTACATTATCACATGCTACTATATACAAGAAATATTTTGATGCAAAATATAAACTTTTGTTTCACTACATTATCATGTGTTTAATTCCAAAGACTGGATCTTCTGATCTGATGTCCTCTACCATGCAACCAATCTTTCATTCAATTATAAATGAAACTAAGTTTAGGGCATCTTCAGTCTTTTTCAATGAGTTGGTGTTGCAATAACAAAATGATAAAAAGAAATTTTTGTTGTATCCACGGTTCGTCATGCAATGTATTATCAAAGAACTTGGACAAGAGGTGCTTGTGGGGTAAAACAACTCTTTTAAACCCTTTAACCTCACAAGCATATTCTAGGCATAAAAAACCGGCAGTCCTACCAGAGGATGACCAAGGGGAACATGTCACAGTCCCTAAGGAACCAACATCCTCAAAACCAGTTTCCAAAAGGCCAAAATTACCTAAACAACAAAAATCCAAACCTACTAACCCCAAAAGAAAAACAATTCAGGAAGATGAGATGCCTGAAGCTGCTAATGTGCAATCTGCACTTTCAAAAGATGTGAGTGAAACATCCTCTCAGTCTCATTCATCTCAAATACCCAAAAGAGAATCAATATCCATTTTGTTTAAAAGAAAGAAACTAAAAAAGACCATAACTACTGACCCCTGTTTCAAAACACCTGAAACAATTGAACAAAACTCAACTGCTGATCCCATAACTACTAACCCACAAACATCACCAGCAGTTGAGATAGCTAACATTCTCTCTGGGCTGAAACAACACAATCCATCTGAAAATGTCAATCCCTACACAACACATAACTCAGGGGATGAAAACACAGAAATGAACATTGATGAGAATGTGTTCAGCCCTAACCAAAGAGATGAGGATGAACCAGGGTCTCTAAGCCTGAACGTAGATTCCTTCGGTATATTTGAGGCTGCTACTACTCTTATACCATCCAGTGACGGATTTGAGGACAGTAGTTCCATAGTTAAGACCTCAAATGTGGCAACTACTGATGAAGGCCCTGTGCCTGAAGTAGGAAAACCTCAGTACCAAGAAAAAGAGGTTCATGAGATAACTAGGTCAGGCCTAGTTCATGAAACAACTAAAACTGTTCTCATTGAGGACTGTGTCAGTGATTCAGATGATTCCATTGATTTGGATGATGGATCAAAACTTCCACAAAATGAATTGACGACTGACTGTGAAGGTCCTGATTCTAATGTACCTGTATTCAAAGAGACAGTCACAGAAGAACAGGTTAAAGACCACTTACACCCCAATTCCCCAAAAGTGGCATCCCCAGTTCACACTGAGGTCAACCAAAAACACACCCTCCACACTCACAAAAGCCTACCAAATTCTCTGGGTCATCAAGCATAGACCTGAACCAACTATGCAGCCCAGATGGTCCCTTATACCACATGGTACATCAACTTATTTCTAGTCATCTCAAAGACTTTGTAACTGCTACGGAGTTAAAGAACAACACTCAAATTGTGATGATTAACAATGCAATTGACCATAAGCTTGGTGAATTGTCAAGAAAGATGGAAGACAACAGAAGACAATTAGCCCATCTATATGGTGTAACACCTCCACCTCCATGGTTTCCAGAAGTGGATGAAGCAAAAAAGGAGGAGATGTCAAAGGAACCTGAAACTGTGTCTCTTGAAGCCTCAAAAAGAGCTAGAGAAGCATAGAATCTCAAAGAGTCTCAAAACTTGACAAGCATGACCAGACAAGAAAAAGCTCTGAAAGAAAGAGAAGACTGGTATCAAAAGAATGAAAGAGACCTTAGAGAAAAGGCTAAAAAGGCCTCCCTAGACCAAAGTGAAGCTGCTGCTGAAGTCAATACCAAAAGTACTGAAGACAATCCTTCAGTAGTTGACATTTCCTGCCCTGAACCAGAACAGCCTTCTAAAGCAACAGGCACGATATTCCTCAAACTTCGGTTTATCATGATAATTTTCAAATGTGTTAATCGGGTATTGGTCATCAATACACTTTCGTCTTAAACTCTCAGGAGCGGGCTCCACTGAGTAAGCCGGTTCCACAAATGAATTAACAAGATTCACTGGTTTCACAAATTCAGTTACATGAACTTTCTCTTTCTTTGATTCATGACCATACAATTTTCTAATCAATTCTGGTGGGAAATCATTTGTTCTTTCTGATTTTGTAAACCAAATTGTGCTTTCTTGCCAGATTTTAGCAATTTTTGAATAGTTCACAAACTGAATTGGATACTCAGAATTTGTAAATATCTGATCGGATCCTTGCATCCGATAGAATATTTTCACTGGTTTATCATCTGATTCTTTCTCATCATTTTTCTTTTCTGATGATGTAGGCTTGGTTTCAGCTTTAGGAGGAAGTTGAACCTCAGGTGCCGGGTCGCACTCAATGTGATTTTCCGAAGGAATATCAACATTCTTTTTAGCTTCATCTTCCTCAGAATCAGATTCATCATCAGAAACTGCAACTACATTCTCATTGTTCATTCCCAGTACCGGTCTCACATCGTAATGCGGATCACCCACACTAGAGGTGTTTGATTTGTTTTCCGACGTAGAATCAGATTTATCTGAACTCTCCGATTTCACAACATCAAGGTTGTGGTTTTCAAAAAGTACCGAAGATGGAACAGTTTGTAACTGATACTGGTTGGAACGCCTTCCTTGTTTGGCACTTCCATAATGTGGTCCAAAACATAAGCCACATTGAGCTAGCTTTCCAACTTCTTGTTGATTTTCTCATACAAACATCTGACCTTGGACATTTCAAGTTTTGTATCTTCAATTTCATTAATGTAATTGTTAATGGCAATTTGTTTGTTTGAAAGGGTTTTGGTTAATTCTGAAACATCTTTCTTATAGTTATCAAGTGTTTTTTTCAAAGCTCTTTCATTTTTCCTATAAGTTTCAACAACAGTTCTCGCACTGGCCAATTCAGATTTTAGACTCTGAATATGTTCTTCTGGTCTATAGCATCTTCCTAATAAAGTAACACAATATTTGCATTTAGGAAATTGATCAAAACTTACCAGGGTAGTAGAGTCTGTCATGGCCATTAAAGCAACGTGTGCTTCCTTCCCAGGGAAGAAATTTGAGTAATAAACCTTGGTAAATGCATCAACTACCATACACGAATTCTTACTGATAAGAAAGTCAGCCTCTGCTAAAAGCTGATCAACATCATTATCAAGTGAATTTAAACTTGATTATGAATCTGTTCACCCTCTGAATCAGAATAGTCTGAATCTTGTGCATTAGAAACAATCGTCTCAGATATGGTTTCTTCCACTTCCGGTTCAATCACCGTCTCAGTCACTTTTTCTTCAGCAACTTCTTCTTTCACCGACTCTTCAACTTTCACTACTTCTTCATTCACAACTTCTTGTGCAAAACATGAAAGGTTGCCTCCAAAAATCTCCTCGACACCTAATTGCATGTCGTTCCAATTAAATTCCCCATCTTGCTGAATCACCAATGCTTGGTTCTCATTTTGATTTTGGTTGGTGGGAGTGGTTACTGGAACAATGTTTCTTTCATGATTGGGTGTGGTTTGAGTTTAGTTAGGTGATGATGTTTGTCTTTGGTTGGAATTATGTGAAGTAATTTGTCAGTTTTAGTTATGGTAGTTTTTTTGACGGGTTTGGTAGTTGGTGCTGAACGGGTTTCGGTTTCCTTATTGTTTAGGTTTGGTACATTCATGAGCAAAGTGACCTTTCATCCCACAGCTGTAACAAGTCACCTTTGCTTTGTTAAAACCATATGTGGCGTTAGGAGAAATAGCAAGATCAGTTCTACCAGTTCTTTCCATAAACTCAGTCGCTCTCCTCACCACACTTGCAAATGCCCATTGTATATCAATCAATTCCATCTCAACCTTGTCAATCTGAGAATAATCTTCATTTGTCAAATTGTTGTTGCCAATTTGACTTACTACAAGGCCATTATAAGATGCTACCATGGTTGAGACCAAGGAAACATGTTTCTGTGCAATTTCCACAGTCACATCATCCATGTTAGAAGTTTCTAACACAGTGGCACTTGATCTTGATGGTGCTTGTCCAACATTAGGTGATGATTTTTTAGTTATATTCACCGTTGGGGCAATATAATAAGTTGTAGATTGCATTGGAGGTTGAGTAGGTGTGTAAGATGAAGCCGAAGACACACCATAATAACTTGCAGCATTGGTCGGTTCAACACTCGAAACAAATGTGGTCTGTGGTGCCGAACTCATACCAACACTTGCATAATACAATTCCGGATTCTAAGGAATCTGCGCTCTCTTTGCCTTCCTTCTTTCCTCCATTTCCTTGTTCTCTAGTCTTTGAAAGAACTCGTTCAGTATCCAAAATGGAAATGAGTCCTTCTCCCTTAGTACTTCCACATGTTGACTCCAATAAACTGGGAAAGCATCTGCAAATTTTTCAACACTTTCTGACATAGGATAAACAATTTCATAGTTAGAAAGTTCAGACAATAAATTAAAGAATCTAGCAGTTAGTTCTTTCAAACTCTCATTCCCAACAAACCAAAAGTTCTCGAATTCTTTCTTTAGCTCATCTATCCTGAGCTTCCTAGTCTTCTCATTGCCATCATTCCTGCTCTTCAATGCTTCCCACAGTTGCTTTGAAGTGGTGCACGATCCGAACTGATGAAGCAAATCTGTGGTTAAAGCTTGAGATAATTGAGAGTATGCTTTCTTTTCTACTGCATACTTCTTCTTGTCTGTGTCAGGTAGATCATAAAGTGCAACTGGTGTGTTTGAGTTCTCAATCATCGGTTGCACATATCCTTTCTGTAACATCTTCCATGCTTCTCCACTATCTAGTCCCTCTAAATGAATCCCAAACCTTTTCTGCCATGATGGATATTCAATCATGTCTAACAACTTTGGTGGTCGGTTACCATTTCCGGTTGATAGATCATTCATCAAAGTTGTAATAGCAGCGGTTGACTGATTTTGTACAGTTGCGGCTGCTGCAACACCCCAATAATCTGGCATTGGTTCGACCTAAAAATTAACCCGAATGAAAAAGGATTTGTCTGGTTCGACCTAATAGAGAGCACGAATGAAATCCTGATAACCCGAATGAGAAACTAAAGGATCGAATGAAAGAAACTAGAATTAGTTCGACCCAACTTCTAGTACGAATGAATAATCTGAAAATTCATTCGACCTAAAAGAAAACCCATTTGACCTGTCCAGTGTTCAAGATCAATTTTTCTGCAAAACACCCAATTTTGGTCTAATTTTGAAAATGTTGTCAATTATGATTGTAATTGTGAAGGATTTGGATTGGATCACTATATGAAAAACATTTGTGAAAGAAATATTTTATTTTGATCGTAAAAACACCTTCAAATCATTCAAAAACCATGTTTTATCAATGTTCAATGAAAACAGCTAGGGTTTTGGTGATTTTGATATGAAATCTGAACAATTTTTATCAATTTGCAGTCGTGTGATCGAGCACAAGCTCTGATACCACTTTGTAGGATCGGTTTTTTGACAAAGAAACGTTTGATCTACACGAGTATAGATGTATTAGGTGCAGAAACCCTAATAATCATGCAAAATGATATAAACTGTAATCAGAACACTATAATATCCATTTTCAAATGCTTTCATTAATCTTAGAAAGGTTATAACAATTACAGACTCTGAATAATGAAAACGCACACTTTAACGTGAACTTGATCACACACTGGACACACATACAATTGACCAACTCTGTTAACTACCTCTAACCAACCCACATATATATAAACCTACTAGTTCGACCCATTGTGGGTTCGAACCAAACAATTCGACCATTACAAAGTTCGAATCAAAAATTTATAACTTCTTTCAACCTAATCAAAACTGGTTCGCCGTTCAATCAACCGAACCAAATATCAAAAATACTCTTTAACTTTGAATCTTCGGCGTTTTCGTGTTTGAAAATCCGAAAGCTACAGACACATATAGGAAATATGTATCTACACCTTGGAATGGATCAATTACAAGATTGATCAGATCTATCAAGGTACGAAATCCCTTGATAGATGTTTATGCAAAAATGATTATCAAACAATCAAGATCAAACATGAGAGATTACTTATAAACATGTCTTCTATTGATTATTAATGGATTACAATCAACTCAAGACAACATACACACGAACTGGGTGGCAACAAACTCTCTAGAATGACTAACTAATTTGACGAACAACCTAAACCCTAAACGCACATGTTCTTTATATAACAGAATAAGTTTGTTAGGCTTGAGTCTTAGGCTTATCCTGATATGTCAATGCAAATGCAAAAACTCAATTTACCAATTCAAAATGGAAGACTTTTAAATGAAAATATTTTTGGTATTTTGTGTTTTTTAAATATAATAACACAAACTAAAAAATATTTAAAATGCATCTTTTTGTGAGAATCATGTGCAACAAGATCATATCAGCTTAGTTAAATTATTTCACACTTTCGGTTAATTTTCTTAATTTAATTTTGTGAATAACAGTCCAAGATGATTACCAATATTGTTTATCTACTTAAACAAGCTACACGATAGTTTCAAAGCTTTTACCTTGTGATATGATTCAGTGTTTTATACCATTATACTAGTGTGTCCCACAACATGACATACCCCCGCGATCAAGGTATTGCACAAAGCTTCTTTGTAGCAGGTGAGTAAATTGTTGTCATCCGTATTCTTTACAAGGTACGAATCACATCAGTGTACAGGTCATCATATATCTAGATGCAGCAAACTGACCAATGTGAACTCAACCAGGGTTAGGAAAAATACAAGTGTATGTTGGTACGCATATTAGCTTGAGACATTTTTGAGTCTGTCTTTCAGCATATAAGGGTTTTGGAATTATTCTTTTTCTTTTTGCTCTTTTAAGATATCCCGGATGTGCCTAGGTCAGCATATTTCTGGATGCGGTAGAAGGACAACCAGGTTATCTCCGGATGTTACAACAATTTAATGACCCGAAACCTTGGCAATCTATTAACGCAAGATTTAAGACCATAAAATCATATGTCGATGTTATGTTACCCACATGTATCACAGTCCGTTGTGTTTATATTATATTATGGGCTGAGTACGCATTGTAATTTTTCCTAGTGGTATATATCACATGATGGAGCTGTAGTTGCACTTATCAGATTAAGTTCTCTGCTCTATTTTAAGTGTGACAATCAGCAGCCGATGTAGTATTATATCCTTTATATTACTCAGTGATGACTTGATTTTTTTAATATGTACAAAAACTTCAATTACTTATGGGAAACGTAAAATTATTCAGGATTCCTCATCTCATTCAGTTGCACCAACAGTCCAAAATGAGCTCTGCTGAATGCCTTGGTGTAGAGGTCGGCCAAGTTTTCTTTGGTATCAATTTTTTTCTTAATGTATCATTTTCTTTTAAAATCAATCTCTTCTAAAGTGATGTCTGGCATGAATATGTTTAGTTTTAGAAAAGTTAGTTGGATTTTCGGTGACTTAAATGGTGGCATTGTTATCAAAAATTATGGGAGTGTTTTGAAAATTCAAACCGTAATCCCTCATTTATTTCTATATCCACAAGACCTGTGAATAACAACTACCCGCTGCAACATACTCAGCCTTGCATGAGGACACTACCACAGAGGTTTGCTTCTTGCATTGCTAGGATGCTAATCTCCCCCAAGTAGTTGACACCCGCAAGTTGTTGATTTCTTGTTCTGGTTGCATCCTCCATAGTCCAAAATGGTGTAGGAAATGAGATCTAATCCACCATCTGATAGATACCAAAGACCTAGTTTAGGTTTCCCCTTAAGGTATATCATAACCCGCTTCACCGCAATCATGGGTGAATCCTGAGGATCAGTGTGAAACCTGGCACAAAGACAAACTGGAAACATAATATCAGGTCTAGAAGTAATTAAATACATAAGTGAACCAATCATAGCCCTGTACTATGTTGGGTCGACGTGCTTGTCACTTTCAGTATTCTGACCGAGTCCGTTATTCACTGGTAGATGAGTACCATAAGTCATAAAATCATTTATCTTGAAACGAGTCAAGATGTCGTGCACGTACTTAATCTAATAGATGAACATTGCATCTGCCTTATGATCAACCTGTAGACCAAGAAAAAACTTTAACTCCCCCATTACGCTCATCTCAAACTTTTTCATGACATTTTCATATTCCTTGCATAAGTCTTCGTTTAGTGACCCGAAGATGATATCATCCACGTACACCTGAACCAGGAGAAAATCTTCACCTTTCCTTCTAACGAACAGTGTGCTTTCAATTTTTTCTCTCTCAAAGCCATTTTCCAAGAGATAGGTAGATAGTGTCTCATACCAAGTCCTAGGTGCCTGATTTAGTCCATAAAGAGCCTTAACAAGTTTGTAGATTCGATCTGGATATTCTGGATCAGTAAACCCTGGTGGTTGAGATACATACACCAGCTCTTAGACCTTACCGTAGAGAAATACGCTTTTGACGTCTAACTGATACACTTTGAATCTTTTGGAAGTTTTAAAGTCCAGGCATAGCCGAATGACCTCTAGCCTTGCGACTGGTACAAATACTTCATTGAAGTCTATCCCTTCTTGATGGTTAAAACCTTCCACTACCATCCTTGCTTTATTTCTGACCAATACACTATTGTCATTCTTCTTGTTTCTGAAAACTCACTTTGTGCCAATTTCCTGTGCACCCTTAGGGAGATCGATCAACTCCTAGACTTTGAGTTTCCTAAATTGAGCAAGTTCTTCTCACATTGCTTCTACCCATGCATTGTCTTGAAGAGCTAACTAATAAGTCTTCAGTTCAATTTGTGAGATGAAGCACTTTAAGCACTTGTTAATCTTTGCATACATGATGGTAGCATTCATAAAACTTCTTGTTTGAACACCTGCATTAGGATCCCAATATGAAATCTACTGGATGATCTTTGTTTGATCGTCTTATAGCAGTAGTGTCAACCGGTAATTCATCCTCCAAGTTAGAGCCATTTTCTCATGTAACCTCATCACGCAAAAATGTGTCTATTGCGAATGGATTTGTAAAAGTTTCAACTTCAATTTGTATGACTTTTTCTTTGGAAGAAGGAAAGTTATTTCTCGAGGTTCCTTCATTTGCATCTATATTTTCCTTGTTTGCAAATATTGGAATAATTGATCTTGGTGTGACTGTGACATCATCATCATCCTCTTCAACTATTATTTCTTCATCACTTGGTGGATCTACATTAAAGGTATGAGGAACATTAAAGGACTTAAAAACAACATCATAATTGAATATCCAATTGGGTTCATGTGCACTCTCGGTGGTGTGCAACTAGTTATTTCAAAATTAAAAACAATTTCAACAACAACTTTAGTTTTATTAAAAATGCGTTTGTTTGGTGAGCCGGGAACATAACCAAGGAAAAATCCTATATCTGCCACCTATGCAAACTTTGGATGGTATTTAGATTTTAGGATAGTGCACTGCATCCCAAAGGATTTGAAATCTTTGATATTTGGTTTTCAACCATTTAAGAGTTTATAACACGTTTTGTTGTGTTTCTTAACGGTTAAAACCCTATTCAAAATGTAACAAGTTGTATTCACGGCCTTCCACCAAAACTGGATGGGAAGCTTTGAGTCAGCTAGCATGGTCCGAGCTGCTTCTATCAAAGTCCGATTCTTCCTCTCAGTGACTCCATTCTGTTGTGGCTCGTACGGTGCACTAAACTAATGTTTGATACCTTTTCGGATGCAAAAGATCAAGAAAGTGTTGTTCTTGAACTCCGTGCCATTGTCTCTCTTGATTCTCTTGATTGTGGTGTTGAATAAGTTCTCTGCTTGAGTGATGAAATTGATCAAGACTTCTCTTGTTTCATCCTTCGCACCTAAGAAAAACACCCAAGAGAACCTAAGAAAAATTATCAGTAATAACTAGGAAATAGGACTTTCCACCAATGCTCCTGACATTCATTGGACCAAAGAGATCCATATGAATTAGTTTGAAAAGCGCAGAGATGGAATTAAAAGCTTTGGTCTTATGAGGCTTCTTGTGTTGCATTCCCTTTTTGCAAGGGACACATTTGTCCTCTAGACAAAAGCTCTTCAATGGAACACCAATAAGCAAACTGTGCTTGATGATATCATTCATCTTTCTGAAGTGTATATGTCCCATCTTCCTATGCCATAGTAATGAATATGATGCAGATGCTTTTGAAAGTAGACATGTTGACTCTCCTAAATACTAGTCTTGTATACTCATATCCATGATGTAGGTATCATTTCTTTTGGGAGCCCTCATGATAATCCACTCTTTTGGAATAACCACACCTGGTTTTAACACTAATGCCTCTGACTTTGTGAAGTGAACTGAATGCCCTTTGTCGTAGATTTGAGACACACTCATGAGATTGTGCTTTAACTCCTCAACATAGTTAACTCTGTCTAGGGTGATCTTGCCATTTGGGACCTTCCCCTTTCCAGAGATGTGCCCACCTTTGGTGCCTACAAAATTCACATAACCTCCATCAAATTTAACAAACTCTATCAACAACCTCATTTCCGTTGTTATATCCCTGGAGCAGCCACTATCAACATACCACTAGTTGATAATCTTCCTAAGCAGCTCCTGCATTCAAAATGAAAATTAGTTAGAGTAAGGGACCCAAGCTGTCAAAGTCTTGGGTCTGCCCTTTTCATCGTCATAAGAAAATTCTCGCCAGTATCCATTACTCCTTTCTGGAGTCCTGGATCTCCGGGGACTATTTCTTTGTGGTTGGTTGTAATGGTTATATGGCCTCTAATTTGGAGAGTTGTAGTAACCTCTTTCATTTACTGGCCCGTTTTAGTGATTTTGTGGATAATTCCCTTTTGTTGGAGTATCCCTGATTATTATAACTTCTTGAAAAATTTTGATTATTTGGATAATTTCTATCTCGATAACCATTTAAACATTTTGATTATTATTACACTATTTGTCAACATGTGGTCTTTGGTGACGTTGTTGTTTATGTGGTTGTCGGTATTTGTTGGTAAGAACAGGAGTGGCATGTTTAGAAGATGAAGCGCTTTCTTTACCAACAACTAACTACCTCAGAACAACCTTTGGTTTTTCAAAATATGCATTTTCAGGCCTTTTTGAAGGATCCATAGAGTTCTAGACCAACCATCATCAACACTCTCTAACCTTTTCTGTTAACTCTTCTTAGCATAATTGCTCATTTCTCTCGAATTATCAGATTTCATAGGAGCTTTGTCCTTCTTCACATCAGTCGGTGTGGATGCTTCACCCTTTTTGAGGGGACACAAACTTGCCACATGACCTTTCTGGTGGCATTTGAAGCATGGTCTCTTATCAAGAGGCTTTTTATATGACCCCTTTGAGTTTGATACTTCATCACTAGCTGACTTGGGTGAGGATGACCCAGAACACTCGACTCCACATTTCTTAGTTTCTTTGTTTTGAGTCACTCCTGTGTTATAAGTTTTAGGATTTTTCAAAATCATTTTTTATGTAGACTTTTCATTATTTGCTTTAGAAACTTTAGGTTTAGAATTTTCATTAAAAATAGAGTCGATTTTATGAGGGTGGACGGCCTCTATTGAAAATTCTGAATTAGCATACACTAAATTAGATCCTTTGAGAGTATAGAATTTTTCAATTTTAACAGATCTGCCCCTCGAACCCTTTGTGTTCTTGATCTCCTCACTTGACTTCTCATCCTTAGCAGCACTAGATGACTCACAACTAGCTGCCTGTTTAACCTCTTAAGCCTTTTTTATCATTAGACTCAAACTTTTTCTCTACGGGTCTAGGTTCATCCATTTCATCAGTTACCTCCTTTTCACTGGGCAAAAATGTGTAATTACTATTCAGATGAGGCGGAACATCCTGATAACCTATGCTAGAAGTTTCATTCTAGCATAATGTTATACAGATACTTAGTGCTTCTTCACTGATCAACCTACCTATTCAGATCTTTTTCCTTAATTTTCAACTGATCTATCTCAATGTTTTTCTCTACAAGTATGGATTGTTTGTCAGCTATAGCTAAGTGAGCTAAATTAAGGATTTTAACTAAGCACATAGTTCAAATCCTTGAGGTCCTTTTGAGCAGCTTTAAGTTTAGTCTTAAGACCGCTTTCCCTAACCTTATTGCTAAGATTGGTCTATTTCTCCTGATCTAAGCTAGTATTGTACTTGGCTATCTGCTCATTTTCATTAATCAATAAAGCTAGTCTCTCTGCATAATCAACACATTTATTGCTAGCATCTACAATTAATGAAAGAGGAAGTTGCACCTTTTTAGCTTTCGAGTTCAAGTCTGCCATGTAAGCAATGACCTCCTTAGTTGACATTCCTGTAGTAGATGTTGTCAGATCCCACACCTGTGTAGACAACTCCTTTCCTTATTCTTCTTTTGGCTCAACTGTTTTAGATTTCTCAGTACCGCACTCAATTTTTGTTTCCTTTAACTGTCCCTTTTACCTTTTCCTCACTAACTTCTGACTTCACATCATTCATTTCTTCAACAATCTCTGCCATCAAATTAAGCTTGATTGCTAGTACCATATGCACCATATAACACATGACTCCAATCATAAGTACCATCGGGCTTGGCTCCCATTAACGCCTTTGAGTTGTTGTTGCTTTGAGAAGGCGCTACTGAGGAGCTTTTCCTAACAACATTTCCCTGGTTTTGATTCTTTGGTCTTGAGCATTCTCTAGCAAAGTGCCCAAATTTGTTGTAGTTGTAACACTTAACTTTGGACTTATCAAAACATGCTCTGCCACCAACTAGCTTTCTCCTGGTTCGGTCCATAAACCGCTTTGCTCTCCTATAGATCATGGCAAGATTCCACTGAAGATCCATTTCCTCCAAGTCATCCGGATCAATTTGATCATAATCTTCATAAAACATAGCTGGATCATTAATCTTCCCCTGAATGTAGTTCTCATACGATGCAATGAAAGAAGATAATACTGCAAGTTGTTGCTCAGCTGATTGAACAATCATGGGCATAGACTTGCAGGACTTGTGGTTAAACCTTGAATTTTTGAAAATTCTTGGTTGATTATTTGAGTTATAAAAACTCCTATAAGGCTATAATCATCTCTCTGAAAGTTTACTTGTTGATTTTTAAAATTTATTTTATGAAAAAAAATTTAGATAACCATATTGATTTTGATTGTGGAACCTATTTGATTGACCATTGTAATAATTATTTCTTGGGGGTTGATTTCTTGGTCTATCAAATTGTCCCGAACATGAAGTCTCGGGATGAAATTTTGATTGATTTTGTTTAGAACATGGTACTTATTTTTACCCTTATCTACCCTATTCACATCCTTTGCAACTCTCTCATGTTGCTTTTGAACAGACTTCGGATGCGACTTACTCTCACCAGACTTTTCTATTATCTTAAATAGGCAACAACTAGCCACATGCCCTCTTATTAAATAGTTAAAGCAAGATCTTTTCTTTAGCTTTGATTGAGGTATAGATTGTAAAGACGATGATCTTGAGTCACAAACCGCATTTGAGACTACTTCAGTAAAAACAGATTTAATTTTTCCCAGAGCAATACATGACATTGGGAATTCACTATCAGAAAATATCTTGTCATTATCCTTAAGCTTATATAAATTTTTAACAGTAGTTTTCTGATTTGATTTCCTAACATTATCTAGGTTTATACTTTTCTTAATTTCTACAACCTCATCCATTTTTTCATGACTGCTCTTAGATCCAACAGATTCTTTTTCAGCATAAATAGGACTCTTAGGGAATTGATTTCTTGTAAGTCGACTACAGGTGGTTTACCATTTACCGCATCAGTTAACTCTTGTTGAGAAGGCAAGAATGAATAGTTCTCATTAAAGGGAGGAGGGACATCATTGTAACATATCCCTGTTGAGTCATTATTATCCTTTTGGGAGTCTAACATTACATTATAAAGGTACTTGGTACTACGACACTGTTCGTATTTTGATATTAGCGAAGATGGGTATCCAACGAAGATGCTTGTTCGCAAAGATGTTGGTTAGAGAAGATACTGGAATAGCGACGATGCCTAACATCGAAGATGGATGTTTAGCGAAGATGCTAGGTATCTTTGCTAAAACCTTAACTTCGCTTATGTGTATCTTTGCTAAGCGATCTGAGACGAACCCTAGAATCGAAAAACAACTGAAACAACTCACAAACACAAGGAACTTGCAAAAATCGATTAGGAATGATGGAATATGGTTGACTATGGTCGAAAACTGAAGATTAAAACGTAAAACAAGTTCAATCGATTCGATTATGCAAAAACTAATCTTGAACTGTACAATCTTTTGAGCCGAATGCTCTGTTACCAATTGTAGGTCCTTAGAATGGAACGATTTTAAGATTGATTAGATCTATCAAGGTGCAGAATCCCTTACAGATGTTTATGCAAAAACGATTATCAAACAATCAAGATCAAACATGAGATATTACTTATAAACACGTCTTCTATTGATTATAAACGGATTACAATCAACTCAAGACAACACACACATGAACTAGGAGGCTGCAAAATCTCTAAAATGACTAACCAATTTGACGAACAACCTAAACCCTAAACCCATATATATAACATAATAAGTTCATCGGGCTTAGGGCTTGGGCTTATAGCGAAGGTGGATGTATCTTCACTATCTAGCCAATGTCTACAAATATTGCCTACCACCATGTTCGCTAAATACAATACAGACGATTACACATTACACAAAACACCTATCTACTAAGCTATTCTATCTAATAAGCTATTGTCACACAAAAATGCACCAACACTCATGCACGCTCATGGGCATTGATTGGTTCTAGTCAGCAACGTTTTCTTCTCTTAGAGTCCGAAAACCTTGCATGTGGAAGATAACATTGCCTTTTGCATTTGTATTGTTGTCTCCTTGCACTTCACAATATTACTTTTTCATTCATGTCTTTGTTTCCGAACAATAATTTTGTCCTATGTGAGGACGTAGATGTGCATTTTACTTTGTTTTAAACTTGGTTTTACTCTTTTTTTTATTTTTTTATTTTTTTTTTGCTTTTAAGCTTCACAAAGGATTTAGGCATGTTTTGCTATGATAAATACAAGATTTTCCTAAGATTGGGTGACAAAAACACATGTAAAACATGTGTAAAACAATCGTACATCACCCCACAACTTGTGTTTGATGATGTCAAATTTTGACATCGTTTCCAGGCGATGCATTCACTTTTCCGTTGAATAGTAAACAATCTATAAAGTATCTGTACTTTTCACAACGTACGGATGCTGTTTGAAGACCGAGGCTATTTTTTATTCAGAAATGCACATTCGCATATATTAGCTAGCATACATCAGAAAATCTGACGAAACTGATGAGTACGTACGGTTTGGTAAAACTATGACCTTGCAATGTTTAAGATATTTTTTAATGTATGTTATCAAACTATACATGAGAAAGCTTAATGAAATAGTCATCCAACGGTTGTTACATGGCTTTTCATGAATGCTTGGTAGTATTGACGGTATGCATTGAAGATGGAAAAATTTCCAAGGTGATCACAGATGTCCTCCTTAATGCTTAAGTGCATCATGTGACCTTTGGATTTGACTTTGTTTTTTGAGTTGCGGTTTCAAACAATGACATCAACTTCTTAAATTAGTCACCGACATTCAACAACATCCTAGATGGTGGTGCAGGCCTTGCATATTTACAGTGAACGGGATAGAATACAACAATGATATTATCTTTGTGATGGAATTTACCCTGAATGGACCATTCTTGTCAGAAGCTTCATGGATCCACAAGGCAATAAAATGAAATTATTCAAAAAATACATGAATCTGCAAGAAACTATGTGGAAAGGGAGCTCGGTGTTCTCCAGGCTTGGTGGCACGTTATACAAGGTCCAACAAGGATTTGGAAAGCAATAGTTACAACCGTATAATGTACGCATGCATAATGCTACACGTCTACACAACATGATCGTTGAAGATGAAAGTTTGCCGTATCTAACTAGGATAATGATGGGGATGAGGATGTGCCACCACCATTAGATAGACCGATAGACATTTTTTTAGCGTCTGCAACGGATTAGAGACTTACATAACACGGATGCTCATCACACCCTTCAACACAATTTGATCGAGCTCATTGGGGCAAATAGGGAGATGAGGGAAGAAGAAAACGAAGAGTAGTTGTAGTTTATTATGTAGTTTGCTTAAGGTTGTGTTTTTATTTAATTTTTATTTTGTATTTTTAGGTTTTATGTGTGTCTTCTTTTTTTAAATTAGTGTAAGTGAGCTTTCTAATTAAATGTTATAAGTATATTTTTCAACATTTTTTTATATTAATAAAAAGTAAATAATAATAAGATTTATTAAAAAGTTAAAAATAGCGGCTAGATTTCACTTTCTCCGTTAAATATTTGTGATCTACATGCTCATGCATATAATATACAAAAAGCACCCGCTCAATTCTTTAAATACATACATACATATTAAAAACTCCACAGGAAGGATGGATCCTCTGAATAAACCCCCCCATCATAAACCTGCTCTTCCCTGTAATCAACGGTTAATGGCGGCTGAAGCGGCATGAAATAGTCATCAAACCCTGGAAATATCCCATAATCCTGGATGTTGTTTGTATGATCACCAGCAATATCCATGGAGGTGGAAGTCACGTGAGATATTTGAGGATCTTGATGCAACTCATGTGATGATGATGATGAGGGGCTAGCATAAGAGTTGGCGAAGCTAGCCGCGACTGCTTGTATCTGGGAAGGGTGAAGGTCTGTGCCCCCTGGAATGTTTGGAGGGTCATGCGGGAAGTTGAAGTTTGCGTTGTTTCCTCGTAGACAAAAGAGGGCCGCATCGAAAGCACGAGCAGCCTTTTCGGGTGAGTCGTAGGAGCCTAACCAGATTCTTTCACGGCTGTTGGGAAGCCTGATCTCGGACACCCACTTCCCCCACTTCCTCTTGCGAACACCTCTGTAGTTTGCGGAGTCATTGCTCCGGCGGTTTCTTTCGCTTTCGCAGGCAGCAACAGTACTCTCCATAATAGATAAGCCAGGTGACTGTGTGTTTGTTTTGTTTTGTTTTGACTTGGATCCAGAATTTATAGGTTCCTCCGCAGAATAGAAAGGTCAACGGGGCCGTGTTGATTTTCAACTCGAAAATGTACGAAACGCCAGATGGCACCAACACATTGAATATGTGTTTAGGGTTACGCGGTCCCTATATCGCTATTATTAATAGACAAGAAAGGAACGTTTGTTTTGTTTCTATTCAATCCATTTCAGACTTCAACATCCAATTCCCAATACATTCCTAACCACAAACACCCAAAATTACATGATGCATGCATGTATCCTCTTTATACATAACTCAGATCAATGTAAATTATCATGAAAGAAATAACACACAATTAATTAAGTCACTTGCTTAGGCACAAGCTAGACATACATTAAAATTTGTTTGTTTCCTCAATGTTTAGTATTCTTAGTTTTTGAACAGCAACTTCAAGACCCCTTTTAACTCTACTTCTAATATCTAAACTATACGTTTTTTTAACAAGAAACACACTTGCATGCCTCACTACTCTTACCAAACTCTTGGGTACCACTAGCCAATGTTTAGTATCTTTTGCTAAATGTTAAGTTAATCCCACAAGAAGTGAATCTACATATAGTTTATAATAGATAATAATAGATTGACATACCTTTAGTATGATTTAAATTGTAATTATTGTGATTATCCATTACCATAGATAGGAGATAATATTGCATTATTTATACCGTCAAAGTCAATGAAAAGATTATGGTTTGAATTCCTTTATGGTATCAAGAGACCAGGGATCTCTACCCTAATCGTCGTACCTTTATCACCTCCTTCTGCTGCCGTCAACTATCTTCCCTTGGTCGGCCGGCACTCCTTCATCCTTCATCTATGATTAACTACTCTCCCTTCACCATGACAACAAACCAACTCCCTCCACAACCCATCAACATTGAGTCGAAACTTCACCCGGCAACCACCGTCTCCAATATCAAAAATTTCATCCCAATACAGCTCCTGGGCCACTCTTTTCACTATCCACTGCAAGGCATACATGGTTCACGATCATCTATGTCCTCACCCTCAAACAACAAAAACCGAATCCTCCTCCACCTCTAAAGCCGCAGATTATTAGGAACGACTTGACGACATTGTTTTACAATGGATATATAGCACCGTTTCTAATGATTTGCTTCACACAGTTATCAATAAATCATCCACGGCGTATGAAGCATGGAAAGCCATCAAAGATTTATTTCAAGACAATAAAAGTGTCCGAGCCATATACCTCATGAACAAGTTTTCCAACACCCGTCTTGACTCCTTCTCAAGTGTCTCTGCTTACTGTCAGGAATTGAAGATGTTGGCCGATCAGTTGGCGAATGTTGATGCACCAGTTGATAATGATCGCCTTGTCCTCCAACTCATTGCGGGCCTAAACGAACAGTATGAAGGTATTGCTACTCTCCTCGCCCAACAAGAACCACTACCCTCTTTTTATAAAGCCTGCTCCAAAATAATCCAGGTTGAAACCTGTAAAGCTGAACAAGCCCTCCTCGCCTCCAAAACAGCCTCAACCGCTTTAACCGCCTCCACTCAACGTCCCACCAACCTAGACCAGTCCCGTTATGACAACCAAGCTTATGGTCGCGGTCATGGGTGGACCGGTCGACGTGGTTGTGGTCGATCTATCTTCGGCATTGGCAGGTACCCTTCACAGCATTACTGGCCACCTTCAAACTACCCTTGGTCTCAATAGTGGGCCGCTCCACCTTTCCCCTACCAACAAACCCAACAGCCTTCGTGGTCTCCTCAGCCCAAAACCACAACAGGCCCACACAGCATGTCCCTGCAATAACCAGATCCGACACAGTACATGGACACAGGGGCATCATCTACCATGTCTCATGAGCAAGGTGACTTTCATACCTTTTCTAATTCTTGCTTGTCTCGTAATGTTATTGTAGGTAATGGCGACACTATTCCGGTACTTAGTCAAGGCACTAAATACCTACCTAAACCATTATCACCATTTGTCCTTAAAAATGTTTTATGCTCGCCTAGACTTGTCAAAAGCTTAATTTCTGTTCGTAGATTTACCACGGACAATTCCATTTCTGTCGAATTTGACCCGTTTAGTTTTCTTGTGAAGGATTACAAGACCAAGGCACCACTCCTGAGATGCAATAACATTCTGGCATCACCGTCTTGGCCATCCAAGACGTGCGTCTTTGAATAAATTAAGAACTTCTAATGTTTTAGACTTTGATTTACTTTCGAATAATATTTGTCAGTCTTGTATTTTTAGTAAAAGTATACCTTTGCCTTTCTTTGCTTCAAATAATTGCACATTACAACCATTTGATATTATTCATGGTGACGTGTGGACATCACCTATAATAAGTTCTGCTGGCCATAAATACTATGTTTTATTCCTTGATGACGATTCTAATTTTTTATGGACCTACCCACTTGCACAAAAATCCCAAGTTTTCCCATCCTTCACCCACTTCGCCACTACCATCAAAACCCAATTTCAACGAACCATCAAAACCTTTCAGTGTGATAACGGACGCGAGTACGTTAACATCTCCTTCCAAAACTTTTTCACCACCAACAACATCCTATACCGTCTATCTTGCCCTTACACATCCTCACAAAACGGTAAGGCCGAGCGCAAAATTAGAACCATCAATAACATGCTTAGAACTTTAATGGCCCATGCCTCCCTACCCACTTACCTTTGGCACTTTTCCCTGTGAAACTATGTGAAAACTGTATGTGATTACGTGAACTTAAACCGAATACGTTAATAAAAATCATATTAGGTGGACCATTAGGATGGTTGGGGTCTTAACACATGGGTTTACACTTGTTATGGTCCAAAATAGCGAAAACATCAAAGAAAACAGGCTGTACAATGAAGCAGGCCACCCAGAGCGGGCCCGGAGGAGTGAGCGGCCGCGCACTCTCTCCGAGAGGCCGCGCGCAGCATTCTGACGCAACTAAACCGACTTAAAACCCTATTTAAACAACCGTAAGCCTCATACAACCCCTAAACTCAAACCCTAATCGCCCCTACTTCCCAATTACAAAATATTAACCCCTAAACACCTGCTAAGGCGCAAGAACATCGATCGGGAAGCTTCAAGAGCATTCAGTTGATTGTTTCGAAGAGCTTGCGGTATAATCTTTAATCTATTGTGTTTTAATCTTCTTTAATATGTTATAAAACCTTATAACTAAGTTTGTACAGGTCTGAAACCTTTTTAAAAAGATTAAAACTTGAGGTTTATGAAGATTGAATAGGTTAAACATGATCCTATGCAATTAGTAATATGATAGGTTGCTTGTTGCGCAAGTTTGTGATGTTTTGATCTTTAGGGTTTATAATTTTGCATGTGTTATGATAGGTTCTGATCATGCTAGGTCTTATGAATGTTTTGTGATGATTATTGATTGTTGTTGATCGATTATACGCACACGTGAGTCGTTTAAATAAGAGTTTATGCATGATTAAAATCTGGACAGAATGTTTAGGTCAACTCGTAGGGTCTGTTACATGGCTTAAACATGATGGTTTTGATGATTTCTTTGCATTATTGTATTATATCTGGTCTTAGCTTTTCATAATGGGTAAAATCGATTGATTTGGACGTCGTTTGAATAGTTTTTGGAATTTTCTTTGATTAAATGTCATATCAGATTTTCGGATTAACGAACTGAGTCAACTTTAAACAATCATAACTCGAGTTTTACAAGGAATTAAGTTATGAAATTTGGACAGTAGGATAAAATTGAAATAAATTGGCTATTCCAAGTGGATTCATCCCGTTTGGATGAATACACGATTTTTGGAAATTTTTATACTAAACTGATCTGTTGTGTCTATTTTCTGGACATAGCTGTGTTGCGTGATTTTACATAATTTTTGTACAAGGTTTTATCACAAACTAAAAATATAGATTTGTCCAGTAGATCCCCTAGAATATTTCATAAAATCTTGGGAGTCTAACTCACTGGATAAGTATTTTTAATAAATTAGTTTTCATGGCGCATAATCTGTCCTAAAAACGCAGGTTGTGTATTTCGTGTTTATGTGACTATTTGGAGTCTTATGTGGTATGTAATTGACATGAACTTGAATGGACACTTATATGAGATGCATATGAAGTGTAAAACTGATGATAACCAATATATTCACCAACGGGTCCGTAGGGTTTACTTATGCATGTAGAATCGCTAGGTGTCACTTACACGGTTTTGAACATTTAAACATCTTGGACAAACGGGTTATATGGTGTAATGATATTACACATATACTCACTTAGTGACACATGTAATAGGGAGTCGGTAGCACACCCTACTTTGGAATTTGGATTTACTTGCTTGCATACTAAGGTGAGTTTCACTACTCTTTTCTCAAAAGCATGCGTCTCGGGGAGACAACTTACTTATCTTTTTCTAGTCCGGTTTGGGACTACTACACATCGCGGGTTTTGGAATACTATGACTCCTTGTGTGGGTTAGGTATTGCTAGTTTCACACTCTGTGTCCTTGATGAACTAAGTTGCACTCTATCACGGAAGTCCTTCACTATTTACCGAATGAGTTGCCGGGTGGCAAGCGGGTTACTAGTTGATAGCGCTATTAGGTTTGACAAATCTCACACCGTGCTGGGAGCCAGGCGTGAACTACAACCTTAGATTTTATCATTGTTGATAGGCAATGATGGGAGGCAAAAACTAGCTCACGGGGCGAGTGCAATGTTTGAGTAGCAATTCGGTATATCACTGTTTAGTTATCATGAATGGGTTAGCTACCCTTGGCATGTGAAATAGCGGTTACGAGGTCTTGGAGGCCTACGCTTTTACTTGTTGTTATGTGGTCTTGGAGACCTACGCTCTTACTTTCGGGTTTGGGAAACCTACACTTTTACTTACCTTACTTTGTGAACTCGCCAACTTTATGTTGACACACGCTAGCATGCTTTTTCAGGTCTCTAGGTTCGGATCACGATAGGACATGCATCATTGTGTCATGGGTTGTGAACATTACTTAAATTATACTTTGCTTTACATTTAACGGTTTTATTTTGGGCGCGTTGTTTTGCGCATGAACTTAAACGGTTACGTTTGATTTACGCTTCCGCAACTTAACTAAACTTTTTGGTAAACGCTAAACTTGATTTTCAATAACGAACTAAATGGTTTGGGCATTTAGAGTCGTTCTTATGACTTATGGCTATGAGATCCTGGTATGTCACGCACCTCGCGGTATAAACCCCGTAGTGGAAATTTGAGGGTGTGACATTTATATATGTCCACACCCACCTATAATCATCTTCGGGTCTTCGGATGCTTTTGCTACCCCCTCACCTCTTCCAAAAAAATCCACAAACTCGAACACCGCTCACAACCTTGTGTTTTCCTCGGTTACCCTTCTAACCACCGAGGATACCGGTGTTTTGACCTATCATCTAAACAAATATTTATCTCTCGTCACGTCGCTTTTGACGAGACAACCTTCCCTTTTCGCCCAAATCATTGGTCCCACACCAACTTACGACTTCCTAAATGACCAATTCCCACATCACCTATGGCCTCACCTCTCCAAAATATCGAGTCTGACCATTGCCGTCCCCAACACATCCGGCCCCAATAACAGCTCAATTCCCTCATCCACTCACACCGACCCATAACTTCACACACCAAACACTCCCACCCCCAACTGGCCCAATGCCCGCCTCTAGCTCCAGCCCAAACCCCACCAGTCATCCGTCCACTACCCAACATCCCGTCACCAACTCGCAACCCATCCATCCTAATACAAACACCTCAACACTACCTGAAACATCCACTGTCCAACCCCACATCCCGTCGGCCTCATCCGAACAGCCCATAACTCGCACCATACACACTCATTCCATGAGCGGGATCTTTAAGCCCAAACACCCCTTCAATCTCATCTCAACCACAATACCCACTGTCCTTCCCATACCCAAAAACCCATCTGATGCCTTGACCATTCCGGAATGGCGCTCAGCCATGTCTACGGAGTACAATGCACTAATTAGGAACGGTACATGGGAGTTAGTTCCTTGTGAATCGCATATGAATATTATTCGTTCCATGTGATTATTTAAACACAAGTACAGGTCAGACGGGACACTTGAGAGGTACAAAGCTCGGCTAGTGTGTGATGGTCGCTCACAGTAGGTGGGCATTGACTGCGGTGAGACTTTTAGCCCGGTAGTAAAAACTGGCCACCATTCGTACTGTTCTCTCTCTTGCATTATCTAAGGATTGAGCAGTTCATCAGTTGGACGTTACAAATGCGTTTTTGCATGACAACTTAAATGAGACCGTTTACATGCATCAACCAATGGGGTTTCGGGACAGAAATTTTTCAGACCACGTGTGCCTTCTGCGCAAGTCACTATACGGGCTTAAGCAGGCTCCTCGTGCATGGTATCAACGTTTTACTGATTACGTTCTTACCTTGGGTTTTCTTCATAGTTGTTGTGATGCGTCCCTCTTTACTTTCCATCAGGGTCATGATACGGCCTACTTATTGCTTTATGTGGATGACATTCTTCTGATCACATCTTCTGACATTCTTCATCAAGACCTCATGGCGAACCTTGCTACTAAATTCGCCATGAAGGATCTCGGCCCTCTAAGTTATTTTTTGGGCATCTCCGTTTCTAGATCTAATAACACCATGTTTCTATCACAATAGTCTTATGCGACAGATATCATCTCTCATGCCAGAATGCAATCCTGTAACTCTGTAGCCACACCCATTGATACAAATGCTAAGCTCGGTACTGCTCAAGGCGACTTGTTTCATAATCCTACTTTATACCGCATCCTAGCCGGGGCTTTACAGTTCTCACTTTCACTCGACCTGACATCACCTACGCTGTTCAACAGGTCTGCATGCACACGCACGCCCCAGGCATAACTCACTGGAATGTTCTGAAGCGGATTATCAGGTATATACAGGGTACGGTGTCTTACGGTCTATATTTGGGTCCTTCGGATGCTTCTTCTTTGGTTGCATACACGAACGCTGATTAGGCAAGATATCCGGATACGAGACGCTCCACCAGCGGCTACTGCATTTATTTTGGTGATAATCTGATTTCGTGGTCTTCCAAGCGTCAACCCACTGTCTCTCGTTCGAGTGCGGAGGCAGAATACCTAGTTGTGGCTAATTTCGTTGTTGAGATCTGCTGGTTACGCAATCTACTGCTTGAGCTATTGGTCCATTTCTCTCGTGCTACCATGGTTTATAGTGACAACGTAAGTGACATCTACCTCTCAAGAAACCCGGTACAGCATCAACGCACGAAACATATTGAACTGGATATTCACTTTGTTCGAGAGCAGGTTCAACGCGGACATGTGCGCATTTTACATGTACCGTCCAGGTATCAAATCGCGGATATTTTTACAAAGGGATTGCCACGTTTACTATTTGAAGATTTCAGATCCAGTCTCAGCATCCGGTCACCTCCCGCTTCGACTGCGGGGGGTGTAATAGATAATAAATTGACATATCTTTAGTATGATTTAAATTGTAATTATTGTGATTATCCATTACCATAGATATGAGATAATATTGTATAATTTATACCGTCAAAGTCAATGAGAAGATTACGGTTTGAATTCCTTTAATTTATTAATAATGGAAAAGATTATTCTTGATTAAAAAAATTAAACTGAAATCATTCATTTGTATTATCATAAGACCATCTCCAACGCATTGCCGCCCATCGCAGCCCAGCCCGGTGCCACCTCACGTTGCCCGTTTGTCCTCCTCTTCCTCTGCAATAGTCGCCCTAGCTCATGGCCCACCTTCCTTTCACAAGCCCCGTCTCTCTCCTCTACGGGCGGGCCCTTGATAACGGGCGGCTTCTCTCCCTCTCTCTTTCACCTCATCGTCCACGTCCCACGTCAGAAAAGATTTTCACGGACGGTCGTTTTAAGGAGGGTTGGAGATGTTCTAACAAAAACCATCTTGTCTTTTCTTGCAATCGGTAAAAAGTGCAAAAATTTTTTGAAAGGTGGGCTAGGACCATTCTTTGAATTAAGGTGGCCCCATTTGTTTATTTTTGTCCCCCTTTTATCCCCTTCTATTTATTTAGTCACTCTCAAAGTCCCACGACATTTAAGTCAACCCTTTTATATGGTGATTTAATCATGCAAAATGTATTCTCTTATTTTATAATATGAATCTAGAATATGTACAATAGAAAGCCACATATATATGTTGAATATAAATAGAACTTTCATTCAAATCCATCTATATTGACTTATGGAGTATTGAAATTATACTAAACTTCTAGTATTTTATATCCTATTAACTTCAAAAGTATTATTGTGATGCATAGTAACAAATTATTGTTGAAGCGACGATCGGCTAGACTTGGCAACTGACATATAATATCGCATAAAATAGAATTTACAAACTAAATTAGTTTACTTTATATTTATAATATATATTTATTAATATCACTATAACCTTGTTATACCTACATGCCTGTCTATTATCGACTATTGTCCATCTCTGACTAGTACACAGGGCCGGCCTGAGCATCATGGCCGGGTGGTCACCAGCTCAGGGCCCGACCCTCAAGCGGGCCTGAACGTTTTTAAAAAATATACAAATATATATATATATATATTAAATTCTATATTTAGGATATATATATATATATATATATATTTGTTTTTCATGCATTAAAGTCTTGTTAATGGAGTTTGAAAAACCATATTAATTTAATGTAGAGGTCTCAAGTTTAATCATTGGCTCTAGCACCATATTCATTATTTTTTAATTCATTATTCCTTACAAAATTTTGGGCCCAATTCTTTTTTTCGCCCGAGGCCCAAATTTTTTTAGTGTTCTCGGAGACAGCCCTGCTAGTACACCACAGTCTCAACACAATCGGTTGAAAACCACACCACACCTAATGTCGAGCCGGTAAACGGCATTATTGTTGTCCTAGGGTAAGCTAAAAAGATCCACAAAAGGGTATTATGGTAACTGGGTTGCAACTTCCAACTAGGGATGAGCACATAGCGTCGAATACCGATCCCAATCCCGATCCCGTACCGAACCGATACCGAACCGAGGGTGTTCGGTATCGGTACCCATATTTAGATCGGTATCCCATATTTAGAGGTTTTCGGTTTCGGTATTATCGGTATCGGTACGGGATCGGTATTTTAAGGTAAAATACCGGTACCGTACCGAACCGATACCGTACCGCATGCTTTCGGTATCGGTATTGAGTTTTAAGAGTTTTCGGGATCAACCGATACCGTCCCAAGCTCATCCCTACTTCCAACCACGTACGTCTGAAATACATGTGATCTAACGAGAATCAATTGATTTAATTTCCATTCAAGGCCATATTGCCATTCAAGTCAAATTCAACTTATTGTTGTTCTTTGCATCCGTGTTTCTTATATGTTGTTTGCTTCTAGTAATTAGGTTGGTGGAGTTATGGGAGTATTCTTTAGAAACATTTGGTAGAAAGCAAAAACAAAAACAAGGTGATTTTTGTGAACGCCATCCTTTAGGTTAATTTATTTACTAACTTAAAACCTAATGAAATCGTATACTTAAGGGTTTGTTTGGTATGGGTAATGGAATAGATGAGGGAATGGAATGAATGAGGTAATGAAATGGATCATTACCATTCCATGTCTTGTTTGGCTGTCATGTGGGAATGAAACAAAACATTACTTTGTGTTGTTGGATAGGCAGGAAAAGACGAAGGAATAAAATCGGTGGTGAGTGGCTGTGGTAGGTGGTGGTCAGTTGCCGTGATGGTGGGTGGTGATATGTGGTGGTAGCGGTGGTGGTGAGTGGCGGCGGCGGTGGTGGTGGTGGCGTAGGGTGGTGTTGGATGGTGGCAGTGGTGGGTAAGTGAAGGTAACGGGTGAGGTGGTTAGTGCGGCGACGACGGTGGTGGGTGGTGGCGGCAACGGTGGTGAGTGGTGGTAGCAGCGGTGGTAGGTGGTGACGGCAGTGGTAGGTGGTGATGGTGGTGGGCAACGTTGGGTGGTGTTGGATCGTGACGGCGGTGGTGGCGTAGGGTGGTGTTGGATCGTGACGGCGGTGGGTAAGTGAAGGTAGTGGGTGGGGTGGTTGGTGCGGCGACGACGGTGGTGGGTGGAGGCGGCAACGGTGGTGGGTGGTGACGGTGGTGGATTACGGTGTTGTTAGTAAAAGATGAATGAGGGATAGAATGAAAAAAAAACATGGGGGGTGGATGGAATGGTTTTGAGGGAATGAAATGCCTTATGGAATGAGTGATTCCATTCCTTTAACCAACCAAACACACTAATTTTCATTACCTCGTAATGGTCCATTCCATTCCCCCTTCTATTCCATCATACCGAACGCTACCTAGGGGCTTGCTTGGTATGAGGTAATGGAATGGATGAGTGAATGGAATGTACGAAGCAATGGAATGGACAAGTTTTTGTTGTTTAATAGCTAGGCAGTAAATGATGAAAGAATAAAATCGGTGGTGGGTGGTGATATGTGACGCTGGATGGCGGCGATGGTGGGTGGTTGACGGTGGTGGGTAATGGCGGTGGTGAGTGTTAGTAGTGGGTGGTTGTTATTGGCAGTGATGGTGGTGGTGGTAGTGATATATGGCAGTGATGGTGGGTAGAGGCAACGATGGTGGGTGAAGGTGGAAAGGATGGCAGGTGGCGGGGCGACGATGGTTGGTGGGTGACGGTGGTAGGTAGTTGCAGCATTGAGTGGTGCTCGATGGTGGGTGACGGTGGTGGGTGGCCGTGGATGGCGGCAATGATGGGTGGGTGAAGGTAATGGGTCGCGGTGGTGGGTGGTGATGATAGTGGTGGATTGTGGTGGTGTGTGATGGCCCCATTGGTGAGTGGTGGCGGCAGTGGTTGTGACAATGGTGGTGGGTTGTGATTGGTTATGATGTTGTTAATGAATGGTGAAAGATGGAATGGAATAGAAAAAAAAACAAAGGGGGTGAATGTAATAGTTTTGAGGAATTCAATGTCTTGTGAAATGGGTGATTCTCTTTCATTGACCAACCAAACACACTATTTTTCATTAACTCGTAATTGTCCATTTCATTCCATCTTTTATTCCATCATACCAAACAGTACCTTAATAGTAGTACAAAAAGCAGAGATTTTGTTCCCACGTAAAGCACATCAACAAATAATTTAATTTGAAACTGCACCAAAATTTCATTTATATAAAAAAAATGTACTCCATCTTCTTTCTCCTACCTGTAATTTATAGATTTCATCATCTAAATTAACTTCTATGTTGAAAGGTATGAATCCCTTATCAATTATAATAACCAAAATCGTTTTTATTATTATTTGAATATTTTGCATAAGTGTTTTTGTAGGTCATGCAACCTTTGTAATGTGTTACAAAATCTTGGATTGGGCTGGTTTGAAGGTTTTCTTGCTTTGGATTGGAGCCCGGTTTGCTTTATAAAGAAGCCCATTATTGATCATGGTTTCAGCCGAGGATGGTGTTGGTTTTGCTTGGTCCATTGGCCCAGTTCGTATATTAATCAGTCATTGTGACTGATGATGTGGCAATCCGTGTGCAAAAGCATACCCGTTGAGAGCCATTGGATGTGCTCATTGTGAGTCGTTGATCATGGTAAAGAAACACAAGTCTCCTGCTATAAATAGCCTCTTATTTTCTTCCTTTACCACTTTTTTGCCTCTTTGATTATTGTTCAGTGTTCTCTCGTTTCACTCGTTCACATTCACATATTAGGGTTTGTTGTTGTTTGATCATCTTGATCTAACAACCCTGTTTCTTTCTTGTGTATTTTGTGACAGATTATCATAAAGATAATCTTTGAGGATTTGAGAGATTTGTAGTGAGGTTTTCTGTGTAATCTTTTGAGAGATTTTGTACTCAGATTGATTCTATTATAATAAATTTGTGTCAACTGAATCTGTGTCAACTATCTTGACATTCTACTTCTAACAAATTAGAGGTATCAAATCTTTAATCAAATTTTATGTTGGGAGAAGTGGTTTAGAACGCTAGTTGGGTGGAACGGAGATGATAAAGTGTTTAATATGATGGCTTAGATCTAGATTAGAGGGGTTCCGATCAATCTCGGGGATAAACAGATTTTTGATACAATTGCCAAAAACTAGAGTTGTGATTTCACTTTCGATAGCTAAGGTGGAGATTCTGGTGAACTTTGGGTCACAAATAGTGGTAGAGATTATGGTTTCCCACCATGGGAGGAGTTTCAAAGTATGGATTCAAAGTTGACACAAGTTAGGAAACTAATTTGGTTAATGTTTCAACTTGGGATCGTAATGCGGATACTTATCAAAAGCAAATGCCGTCCAATTTTCCGTGAAGAGGAGGTGCAGAATATGAATGTCGACGGTGGGGAGTTAGACGGTTTCAGATACGTCTCTGGATGCAGCAACCCAGAAACACAAGTCCAAGACAGATCCAACGTTTGTTACTGGGCCAAAGACCAGTCTTGAAATGTTGGAGTAGAAATTCGATGGACTCAAGAATTAGTCAACTTAAATTATCATTTAGTATATTTTATTTTTCTAGTTGGTTAGTGGAAGAGTAGCTCCACGTTGCATGCATGTTCTCCACTCTTATCCCCATGTTCTCCAAATAAAGAGCATTTAGTTTAGGATGCATTTGTTATTTAAGTTCTGTACTTTTATTGGAATATTATTGAAGAAAATTGTCCTAATTATTTGTGTTTTCTCATCTTATTTTCTTTGAAGTCTCACCTACTCTACAGGCCTCTACCAATTTGGTGCTTTCATTCCATCCTACCATGCCTCCACGTAAGGAACCCTCTACTACTGATGAATCTCTCCAAACCCTATGTGATCAAATTGCTCAGTTCTCAACCCAAAATGCAACCACCACCGCTCAATTGGAAGCCCGTTCGACCACCCAATTTGAGGCCTTACAAGCTTCAATGAAACAGCAACTCGACACCACAAACCGCTTAACAACCATGCTCTCCAAAGACAAAGAACCTCCTAAAATCCAATTCGGTACAACATCTTCCATCATTAACCACAATGCTCAAACTAACCCGCATCCACCAAAAATTCATCTTTCCATGTTCGACGGTTCTAACTCATTAGACTGGATTTTCCAGGCTAACAACTACTTTCGGTACTACCATGTTCTCGAACCGGACCGCCTTTCCTTGTTAGTTTTTTATTTCACCGGAGCGGCGTTGAGTTGGTACAAATACATGGAAAATAACGGCCTCCTTGGTTCTTGGCAAGAATTTACTAGGGCTCTCGAAATTCATTTCGGCCCTTCCACTTATGAAAATCACCAAGCTGCACTTTTTAAGCTTAAACAAACATCCACGGTCATGGCATACCAAGCCGAATTTGAGAAAATTTGCAACTGTGTTGTTGGATTGCCTAATGAAGCCCTCTTGAATTGCTACCTATCTTGTCTACAAACTGAGATCCTTGCTGAATTATCCATACTTAAACCAACTTCCCTACACCAAGCATATGGCCTTTCAAAATTAGTTGAAGACAAACTCTCACTTGCCAGCCCCACTGGAAACCCTTCTCAATCAACGCCTGCTGAGATCTCCACCTTGGCGCCCTTATCAACCTTGCAACCGAACACTACTCCAGCCCCGTTACCCTCCACACCCACATTGCCCACTGCCCGTTTAACACCCGAACAACTACAACAGCGCCGAACTGCTAGCCTATATTTTCGTTGTCCTGAGAAATACGTTCCCAGACACCGGTGCAACCCACCTCAGTTTCTGCTTATTGCTGATAATCTGGCAGATGTTCCACCCGTTACTCAACTTCCCATGCTCAAAAATGACACTACGATACCCCGTTTTCTCTGTTTAACCCCCAGTGCTTTTATTTAGTTTTTCTCCAACAACTTCGCTACGCCTCACGGGTTTCATCCATAATCACCCTGTAAGCATTCTGGTTGACTCAGGAAGCACCCACAACCTGATCGAGCCACATGTCGCCGCGCTGTTTCACTTAACCATTCAACCCACTCAACCTTTTCCGGTTCTCATCGGCAACGGTGACCCCCTTCAATGTACAGGTTTTTGCCCTCATGTTCCCATCACCTTGGATCAAACCTTGTTCTTGGTTCCACTATTTATTTTGGCGTTCAAAGGTTGTGAGCTCATCTTAGGGTTTGATTGGCTACGTTCATTAGGCCGGATAACCACTAACTTTTCCGTTCCATCCCTTTCGTTTCACTACAACAACAACCTGATCACTCCCACCGGTCATCCATCGTCGATCACAGTTTCATCTGGAGTCACCATTACGGACCTTGACAAGTCCCTACTCAAGGGGTAGCTATTGATATGTCTCTGGATGCAGTGGCCCAGAAATACAAGCCCGAGACAGATCCAACGTTTATTACCGAGCCAAAGACCAGTTCTGAAATGTTGGAGCAGAAATTCGATGGACTCAAGAATTAGTTAACTTAAATTATCATTTAGTATATTTTATTTTTCTAGTTGGTTAGTGGAAGAGTAGCTCCACGTTGCATGCATGTTATCCACTCTTATCCCTATGTTCTCCAAATAAAGACCATTTGTTTAGGATGCATTTGTTATTTAAGTTCTGTATTTTCGTTGGAATATTATTGAAGAAAATTGTCCCAATTATTTGAGTTTTCTCATCTTATTTTCTTTGGAGTCCTGCCTACTCTACAGGCCTCTACCAGTTTCCCGAAGTTTGAGTCGGAGACCAGAATATGGATGTCATTGGAAAATGTATTGAATTTGGAAAAGGGCATATATTGTGGAATAGAATAATGTGCATACCGTGATTGCCGTGAATTTTAATGTAGTCAATGTTTTGGATGGTAACATTAAGGATTTCTTGGAGGATTCATGTAGGAATGAATTGGCTAATTCAAGAGGGTGTTTGGGATTGCTTATTTAACTATAAAAGTGCTTTTGTCAAAAATGCTTATCGATTATGGCTATTTGAAAAAGAGTTTTTTAAAAAATTGTTTGGATTAGCTTTTGTGATGAGAAAAATTCAATAAGTCAATAAGTTGTTTTTAGAAAGTGTTTGGTCTAGCTTATTAGTGTAAAATGACCAAAAGCCAAAAGCCAGGATTTCTGACTTCTTGAAAACAGCTTTCCACCCTTATTGAAAAGCCAAAACCAAAAGTGCTTTTGTTTTACACAAACAGCTTATTGACTTATTGGCGTCTTGGATAAGTCGATAAGGAGTTTTGAAACTCAATCCCAAACTCCCACTAAGTTCTTCCTTTAATAATTCTGATTCAAATTAAATTGGTGGGAAATATGAGGTAAATGACAATATGCCTTTTTTAATTAGGAAGCCTATTTTATGGGCCCAACTTTAAAGAAAAGAAAAGTGGGCTAGGAAGAGGCCTGGAGGAGTTTTCAAATAGGCCTAATAATTTTCAAAACTTAAGGATAGACCCAGTTCCAAACCTAAATGTTGGTCTAATTGGGGATATTGTTTCTTTGAAGCATGCTAGAACGGTATTCTGAATCCACCATCAAAGTCGGGTGTTGGAGAAACGGTGTTTGAGTTGTATGGCTCGTGCACTTTTGTTATCCTGAAGTAGGTCTTTAAGGGTGGTTTAGGCTTCGTGAGCGGTGGTGTTCGGGACAATAATGGTGTGGACAAGATCCACGGAAATAGTGTGGTATATCCATTGTCGAACAATGGCGTTTAGGCGATTCCAAAGATCGGCAGGTTGCGTGGATGCGGGTGTTGCGTGTGTAGCGAGTGGTATAGGTGTAGCGGGTTATTTGTCTTTGTTGGTGGTGGAGTCGGATGTCGCGGGTGTTGCTGGTGGTGTTGTAGCTGGTTGTTGATGGGGAAGAAGGTGGTCATAGACCTGGAAGGCCTTACAGTGAAGTTTGAAAAGTTCGGACCATGCTGTGAATTGGGTGGACTCTATTTCAAGTGTAACAGGTATGAAGGTTTTAATGTTGGAGACAGTAACGACTAGATGTATTGTATTGTCCATGGAGAAAATTAGTTAAGGTGTGAAAATAAAGGAGAATATGGAGGTGAAGGGGAGGTCGACGACCAGAAGAAAGGATCGCATGAGGAAAGAGGATGCCTACGGCGGCAAAGGAGAAGTATCTAGGGTTGTTTCTAGTCTCTAGATATTATGACACAATTGGGTTGATGATTCTCCCTCTATTATTCCATTGATATTTATAATGAATACAAATCCTGTAACTTGGGGAACACAATAACTAACAATATACATGGAAACATAATAATGTGATATTATCTCTAAATATACGATGGTTATTATATTTCACGCACGTCGCATTTTAATTTTAATGAAAGAAAAAAAATTTGATGCAAAGCTTATTTTTTTTAGTTCTCTTTATTTTATTTTTGGAGTGTTCTCCTACTAAAAATGCTAACTCTTTGGATTATTGACCATCTCAAATCAATTCATACTGTTTGGTGCTTTTATCTCGTACTAATCCCTCCATCATTCTAAAAGACCCATATCAGTGGGATTTCAGAGCACAATTGTATTACCATCCCAAAATAGGCTTTCACGACGCGTGGCTAGTTGACGTTATAGCGCCCACGAAAGTCGGTATCACTTTGAAGACGACAATTATGTACCATGCAATAACAGTATCAACTACGATGGTCGCTAAAACCAACTCCATCTTCACCATCCACATGGCTACAATGTTGCTATCTCAAACCTTACCATCATTGTCACCAAAAATATTGAGGCCTCACCCTCAACCCATGCCGAATTTCGACCCGCGCCAACTCTACTACCTTCACACACCTCAGCTCCATTTGTACACCGACCATGTCACCAAAATCATCTCAAATATCATTTGCATCCCCAATGTCCACATATGTATGCATTTTGTCTCTTCTTAAATGAATCATCTTATCTTAACTTTGTGCTTAACTGAAAAAGGTAGAACCATTAATCAACACTTAGATTGATAAAGTATTTTAACCCAAAATAACCACCACTTCACCATCACCCATGGTCGCCCCTCCACCCTCTTCTTTTCTTTTTCTTTTCGGCCCAAGGACACCAAACCCCACAAGTCATCTCCATTTTCCATGGTCACATTCTTCCTAATCACCCAACACCAAAGCCTAGAGATTTGATTAAACATCACCTTGATTAGTCACCCATCAAGGAAGATTGCGTGATCTAACCATATATGGAATTATTCCTTAAACTTCTTGTATCCATAATGTTGGTTTACCTCAATTCTTAAAGACCTTTTCCTCCCCGTTTGTCCCCATTTTTGGCCTCCACCACCATCATCACCTACATCACTAACCTAGTTGGATATTGTAATTACATCAAATCTAAACCTCACCTTTCATGGATTAATCAAACAAGATTTGTCATCACTTTCTTGGACACACTAAACAATTCATTAGTCATACAAGAGTCAAGTGATTGGTTTACATTGATTAGAATTGCATCAACACTAGTTATGGTTAGATTTAGGAACACACACAAATCCATGAGAGATCACCTTCCAAAATTACACCAAATCTCCCTCCTTTTTGGCTTATAGCCGTCGCCCATCACCACCCCCAACATAATCATTCTCTTTTCTTGATCAAGCTTGATTAATCACCTCACAAGACCTATGTAATGTCATATTATGGAAGATGGTGAAACTTAATCATGTCACTAGCCATATTTTGTAAGATTTAAGATCCAACACAATCCATGAATTGTCACCTTCATTTGATTTGTTTAGTTTGACAGAACCCATGATTTGAAGAGCATAACCTTGATTGACTTAACACCAAAGTAGTATTATTCCCTAATCACACTAACATATGAAACTTGCCTTACCCATTATAGCAGCTACCCTCTTTTCCTTTTTCCTTCTATCTCTCGTCCCTTTCTCCCTCTCGGCCGCTCTCTCTCTCTCTCCCTCTCTCTCTTTCTATCTCGCAACTCTCTCCCACTCCCTCTATAAATAGGAACCAAGAATCACACTTGACAATTGTTTGTTCACCTCACTACTTCACTCTCAAACACACACTCTCTTCTCACATACCTCCTAGTTCCAAGACATTCTTGCAAGACCAGGAGGTATGATCACTCACCCACTTTATTGTTTTTTTTTATTATCATCCAAACACTAGTGTTCACCCAATTTATGAATCATTTTTATCATGTATCACATCCACTAGGACCTAAAAATATGAAAATGTATATGTGAATTGCCTCATAGGGATGTATGCGTGTGTATTATATACGCGCGTGAGGGTGTTGTGTACTATATGTGTATGCGTATATGTTATATATGTGAGTTTATGTGTGGTCGTGTGTGTATAAATATAAAGATAATAGATATGTATGTGTGTATGCTATATATATATGTGTGTGTATCTATGTATATGCGTGTGTGTATATATAGTATATATGTATGTTTGTGATGCTTTCATGAACATAAGCATTGATGTGTGTGTATGTACCGAAGTACATACATATATGGGTATGTATGTATGGGCATCGACATCATGGACATGAATGCTTGTGTGTGTGTCGAAACACACACACACACACACACACATATATATATATATAGATATATGCGCACGGGTGTGTGTATAGATATAGGTATAGAGGCATGTGTTGATGTACACCTATATGGAGTCACATATGAATTATAAATAAGTATAACACATTTGGTCTTGAGTAATAACACGTGTTTTCTAACTAGAAACATATGTTAGAAATCATGGTTTTTGAAAAGAGTCTTCCATATGATAAAACAACTATTTTCGAACAATGTTTGGAAAACATAAAGGTCACCAATAAGACTAAACTAACTTACCAAAAAAGATTGGGTGAACCAAGAATACAATGGATCCTTTTGATAGACCTAAGATGTCCATTTATATTTAGGACGTGTAAGTTGGGCTTTCTAGTTCATCGGATATTTATTCTTGCTAGACTTCGCATGGAATTGAGGTGAGTTTCACGGCCCCTTTTTACTGTTTTATATTTGGGGGAAAGACATGCATTGTTTACTAGTTTTAGAATGAATTCCTAGCAGACTGGTATACATGAGACAATATGTTTAGAGTACTCACTAAGCCCTCGTGTAAATAGTTTAGCGTAACCATTAGCTAAGGATTTAGCCATAAAACACTTGAATAGATCTATTGGGTTGACACCTCCACTCTTGTTTAGTCGCTCTAACCCGGCTACATACGAGAAAAGAGAGCTTGTATTTCTTATATAATGATACATTGCCTTTATTGTGCGATATGCAAGGTACAACACGTCAAGGTTTGGTTATGGACTCATGATCGTTCATTATCATCTTTGCCTTAGCTAGACATTGAGGGGTCATTCATGGATTTCATTGACTTTACGTTTTCAATTATTTTAAAACCTGTGAACTCACCGACTTTATGTTGACAAAGTTTTTATGCATGTTTTTCAAGTAACTAAAACTATGGACGGAACTTGGGGCATATTTGGGCATTCATTCACAACTATCATCTTTTGTGTTTTCGAAACTTAAGAATATGCGGTTGGTTTTAAACAATATTTTGTGATGGTTGTCAACTTTGAACAAATTTGTTATTTTAATATTATGTTATTATGAATGTTTGTTCGAATCTTGAGCTTGAAAACTGTTCGTGTCGCATCCCGTGTTTCCGCCTTACACTACTAAAAAGCTGACCTATTTCCGACCAAGGTTTTAGTCGGAAACTGGTCTATTTTTTATGGTTGTCAACTTTGGCCAAGGTTTTACCGACAACTCATATCATTTTTTTATTTTTTGAGCTTTAAACGCCATTTTTTTTTCATTCCATCTTTTGTACACCTTAATCATATATTGAATACTTTTATTTTACCACATTATATGTACTATAGACATACATACGTGTGTGTATATTGTTAGGACTCATTGCTTAAAACAAGCTTTTGTTATTCGATAACTCGTTGTATGTGCATTTGTGTATGCATTACGACACATACACATGTACATTACATATATATACTCATGAACAAATCCATTCACAAATGCACGTTAATACAATCCACCTTTATATAACCGAATACCAGTTGACTAAAGGTTTTGGTCGCAAAATGGTCGGTAATTACCGACAATCAATATGATTGTCTAAATATTATATATATATATATATATATATTCATTAATAGTATAACTTTATATAGAATAAATAAAAATTAAACAAAAATAAGTTTTATGTTTTCCGACTAGTTTTCGACAAACGCTTTGTATATATTAGTTATTCATCATTTTCGACCAAAAATAACTTTTTTTTGTTTTTCTCTTTTTCGGTCGGTAATTACTCAGAAGCTTCCGTTATATTTCCGACGACTTTATTTTTGGTCGGTATTTGGTCGGAAACTTGTCCCTAAAAGCAGAGCTTTTCTTTTGTTGGTTATTGGTCGGAAATTCTAGTCAGAAATTAGTTGTTTTCTAGTAGTGTTAGCGGGGTGTGACAACATCAGCACCAACTCCATCCTTGCCATTGAGTGTAAACAAAATGGTGTTTTAACCTATTGCTATTATACATCAAGAAGCAAAGAATTCTGCTGCGATGGAACATCCAAGTGCAAGACTCAGACTCAGAAATGAAGTACTTTTAATAAATGTCTTCACATTGGTTATGATGTATCTACTTTTTATGACCCGAAGTTGTTGATATATTTGGATGCATTTGAACAACATCCTCAGAAACGGGTATCACAACGTGCCTCCCGAAAACGTGAACGGCAACCTCCGTGGCAACTTGTTAAAACTTAAAACTGTCTCGAATGAAACCGAACAATGTGAATGGATACCACCGTGGGTAAAGTGTTATATCCTTGAGGACAAGGAAGAATTGAGGGGGGAGAAGTTGACACGATCCGACCACAACCACTACAAGAAAACAGGGTAATAGAGGCGCCATCAATTTCACTGCTATTGGTGTGTACGATAAAACCATTAACGTTAGATTAGATCAACATCATCATCAACATTCCAGATTGATTCTCTTATGTTTGTCTGGATAATGACCTTTACCGATAACATTTGGGATGTTGTCGCTAATAATGTCGCCTCTATTGCTTACATTTCTTGTAGTGGACGAGAACCGTTAACACACACCCCAACTCCAAGTTTGTTTAAGTTAGTGCATGTTTTTAGGATTTCATTTACTTTTCTATGTGGTCATGGTAGAGGTGTTCATATTCGGATCATCCAATCCGAAACTTAAAAAAAAAATAAAAAGAATAAAAAAAACATTCTCCTTTATGTCTAAAACGTGAACCTGTTAAAAAAACAAAAATCAAAGTTAGATAAACGAAACTGAAACAAAAAAAAATGTAAAAAGACTTACCGTTTGGTGGACGGGGGTTGTGGAGGTTGGAGACGAGGTGGACGGAGACTGTTATAGAGAAGAGAAGAGGGAGTGGTTGTTATAGATTGGAGGAGTATGGACTTAGGGTTTAGGAGGATTAGGGATTTAGGATTGTGTATTGTGTTATGTAGTGTATATAATATTATATATTTATACATATTTTTTTAATATTCGGATAATCCGATTATCCAAAAATTTTCAAAATCAGGATCCGGATCCGAATCCGAATCAAAATCCGAATCCGAAATTTCGGATTATCCGATGATTTTTGGATATCCGAAAATCGGATTATCCAAAATTTCGGATAATTCGGATTCGGATTTTTTTAAACACCCCTAGTTCATGGTATAGTTGGTAATATAGGTCCACGTTCCCATTTAATTGTACATGATCACCTTTTCTTTAGCAAAAAGCTAATTGTTTGCATATGTATATTTCTTGTACGAAGCACTTTGATTTTAATGAAAAAAGTGTTGAAAATACTAGATCTAAACCAAATACAAAATACAAACACAAACAAAGACGAGAACAACAAAATAGCGACAAAACAAGTGACCAAATCTTATTAGTTTACCCACACCAAAAACTCCCCCCAATACCAAGATCTCAGCAAATCACTGAGATCAGAAAGAATAATACGAATACAATGTTGGTCTGCTGATTGTTAAGATCAGCAGACAGATAGAAGATACAGAACAATATAAAGACTTACAGACGATTAAACAAATACAGACACTTGATAACCAGACGAGAGAGACTACAAAGAAAGAATAAGAAAAATATCAGGGTGAATGAATAATGATCAGAGAGAAGATGCTTTTATATGAGAACCCAGAAGGTTCGTCCAGCTTTCCAACCACGCCATCAATCTCAACCGTTAGATTAAATCTAACGATCAACAATAAAGCCCACAATATAAAGCTAAAGCCCAGCTAATAAGACAAGCCCATTCAGCAACATGATGCCAAGTCCACTTAGTAATAAGCCAAGCCCAGCTGACCTACATTCTCAACAAACATATTAGCCCAATAAAGACAAAACGTTACAATACTGCCAACATAACTTAAATAACGTATTAGTAATTGAATTAGACTTGTTGAACTTTGTTACTTATCTTTTTAACATTCCCCCTTAATTCAATTACTAAATACATCTGTTAAACCCAGCTTATCACACAACAACTCATGTTGTGCACCATATAAACCTTTCGTGAATATATCAGCTATCTGCTGACTTGTATCAACCTTTATAGGTTGAACAAACCCAGAATTAACTTTTTCTCTAAAGAAATGAAGATCTATTTCGAAGTGTTTTGTACGATCATGGAAAACCGGGTTTTCAGCAATCGAAATTGCAGACTTGCTATCACAATATAACCTAAGAGGCAATTCAGATTTAACCCCTAATTCAGACATAAGATTAGACAGCCACATCAGCTCACAAGTAGTCGAGCACATCGCTCGATACTCCGCTTCAGCCGTTGATCTAGAAACAACACTTTGTTTCTTGCTTTTCCAGGAGATAAGATTATCTCCTAAGAAAATGCAGAAACCGGTAACAGACTTCCGAGTAAGAATACATTTAGCCCAGTCTGCATCCGAATATGCAGACAATACAAACTTATCACTTTTTTTGACCCACAGACCTTTTCCTGGTGAAGCTTTAAGATACCTTAACAGTCTTAAAGCAATACGTAATATCGCTTCACTAGGTTTATGCATGAATTGACTTAAAAACTGTACAGTATAACTGATATCTGGACGAGTTATAGACAAATAAATTAGCTTTCCTATCAACTTTTGAAATCCAGTAACATCATCAAGAAGTTTTTCAGACTTATTACCTTTCATAGTTAAGATATAATTCTGTTCAATAGGAAAGTTAACTGGTTTACAACCTAAGTATCCATATTCACTTAACAAGTCCAAACAATACTTTCTTTGATTTAGACAAATTCCATCCTGAGAATATAAAACCTCTATACCCAAAAAATATTTTAATTTGCCTAAATCTTTTATTTGAAAGTTTTCTTTAAGCAATTTTTTAACATTACTAATCTCACTATCATTGTTACCAGTAATAACAATATCATCCACATATACAAGCAACACAACAAAAACATCATTACCCGACTTAATAAACATTGAGTAGTCACACACACTACAAACAAAACCTATACTCAACAATACATTTACAAGCTTTTCGTTCCATTGTCTCGGAGCTTGTTTAAGCCCGTACAATGACTTAATTAGCTTGCAAACTTTAGACTCATTACCTGAACTATACCCTTCGGGCAACGACATATAGACATCTTCACTAATTGACCCATAAAGAAAGGCGTTATTTATGTCAAGTTGAAATAACGACCAGTTGTTTTGCACAGCTAAACTAATTACAGACCTAACAGTAACCATCTTAACTACCGGAGAAAACGTTTCTCCAAAATCTATACCTTCACGTTGGTTATATCCTTTAGCAACCAATCGTGCTTTAAACCTTTCTACTTCGCCATTGGACTTATACTTCACTTTGTATACCCATTTGCACCCAATAGCTTTCCTATTGGGTGGCAAATCAGTAATAGTCCAAGTTTGGTTTCTATACAAAGCCTCCATCTCACTATTCATAGCCTCTATCCACCTTGGATCCTTAGAGGCTTCATAGTAAGATGTTGGTTCACTAATCTTATTTACATTAGACACAAAACACATGTTTTCGCTTGATAAGTTTGAATAGTTTACAACCTTATCAAGCCCATATTTAACTTTACCATCTAACACATAGTCACTAAACCTTTTTGGTAACACAGATTCTCTATTAGAATGTCTTATGTTACTAGACCTATTTCCCTCAGGAGTCGTAGTCTCATCATTTGATGTTTCAACATCCGAGGTGGTAGTCCCTTTACCACTAGAACTACTAGGTGGCTGATCTCTTGAACGATCTACCTCACTAGTAGCTCTAGGAAAGTCATCTAAACCATCCTGAGGAGAAACATCATGAGCACTAGCAGTTCCCCCTTCATCATCGGGAAGATTTGTGTTACGAGTTGTAACATTGTCACCTTTAGAAATCTCAGTTTCCATACTATCAAAAAAATTAACATGATTTAAATCTTGAAAAACAGGTTCTTTAAACTCAGTTTTAAATGGAAATATGTTTTCATAAAATTTTACATCTCTCGAAAATTCTATTTCCTTTGTTTCTAAACAAAAAATTTTATAACCTTTTTTCAAAAAAGAATAACCAAGCATAACACTTTTGTCAGCCCTACTAAACATTTTATCAGACTCATTCAAAATAGTTTTAAAGCACAGACAACCGAAATTTTTAAGGTGACTAAGAGTTGGGGGGAACCCATGTATAACCTCATACGGACTTTTACCACCTAGAACAGACGAAGGAACCCTGTTAATAAGATATGAAGCAGTAAGCACACAATCAGACCAGAATCTCAAGGGAACATTGCTTTGAAAAAGTAAAGCCCTAGCTGTGTTGAGAAGGTGCCTGTGTTTTCTCTCCACAACACCATTTTGTTGTGGAGTGTAAACACATGACGTTTGATGTAAAATACCTTTCTTATTACAAAAATCAGTCATCTGCTTATTTACAAACTCAGACCCGTTATCACTTCTAAAAACCTTTATACATTTGGAAAACTGTGTTTTTACTAACTCATAAAAATTTACTAAGTTTTCGAACACTTCACCTTTTCCTTTTAGCATATATACCCATACTGACCTTGAATAATCATCAACGACAGTCAAAAAATATTTGTATCCTTCCCTACTAGTGACCCTGTAAGGACCCCATACATCAAGATGCACAAGATCCCCTACATTTCTTGTTTTGTGATCACTAAGAGGGAAAGGTACCCTGACCTGTTTGGCCTTATGACACACATCACAAGGACTTGATTCAGACTCACTAATGTTTAAAGAATCTTTTAACACAGCTAGAACTTGACTAGATGGGTGACCTAGTCTACTATGCCAAAGACCTTGTTCACTAATACTGTTAAAACATAGATTACTAACACTCACATTATTGCCTACAAAATATAGACCATCTTGTTGTCTACCAGTCACCAGGATTTTCCTTGACTTGGAATCCTGAATACAACACTTATGTTCATTAAACAAGACATCTAGTTTATTATCCTTAGCTAGTTTGTGCACAGAAACAAGATTCACACAATAATCAGGTATAAAAAATACATCAGTCAATACAACCCCATCTGCAAGTTTTATGTCTCCTATCTTAGTAACTTTAGCATGAGTTCCATTAGGATGTTTTACTTCCAGATTTAGTTTAGAAACATCAACACAGTTAATCATATACTTATCTGAACCTACCATATGTTGATTAGCCCCTGAATCCATTATCCACCCAAACAATAAAGCATACTTAACTAGACTAGAACAACATGAAACATTTTTAAACATAGAGGACAATTTATTTAAGACAGACAAACTTGAAAAACCAGTTACAACAACAGACTCACCTCCAACATTCGAACTTTGAGGATCTGTTGCTGGTTTCTCACTTATTAAACTCATCAGCTTATTAATCTGCTCAGAAGTAAATGGAGACACAGGAGCAGTAGAAGAAGTACAAACATTATTACTAGAGACTGTTGACTTTCCACCAAACCTGTTACCAGTATTATTATTTCTAAAATTTTGAGTAGCAGGTTTTTTCTTAAAATCTGGTGGATACCCAACAATCTCATAACATCTATCAACAGTATGACCTATCCTATTACAATGTGTACATTTTAAGTTTGGGTTAGGTCCTACATTACCACCTCTTCTATTATTAACTTGACTGTTTGTTTTAGTAAAGAAGGAAACACTGGTACTTTTTCCATTACTATTAGATTTCCTATGTGACTCCTCTCTAGACACAATTGCAAAAGCATGTTTGACACTAGGCAGTGGATCTTGCAACAAAAGATTTGTTCTAACAGGTTGATAAATTTCATCAAGACCCATTAAAAACTGCATAAGTTTTATTAGACTACTGAAATTATTAAATTCTTTTGAAGCCTCACAAGTACATGTTGGTAACTGAACTATGGAATCAAACTGTTTCCACATTGTATTTAATTTGTGATAATATTCAGACACAGTACTACCATTTTGACTCATAGAACAAATGTTTTGATGCAAGTTAAACACTACTGACCCATCCACCTTATCATATGTTTCCCTTAAATCTAACCAAACATCTCTAGCAAATTTGGAAAATACTTGACCAAGATACAATTCATCACTAACAGAATTCAATAACCAAGACAAGACCACAGAATTGCATCTATCCCATTGTTTTCCTAATACTTCATCATCAATAGGTCTAACAGTAGTACCATCAATAAAACCATATTTGTTTTTAGTTTCAAGAGCTAATTTCATTGCATTAGACCACACTTTATAATTTTCAGTTCCCTTTAGCTTTAAACTAATTATAGTCAAGGAACTTGTGTCACTAGGGTGAATATGCAAGGGGTCTCCTATATCCAATTTACTAATCAAGGTTCCAACATTGACAATGGACCCTCCACCAGAAGCAGTGCCACCACCACCCTGGGTAGAGTTATCATCATCAGCCATGTTAGAACAATCAATTAATCACACAAACAAATCAACACACAGACAACCAACAGAAGACACAGCACAGTTAGCAATAGCTAACAGATACAAAAAAGAAACAAACAAATCAGAACACAGTCACAAAAAAATAGATGACCAACCCTAAGAAGACGAAACTGTGTCAGTGTTCAGATAGTGGGTTCATCACTCAAGGGTGCCCACCCAGATCTTAACACAGGAGTCTTTTAAACTAATATGAATACAAGAAAACAACAGAAAGAAATAAACCAAAGAAATATCCAGACAATTAAGACAACAAATCCAAGACAAATCAGACACACACAAGACAAAACAAGACACCACAGAGTTGGCCCAATACCGGTCCACCTAACCCGGTCAGTGGCCCTAGACACACAATAGACAAAACAATCAATACAAAGATTACAGAACGATCTCACCGAGAGGGGGACCCAAGTTAGGGTTCTCCAACCCTGTAACCTGTACCTTCACTTAGGGTACAGAGCTACAGGAGCAATTGAAGCAATAAGAACCACTCCTCCAGGTCCAGTATCCAATACGGCTTCACAAAGAGTCTCCAACTCTGTAACCTGTACCTTCACTTAGGGTACAGCCTTACAGAAAACTTGAGGTCAACAAGACGTGCACCTCCAAGATCAGCAACAAATGCACTTTTCCCAAGATCTGAATCAACAGTAATACAAGACAAATACCACTACAAGATAATCAATAGACCAAATCTACTAAGAAGATAAGATCTACTGAGAGACAGTATCAGATCACCACCTATTAATTAGGTAAGATCTAATAATACAAAATCAAGACACGACTATTTAGATCTGTTAAGAGAACTAACAGATCTGACCATGCATGAACCAGATCTAAACAGATCAGATTCAAACATCAAGAACACAGCGGAAGACAAATCAAGAAACCACAATATCAAGAGCCTTATGCTCTGATACCATGTTGAAAATACTAGATCTAAACCAAATACAAAATACAAACACAAACAAAGACGAGAACAACAAAATAGCGACAAAACAAGTGACCAAATCTTATTAGTTTACCCACACCAAAAACTCCCCCCAATACCAAGATCTCAGCAAATCACTGAGATCAGAAAGAATAATACGAATACAATGTTGGTCTGCTGATTGTTAAGATCAGCAGACAGATAGAAGATACAGAACAATATAAAGACTTACAGACGATTAAACAAATACAGACACTTGATAACCAGACGAGAGAGACTACAAAGAAAGAATAAGAAAAATATCAGGGTGAATGAATAATGATCAGAGAGAAGATGCTTTTATATGAGAACCCAAAAGGTTCGTCCAGCTTTCCAACCACGCCATCAATCTCAACCGTTAGATTAAATCTAACGATCAACAATAAAGCCCACAATATAAAGCTAAAGCCCAGCTAATAAGACAAGCCCATTCAGCAACATGATGCCAAGTCCACTTAGTAATAAGCCAAGCCCAGCTGACCTACATTCTCAACAAACATATTAGCCCAATAAAGACAAAACGTTACAATACTGCCAACATAACTTAAATAACGTATTAGTAATTGAATTAGACTTGTTGAACTTTGTTACTTATCTTTTTAACAAAAAGAAAATTGATGCAAACGGACCAACCTCCTACAATGGGCAAACCTCCTTTTGTTGGTCCGTCCAAAACACATGTCCATCCACATGCATTGTGGATGCTCTTAGGGAATGTTTGCCTTAAAAAAGGCTAAATCTTTGAGAGATTGACCATCTTAAATTGGTGTTTATCAAAAACCTTACGAAAATGAAAGAGAAGAAATTCAAAATCGTTGTCATCTAATGATAGGTTTTACAAAGAAAAACCTACAAAACTCCCAAGAACACAAGATAAAGAAAGGATCAAACACAAAGCTTTTTGCAAATATTTTCTTCTTTTTTTACTCTAAAGATAATGGCCTTTTAAATAGGCTTACAAACTAACTAACACATGAATAGAACATGATATGCAGATGATAAGGGATCATGGGATCATGGGTAAACATGCATAAATGGAAAATAACATTATCTCCTAATAACATACAAAATAAATGTGGCTAAATAAACGTGGCTTCAATCTTCTACCGGGTCTTCTTGGGTCGAGTCACGGTGGGTCATGGGCATGATGGATCGTATCATCTAACTTATCCTTATTATCTGATACAAATCATCTAAAGAAATGGCAAACCCAGTAGACAAAGACGTTACTTTACGTTTTGTCCTACTTGTGACCCAGCAAGAACCACAATAGGGTATTATGGTAAATAGGCTTGCAACTTGCAACCAAATCCAACACACATGCGATCCAAAGACCATTAGTGGATTTCCATTCAAGGCCACATTCCCATGCATGTTTATTTTCACTTTAATGTTTTTTATTAAAGACGTGAAACGTTAAATTTAAATAATATATATATATATATATATATATATATATATATATAGGGGAAAGTTAATTTGAGAACATCTATATTTCGTGCGAACCGTGAGAACGGCATCTAAAACCATTCAAATTCAAAATTTCTTTTTACATTTATCTTTATTACTAAAATACAATCCCAAAAACACAATTTACGCGTAAAAATTCAAACGTATACGAAAATAAATTGTTTTTTACACATGTGTAAATTTACTGTTTATACATGTATAAACTGTTTCATTTACACATGTGTAAAAAGTTAATTTGAAAGTGTTTTTGCAAGAAAAGATGAATTATTTGGAAAGAAAATTCATTTATTAATGTTGTATTTTGATTATAATGAGGTTTGTATTAAAAAAAATTGATCTTGATTGATTTTTTTACTTGTTCTCACGGTTCTCACAATATTTAGCGTTCTCAAGATAACCCTCCCCTATATATATATATATATATATAGGGGAGGGTTATAATAAAAACCCTCCAAAATGAGAAAACCATGTAAACCCATTTGTAGCCATTGATCTAAAGTGATCAATGGTCTAGATTCATTCTATATTATTTTAATATATTTATTAAGGTAAAGGACAAAAAAAGGGCACAATGGTCAAATGCCATTTTTCTGAAAAAGCAGATATGACAAGTGGACCCCACACATGTCACATCATCTCTCTCATACTTTTGTGACCATTGTCCTAAATCTGCCAGATACCCGTGTTACATATGTAACATGTGTTGTGTTACGTAGGTTAAAACTGAGTTGCCAGTGTATATTATTTAAAAAATGCTGATTTATTATTTTTTTTTATTATACCATGTTTTTTTTTCGTTTTATTGTACCAGCACCAGAATTGTTGCATACGTAACGAGAATTAATATGGTTATAGGCATTTTGTTACTTACAAAGTGCTAAAACCAAACAAAACGGTCATTACAAAGTGCTAAAAACTTTATTGATCAAAAAACATTCAAATGTACACAAGAATTGTTTCTTACAAAATGCTAAAAAACAAACAAAACGGTCATTACAAATCAACAAATGCTAAAAGAAAGTATCATAAATAAAAAAAATGTCTACACTTCATTCTTGATAATCATCTTCATCTTTAATGCAAAAAAATATTCTCACCTGCAAAAATAAAACAAAAATCATCAATTTACATGTAAAAGACCCCCCCCCCCCCCCCCCCCCCCGCTTAACGTATGTTAACCAACTGGATTACAAAAAAACATACGAAACTGATACAAAAAAACATTGTTTTATACATTTAGTTATCAAAGATTATCAAACATACGAAACTGATAGCAACTTAGTTCTGCTGTTACATACGAAACAGACGCAAACATAGATTTGATCCAATGATTAGTGACTTTTGTTTTAATCAATATATGGTAAAAAAATCAGAAGCTAATTTATAACAACTTAGTTCTGCTGTTACATACGAAACAGAAACTAATTTATACCATAGTTTTGTTGTTACATACGAAACATGTGCAAAAATATAGGAAACAGATGCAAACATACATTCCACACATTATAATACTCATACAAACATGCACATAATGGTAAAAAACAAAAGCAGACATATTGTTGCATATGTTAACAGACATTAAAATTCACCAATTTTGATTAAAAAAACATATTAAACAAAAGCAGACATATTGTTGCATAGAAAATAATCTGACTGCAAAAAACATATATGCTACACACGTAAACAGTCTAACATAACACAAAGATTATATGAAAATATAGACGATAAAAACACCCTAACTAAACAACAAGATACTACAAACATAAAAACCCAAAACGAAAAATCATTTTCGATGTTTTACATAATACAGACAATACTTATGTACATGTGAAACAACAATTATTTACAAGAAAACAACAATTATTTACATGTGTAACAGGAAAAACACAGACAACACTTATGTAGTCTGCAGTAAACATAGAACAGAATTTGATATGCTAGAAAACAGAAAACATAATTTGACTGCAAAAAATAGATATGCTACACACGTAACAGGCTAACTAAACACAAAGATTATACGAAAATATAGACGATAAAAACACCCTAACTAAACACAAATATACTACGAACATAAAACACAAAACAAAAAATCATTTTAGATGGTTTAACATAATAAATCACCCAAAAAAAGAGATGCTAGTAACACACAAAAAAACAACAATTATTTCCAACTTAAAAAAAATAAAATATTAAACCACCTAACCCCCCAACCCTCCCCCCCCCCCCCACCAAAAAAAAAAAAAAAAAAAAAAAAACTAGAAACACAAAAAAAAGATATATATTAAACCACCTCCAAGCCCATCATCCTCTGATTCGTAAACCTATATAAGAAAAATATAGACGATAAAAACAGATGTGCTGCACATGTAACAGCCTAACTAAACACAAAGATCATACAAAAATATAGACGATAAAAACACCCAAACTAAACACAAAGATACTACGAACATAAAACACAAAACGAAAAATCTTTTTCGATGTTTAACATAATCAATCACCCAAAAAAAAATATTAAACCACCTAACCCCCAACAAAAAAAAAAGGGATGCTAGAAAAAAAAACAAATGACTAGACTATTTCAGAAAAAACAAAAAGATTTAAGTTGGAAATAATTGTTTCAAAAAAAAAAAAAACAAATGACTAGACTATTTTCAGAAAAAACAATAAAAAGGGATGCTAGAAAAAAAAAAAAAACAAATGACATAGACTATTTCAGAAAAAAAAAAAAAAAACACACCAATATGTAAACTTTAATAACACACCAATATGTAAAAAAAAAACACACCAATATCTACAGATCAGGAAGGAGCAGAGGAGGATGTTGACGGCGAGAATAAAGATGATGATGCACCAGATCCACTTTCTACAGTGCTTTCTTTCTCTCTCTATATCTCCAATCTCTCTTGTTTTGATGTGCTGGAGATGTGAGAGGCAACACAGATGTGGAATGAAGCTGAGAGGACACGTTGAAGACTTGAAGATGTGGGCTGAAGGTGGTGGTGGTGGTGGCGGTGGTGGTGGTGGTGGCGGTGGCAGTGGCGGTGGTGGCAGTGGAGGTGGCGGTAGGGGTGGTGGTGGTGGGATTAATCTTGAAGATGGTGGAAGAGAGATGAAGAGAGAGAGAGAGGGAGTTGTTTATATAGGAGGGGGAGAGAGAAAATTCAAATTAGAAAAAGAGGGGGAAGGGTAAATTTACTAGATTACCCTTTTTATTAAAATAATAGAGGTTGAGGTGGATTAATCTTGGCCACTAGTTAGGTTTCCATGGTTTTCTCATTTTAGAAGGTTTCCAGTATCCCTTTCCCCTATATATATATATATATATATATATAATCATACCATGCCATGGTTTTTATAAAGTGGTTTATTTTGTTTATGACCAATAATTGTGTAAATATGATGAGGCGGCCAATCACCTTTTAAGTATTTGCATACGGAGTATTTCTTTCTTTAACTAATAGTCATAGTCAAATCACTTCAAAATCAATCAAATAGATTTCCAGAAGAATGTGTGGGGCAGACCCCAGTAAAAAACTCCGAACAAAATGGTTGACCCATAAATAAATTTATACATTCGATTCACATTCTTAATGGTTTCATAATATTGAATAAAATCAAAGTCAACCAATATTTTAATAGTCTTTGTTAATACCCTTATGAATTGTATCATCACACTGCCAGTACACGATTTCTACACTTGCTTCCGGTTCCATCATCTATTGAGTAACCTCGAGTTGAATGGAGGCCTGTAGGATCTAACTCCATATATGGAACTTTGAAAAATCTATGTATAAAAACCATTTTCTTTTATTTTATTTTTTTTCATTCACCACAACATAACTCTCATTTTCCTCCAAAGAAATCTTTCAATCTTCCTTCTTCATCTTACATAATTTGTTTATTCTCCACAACCGATTCAATGTAATCATCTATCATACTCTTCTAATGTTGATTCCTATTATTATTTTGACTTATTTTTTATTCTTAACATTATTACGAAGAAATCAAACCGATTTAACATTTTTTCAAGCTTAACAATAAGAACAATTTCTGAAAATGCTTCTATATACAACTGAGAATGATTTCTGAAAATGCTTCTATATTTTTTTCAAACCGATTTATTCACTCATTGAGTCGGATTTATGTAAATCTGATATTTTGATCTGTTTTATGTAAATCTGATATATTGAGTTGTATTCGTTTTAATGTTTCGATCATTTAATGGTTTTTAAAAAGTGATATTAATTCAACAATCTAAATCTTTCTGTATTTAAGGGGGGATGGGGCGCTACCAGAATTGGGCACGGGTACCTCATTACCAGCACGGTATCACCGCCGCCACACGTGCTGGTATGGGTCCCGTGAACCGTTTTCTGGTTCTATCTAACGGGTTGGTAACCGTGTATTTACTGATTTTTTATTTACTTTAATTCCTTTTTTAATTATTTATAACCGTTTGGAAGCAACATTTTTGTTTATTTTTTTTTTTACGTAAACCGTTTAGAGTTAAAATAAATTCAACCAAAAGTAAATAAAAAACATAAAACAATATTTATTAATATTAAACATAAATAAAATACATAAAAACATATTAGACTAGAGTTCACGCATGAGTTGCCAGACTTGGAGATGCTCAAAGTTGTCGTTGTAACGACCCGCATACGTCACCTGGGTCAACTCCACAGCCAACTCCGACACAATGCCTGGGTGTCGGGTCATGGTTTGCTCATAGCAGGTGGTTCACCGATCACATTTGTTTTTAGATCGGTCCATTTCCTCTGTAGGCTCTCAATTGTGTGGTCCACCCCATGCCTTAAATGGATATAAATTTTTTTGACCGTGTTGGGTGGAGTTGATTACGGACTGATGGTTTGGTAAAGCAATAAACCGTGTGTATTTTAAAAAAAAATTTGTATTTGTATTTAAATGAAAAAAAAAAGAAAAACAAGAATCAGTGGAGTGTTGCCTAAAAAAATGAATCAGTGAAGTAAATCAGTTAAGTGATGTGGCAGTGAATAATTGGTTAAAATCAGTGAAAGAAAAGTTGAATTCTAGTAGCACCCCTAACGCCCTAATACTATCTAGCCTATCTTTATGAAATTATGTTTAATATTATTTATATTACTATTTGTTCTAATTATTATTGGTCTTGCCTGCAACTAATAGGATTTATTCATTTTTAATGCTATTTATTATGAGTTTTAATGACATTAATAATAATTGACCGAATTTAATGTTATATATTATGATTTTTAAGCTCATTTATTTATTATTGATCGAATTAATTTACGAATATATTACTAATACTAATAATAATATTACGAATTTTAATTTTAATCTCATTTATTTCTTATTGACCGAATTAAATTATGAATATATTACAAATACTAAAATAATATTACGATTTTAACTTTAATCTCATTTATATCTTATTGACCGAATTAAATTTTTCTATTACTATTTTTACGAATATATTACTAATTACTAATACTAACTAATACTAATACTAATATTACGTGCAGAAATTGTTTCTCAAGTCGCTAGGTTTGTTATTTGCATATTCAACATTTAGGTTTACAATATTCTTATTTTATAATTAGTTACACATTCTAAATTTTCTATACATAATGCTTTTGTAAAGGTTTACAGTGATTGGATGGCCTGATTTGCTTCAATTAGAAGATACTTCCATTGGCGAATATTGTGCCTTCAAATGGTGTTCAATCCAGCACAAAATGTTTGTTACTAAGGCTGCACCACAAGATGTCATTGATTTTGAAATTTAAATTATGATTTTGATGTTATTTATGAAGAGTTTTAATGTTATTTATGATGATTTTAATGTCATTGATCAGTGTAATTTTGAAATGCAATAATATAAGAATGTGTGTGTTGTTTATTATTATTAAAAGAGCGGATTTTATTGCCATGTGATATTGTGCCACCAAACACCAAAATACTATTATACCCTTTCCCTCCCGAATTGAGACAACTTGCATATGATGGTGTGGCACAATCCTAACCATAGATCTAGTTTCTTGGGGTTTCCTTAATTTGGGAGGTTTTCTCACAATACTTTTCCTATATATATACATAAATTTTAATTTATTTTTTAAAAGTATAAAATATATATTAAATAGATTAAATAAAATAATAAAAAAAGGAAAGGGAAATGGGAAGTAGGGCAAACCATTTCCTTGGTTTGGGGGAGAGAAGGGGAAAATGATGTGACGCTGATGTGACATTTGAGAAAGTTTGGGGACAAATGAAACCACACCATATAGCCTTAGAGTTGTCTTTTTGTCTCTTATTTGCATGACACGTGCACTTTCCTCCATGATTTTTAAACGTAATAACTTTTTATGCGACATTTTTTTAAAAAAAAAAATCATACCAAATCAACGAGCGTTTTATTATCTTTACAACAAGTACCATAGTGCTATACAAAAAAAAAAAAAAAAAAAAAAAAAACGTTTTAGTAGAAAAAATGCACAATAAATTAAAAAAACACAATAAAGTAAAAAAAATACAAATCTGTAGTGGAAAAAACACAATAAAGTAAAAAAACACAAATCTGCAGTGGAAAAAAATCACAATGTGTTATTTCGTCTGTTAATTTTGTTATTTTCGCCTGTTCATTGTGTTTTATGTCCCATTCATTGTGTTTTTCAGTTCTAATCATTGTGTTTTCTTGTTGTAGATTGTGTTTTTTCTCTGCATACGGTGTTTTTGTACTATGCATTGTGTTTTTCTGAGATGTCATTTGTGTTTCTATCTTAAAGTCATATTTTGGACTCAATAGTTAATTTAGATAATTGAAAAAACGATACCAAAGTGCAGATTCTTTTTATACCATAATATTATGATTTGACTTAAATTAACAAAATTGTTTTAAGTTGTTGTTTGGATGATTGCTTCCATTTTTGCCACTTTGTCATACAACTTTACTTTGACCAATGTTTCCTTTTTTTTATTTAAAGTTGAGGTTGTGACCATGCTGGCTTTGTACAAGTATTCACTTTGTTTGTGTTTAGATAATTCATTAGTCATATTTAGGCAAGTCACTAATCATGTTAAGATAGTATATTTTTGTCTTAACATGATTAGTGATTTGCCTATACATGATTAATCTATTATCTTAACACAAACACAATGAAGACCTGTACAAAGCCATCGTGGCCACATCCGTGACTTTAAATAAAAAGGAAACATTGACTAAAGTAAAGTTGTATGACAAAGTGAAAAATTGGAAGCAATTATCTAAAAACCGACTTAAATATGTCTGAATTTCGATAAATTAAGTCAAAGCATAATATTAAGATATTAAAAGAAACTACACTTTGGTATTTTTTTCAGTTCTCTAAATATATAAATAATATAAAACATATGTGCAACTGAAACTAAATTGACTATTGAGTCTAAAATATGACCTTAACATAAAAACACACAAATGAGCCGAGCTTTAGCCTAAAACAAAGCTCGTTTACTTTTCGAGCCCAAGCTTGAAGCCTACCATATGAAGCTCGCCATATAATATTAGTTTTATTAATATGTTATACTATTGACCCACATTTAAAGTTGTTTAATAAACGAGCCGAGCCGAGCTTTTGACTTGTCAACCTACTATTTATATTATTTAATTTAATATATTAACTAATAAACACTAAATGAGCTGAGTGAGCTCAAGCTCGAGCCTAGGCGAGCCAGCTCGGATCGACTTGTCTCGTCTCGCTTTCACCCTTACTCACAGGTTAGGTGATCCTGAATGTAAAACTAAGGATTAAGGATGAGAGAAAACAGCATCAACATTATTATCTTTAGTTAATTTGCTCACTGATAGAAGATTTCTAGTGAGGTTGAGAACATAGTCACCTAAATCGCGGTTTGCTTTGGTACGGGAACGCGGCTCGCTAGGCTTGAAGAATTCGTTACGGATGGGGTAGGTATATTTCGGTACGAACCGGTACGGTGGACCATAGACTCCGATTTATTATACCCTATTGAAAATAAGTTACCATAAACTAAAATCCAAAACAATAAAAGATAACATATAAATAAACATTCAAAGAACCTAAAATTCAAGAACCGATCATAAATTTTCCAAAACCACATGTTGAAGTTGTTAGTAATGATATTCAAAGTAAACCCAAGATTGATTCTGAAGGGTTTATTGAAGTTCAAAAGAAAAACGTAAGAAAAAAACCAAAGGTAAAGTTACTTGGGCCCCGGTTGTGAAATTGGGCCAAGAAGCTGGTCCATCAGGTACGAAATCAGATGGGCAGAAGCTGGAAGTTCAGGCCCAAAAGTCTGTTGCTACAGCAGGCCCAATAATGAAAGGTACGGGTGTCTTTGTTCCAGGTGTTGGGTCAGGTGTGAGCCCAAAACAAAAAACTGTTATGAAGTCTGGTCCGATTGCTAGCCCAAATCAGAAAAATGTTCCAGCTTCAGTGGGTTCTTTGGTCAAGTCTGTTGGGCCACTTAATAGCCCAAAGCTTGATAACTTGGACTCATTGGGTTTTGTTGATACTAATCCTTTAATTGGGCCTGTATTGGGCCTGTTGAGGATCCAAAAATAAAGTCTAAAGTTGATGGTTCCAACCGGTTTTATGCATTAGTTGATGAGGATAATGATGATTGCTATGATGTGGATCTTGGTAGTTGGGATCATGAGCTTGCTTTGGCGCACAAGTATTTCAACTCCAACACCCGGCCACCGGATAAAGAGTTTGAAAAATGGTCTAAGGAACTCAAGGCATATTTTAGAAGTTTAAAAAAGAATTCTCCACCGAAGAGATCTCCTAAAAAGAATGTCGTGAGTGTTGCACAAGAGGATGCAAAGGAAGATGGAAGCGATGATGTTGAGTTCGAGACGCATGAGTCGGCACGATTTATGAGTTTAACTTAGTGTTGTGCTTTTGTTTTTCTAGTATGTTTGTTTTAGTTTGTTTGGTTGTTGAGCCTTGGGCCTTAGTTTGTTTTGTTGGGTTTGGTGCCTTAGTTTGTTAGGTTGTTGGGCTTTGTGCCTAAGTTTGTAATCTCCTTTATTTTTTGGTTATTAATAAAAGTTTGCGGGGGATTCCCCTTTTCCAAAAAAAAAACATATAAATAAACAGAAAACAACAAAAACTAATTAAAAAAAAAAACAAAAAGTTTTAGAAATAATAAACTTTTTTCTTTTTATAAAAACGCAAACATCTATCGAATTTAACTCCCTTTTATAGTTGGCTAGAACACATAAGATTTTTTAATGCTTTGTCAAAATTTGCAGTGCTCTAGGCTTGTACAATACTACCAAACGCTTGCATACTCGTGATTTTAGGGCGATCGGGTCGTATACGTGTTCGTTTCGGTCGTGTACCGTAGACAATTTGGTACGTTAAGGACTTTCGATTGCGTACAATGCGATCCCGTTCGGGAATCGTGGTTGTTTGAGTGATTTAGGTGACTATGGTTGGGAACCACCTAGACATTTTTAAGATGAGGAGAACCAAGCAATTTCGTATCACCAATATGAAGGGCTTTGACAAACAATTCATGACTTTCTGCACAAAAACTAGTGCAGTTGATCCATAGGGTCAACCGATGACCAATAGATGAAAGTTGATCACAAAAGCCTTTGAAAACACGACCATATTCATAGAGGGAAGCATTAATTAAGAAGGATGATCTCAGGAGACATAATCAGGATTAGTAACTTTCTTATCATCGGAATTGATTGTAGGAGTAGCCTTTGGTTGGCTGCCATCAACATACCATAGGTAGGGAGTGCCGTAACATGTGACATCCGTCACCTTTCATTTTTATTTTTTGTTCAACTTAAGACCCTTTTGTTTCTTGTTTTTACATTTATCATCCTTGTATTTCAAAGTTTCTATTCAATAATAAAAGTTGCGAACTTATTTCTTGCAATTATTAACTATTTACCCGAATCGTTGTCATAACTGAGAAATTCTTTTCTTTTATAATAATAATAATAATAATAACAACAACAACAACAATGAATTGTTATATTGTGAAAAAAATGCTTAGACCAGGATTTGAACCGCCAATGATGTCCAGCCTAGCTGGTCGGAGGTGGGAGGGTTTACTTCTTAAGGAGGTTCCTGCCCAGGTTTGGTCTCAGGTTCGAGTCCCCCCACTCTCACAAAGGGGTGAGAAATTCAACACCCGCGTTTGGCCTGGATTCGAACTGGGGTTGTGCGTCGTTTGGATTCTCCGCTGAAACACACCTTCCAAAAAAAAAAAGAACAGGATTTGAACCCATGTTCTAAGTGTTAATGAGCAAACAACAAACCACTACACCACTTTAATGTTTAGTGTTATTAATGAAATCATTTTTTACATAAACAAACCCATCTACTTACCTCAGTCAACAAGGAAAGTCAAAACCCATCACTACCAATACTTTGAATCGAAAATTTACGCGCTTAAATCCGTTTTGGAAACAATTGTTGATTGATTGGTGACCGACATAACCATCCTCGTCATTGCCAGTCATTATTTGTGATAACACGTCTAGATTAATAGTTAATTGAAACGATTTTAAACGCGTTTGATAAGCTTTCCAAAACCCGAATCAATCACCATTAATTCGTTATTGTTACCAAACATTCGAATCCTCTATAAATACATACCTTCATTTTGACTCAAACCCACCAAAACTCATCCTCTTTCACGTCCTAAATCTCTGCCAATCGAAGTTTTTGTGTTCGGGTTGCGTTCGAAATTAACACTAATCCGGTACGTTAAAATCCAATTAATTTCGATTTCGTAGTCGATTTATAGTGTGAAATAAAAGCCCCATGCTTTCGTTCATCATCTGTGTCGAATTGATGTCCAATTGTTGGATTAGGAAATTAGGGTTCATAAGAGTCTAATTTGGGGATTTTCGTTTGATTCAGATAGTGTTTATATATAAACAGATCCATAACATAACATAAATAACCACCCAGGCCAATTGAGTTGGTCTGGGCTTTGATCTGATACAAAATAGGCGCAGGGTCGAACCCTGTCTCCAGCAGCTTGCATGTTATTTTTGTTTTGTTTTTAAATTGATGCTTTCAGGTTGTGTTTATATATGTTATTAATCGAAATTAAATCACAAATCAGCATACAGACCAACTGGTCTGGGCGCTATAACCATACAGAACAGATCCCAGGTTCGAGTCCCCCATGGGACAGAATCTGATTCATTTTTTTTTATTATTATTCAGCTTTTTACTTAATAACTATTATAAATTTATTTTAATTATTAAAAATAGTAAACTTAATCCAAAAACTTTATAAAAATTATCCTATCTTATCATAACCCTAAAGTTTATATTCCAAATTTTATTTTTTAGAAAAATATTTATTTATTATTTTTAATGTATTCATTTTGTTTAAATTATAACTAATTCATAAAAAATTCATTTTTAATCATTTTAATACCAAAATTTTTGTGGAATTATTTCTAACCATATAAAACTTTTTGGTAATTTAATTTTCTGTAAAAATATTATTTTCCTTATTTTTATGATTTAATCCTATTTAATGGATTATATTAAAATAAAATATATTTTAAATGAAATAATATGTAAAATAATTTTTAAAAATTATTTTCCACTTATACCATATGCTAAATTCTGTTAAAAAATGAAAATACTATTTTTACATTTTATTTGTATTTAAATCCTAATTATTGCATTTTAATGTTATTAAATCAATTTAAAATACAAAAAATATCCAAATTTTGAATTTTATAAATTCTGAAATTATAATGTCCCAATAACTTATATATTTTACATTTATTTGATTATTTACTTCCTTCTTTTATTTCCACTTTTATTTCACAGTAATTACATAAATTGTATTATTTAATTTCAAATCGTTCCATTGGTTGCACTTTTAATTATTTTACATGTTTCAAAATTTAAAATTATTAAAGGATGATTGACTTAATAAACTTTTCTTTAAATATTAAAATTACTTAAAACCAATTTTAGTTCAAATTAAAAGCCATAAAATCCCCAAATTCTAGTCTAGAAACCCTAAGTGCCTAATCCTAGATAACTTAGACGCTAAGTTCATTCCCTTATAAACTATTTATTTCTTTAGGTTAATCCTTTGGGATAATCCTAATTCACATCACGTTGTTCGGTAGAGTTTCAAGTTATTACGCGAACTGTGAGTATTTCCTATCCCCTTTTTGTCTTTATTCACTTTTGGGGTGTTACATGTACACTTATACAAAATACACATACAAGTTCACATTTTTACAATACAATTCTAATATATTGTGCATTCGCTTACATACGTGCTTTATGCTTAGACATTACATGTAGAATACATTTGTACTTAGTGAAATCATTAACCATGTACAAGCCGACCTTAACATTGGATAGCGCTATTGGATTGACAACCCACCTAGGTGATTCTCCCCCTTTTTTCATCGGAGAATCCATGATCATTGTTAAGTTATTATCAATTTATTGGATAAGTACACCGTCGTTCATTTTGGTACATTTATACAGTCACGGGATTGATTTCGCTCATTTGTATGATACATAGTTTACATAAATGCATTGTAGCTTTGCACTTGAATTGTATAACATTTTCCAACTTACTATATGTATTAAAACTAGGAATGCTCACCAACATTTCATATGTTGACAAAACTTATTTTGTACATGTTTCAGGTGTAGTTTGATCTTAGTTCCATAGCATTGGATTTTAGTGTTTGCTTTTAATAATTTATTTCAAATTTCATGTTTTGTTCAGACTTTTGTATTTTTTTTCCCATTTCATCCATGTAAGACAATTTAAATTATTCAATAATATATTTACATTTTAGTACCATGTGCTTTTGAACAAGCGTCATTACGTGACACCTCGATGATTCCGCCATCGGTTGGGGTGTTACGTAACATAGGGGAAGCCAATAGGAAAAGTATTTTCTTCAAGTCTGGCTGATACCATGTTTATGTGCTTTCCATCCATAATAATCAAGTTTAATTTATGTGCTTCAATACCTACCTTTTTTATATGATTACAGTACAGTAATCAAAACATTTACAAATATTGGTCACCCCTATTTCTTATGTTACAGTTACACAACAACTTTTACACTAGTTTCTAAGTCTGCTCTTCTGTTTTACCTCTTCATAGGTGCAGCTCCTCTCCATGGGTTCCCGCCGTCAGTCCCACTGGAAGCCTGATTAGGCACCGGTACATTACTCAAATCACCATCCAGGCTCATCTTCTGTACTTCTGAATATGACAGAATCTTTATGCTTTGCACACAGCTCACAAACTCCCTGTTAAACCAACCTCAATCTCAGAAACATCAACATACATAAATAATAAATCAACCATAATGTTAATAATGTTTTTGTTTCTTACTCCCATGGGTCATCACCAACTAGCAATATGTCATTCTCATGATCAACATAAACTAGCTTCCACTGTGCGTCTTCTAGTTCGCCTTCAATACCAAACATTCGAGCCAGATCGTGCCTCAGCTCTTCGTACCCCTTGTACCGTGTCACATCAATTGTTCTTCCTACCGACCCACGCTTTTGAACCTAAACAAACAAAATTATAACAAACTTGTACAACGAATCCAGTGATGTTTAAAGATGGGCATGTTACCTTTGTGTATGTCCTCATGCGTTGTTGTTGTTGTTGCTGTTGAGTTTGGTTACCCCCACAACCCATTTCCTAAAACGCCTGCATCCGTAGCAGCAACATTGTCATTTGGTTTGAATGACATATCAGGCATCCCAAATGACCGTGGACTTATCTCCGCAACTGAAAATTCCGTCTCAGGGCCGCCAGCATAATTTGACATTATGTTTGGAGAATCAAAACCCCTGGACAACAAAGCATCAGGTGGCAGGCTATCAAAGGAGAGGTGGCTCCTATCACCCTCCACACATAAGTTTGGGATGTTGAAGTTGTGTGGAAGGGTATCATCCAAACAGTACGATGTTACAGATGTCGCAGGTTCAGTAGCGATGGCTTTATCTTTAGGTTGCTCTGGTAGTTTCAAGTTAGGTAACTCATATCTGACTCTTGCATTTGATTTACCTTGACTTGGAAGAAATTTAGAAGCATGATCAACCATGGAATCATCCCCTATGACAGAAAGACCTTGTTGGTTCTTGATTCGGAAGTTTGATGGAGTTAGTTGACAGTTATTAGTTGAAGGGGATGTGGAACACGAGGGGACGTCACCATCACCAGGAGGATGAACTCTTAGTGGAGTGTATTGATTCTGTTGTTGGTGTGACTGTACAAGTGTCGTTGACGACAGGCTGTTACCACTAACTTGTTGTTTGAGTTGCTGATTGTGTGGCGAAACCTGCTGTTGTAGAGGTTCTGCTGGTGAGAACATATGTTGTTGTTGCATTCTTTGCAGTATCTGCAGTGTTTGTTGTTGCTCCGAGAGAGGTTGTTGCCTCAGTGACATGTTATGTTGTAGCAAGTGTGACGGGACTTGTTGCAACTGCGTTTGCTGCTGATGCTGTTGTTCTATTGGATGTTGCGACATGGATTGAGATTGAAATGTCATCTGATTTCCTGAACCACTAAATTGTTGTGTGTGTCCTGAAATCTGTTGTGATTGCGGTTTCTGCTGTTGCGGCTGATTGTATATAGATTTCTGTTGTTGTTGTTGTTGTTGCTGTTGCTGTTGTTGTTGTTGCTGTTGCTGTTGGAGTTGGTGTTGCTGATTGACACTGATGGGATGCAAGTGTTGTTGCAGGGGGCCGAGAAGTTGGTTAGGTTTGTTGGAGTGTGATAGACGTGGGGATTGAAAGCTTAATAGCTTAGACGGATCTTCAAAGCTTAGAGAATTTGAAGGAAGAATGGTCGGCTGCATAAATTGATTTTGCGGCTGCTGCATACTCATCCACTGGACCAAACTCAACCCATCTTTCATACCCGTGTCTTCAAGCCAAGGCATAGGCATGGGCATGGCCATCCCTCTTTTGTAAGCATTCTCTATCTCTGTATCAATGTCTGCATAAAAAAATAAGATTCGGGTCTCTTATAACACGAATGTGACAGCAGAGAATGATTACCTGATTGTTGATGGAACTTTTGTCTGAAAAATGGAGACGGACACATGTAAAATGGAGTCACAACCGGTTCAATTTCCCATATCGAGACCCGACTAGGACGCTCATCAGCTGATGACTCGTCCCATCCCACCTGTATATTTAATAAAAGACTTGTTTTAACATAAACATTAGAAAGGAAAGGGATTGTTCTAATGCTCAATGATACCTGAAGACTACGCCATTGTGAATTCTTCCACCTGGCTGGATCAAGATCACTGATACCAGTTACTGTTCCCATGTATCTACGCACACCCGACTCTTGAGTCTCAAACATCATTCTGAACCGCATGCCGGCGAGACTTGACCATACATTGCTTTATTGTACTTAGCTAGGGGTATTACAAACTCAGCAGGCTCGCCCTGCCAATGTACCGTTTATTTAAAACTTATTTGTAATAACAATAAAATCAAAGAATATCAGCCTTTACATTTATGTTACCTAGGATTGTAATAAACGGTGAATAGGCTGTTATTTGCAGCAGCGTGAGCAGCAGCAGCAAGGATTCCAATGTGCATGCTGTCACTGGATATAACAGATGATGCGAGAGCAGATTGTTGTCTATTCGCGCGTCTAACTCCCAACATAAGCTGTGATTTCTCGTCTCTGCAATCATCCGTATGAGTTTGTTATTTAGGTGAAAAATCAGCAAAGCGAAAATAAAAGTCATACCTTACAAAAACGACAGCATCTCCAGCAAAAAGCCTTTTAGAGCTCACAAAGATGCTCCACCCTGTAGTCAGTAGATGCCTCTTGGGCTGCCCTGAAATTCAACATCAACCGCTTAATAAACACAGAAATATGTTTGCGAGCAGAGAAAGGAAGCCTAAAAAAACCTCGATAAATATGTCTGAAAGTCCAAGACTGATCATGTAAATCTCTAGCAACCAATTCCTGAGCTGGAGGCTGCATTGAGAAATCCTACAAAGCAAGGTCGGTTGGTTGGTTGTGGCGAGTCGCAAAAACACGAACCATATGAAGAAGAATTTGAATTTACCAGAGGTGGGAAAATCTTTTCAGCAGCGCGACGAGGAACAGAGAATCCACCATGAGTGCTGGTGTCACTAGCTGTAAGAGTCTTGCAAAAGAACTCAGCAGGCTGCTTGTTTTGTTTGAGGCCCATATCAGAAATAAGTAATGCTTCCTGGTCATACTGCATCCATGAAATTAACAGAAACTTAATAAATTCTGGTCTGTATATAATTAAAAAAAAATCATCAAAATGACTTACTTTATCTACGGGTTGAAGAGTCATTTGCGCGTACACCTCATCGGTTTCTGAATCAGCCTGAATTGAAGCAAGATTAAGAAAGATTTAAAGTGAGAGATGAATCTATCTAGAGTGGCAAGATAGAACTAGAGACGACATACATGGAGTGTGACATTATGAAGCATGCAGATGAGCTTAGAAGGAAGATTAGGATAGGTAGGAATGTTTTGTGTATCCTTGTGCATGGAAGCTGCAACCTAATCATTGATCACAAAATGATACATAATATATAAGTATTTAAAATGAGACAGATAGATAGATAGGAGGCGGTTCGGACGGGCTTACTTGCTCGCTGTGGCCTTGTGGAAAGTAGAGCACCAGACTTCCAACAGGAGGCAATGAAACTAATGGGCCAGCACAAGCATGCCATAACTCTGAATTCATTACCTTCTTAACTGCAATTTCAATTCAATTCAATTCAATTCAGTTAATCTTATTGAGCATATATATGTATAATATATAAGTTAAGCATAATATATAAGTTAAGCATAAGAAAGATTGATAACCGTGTCCGTGTGGAGGAGCTTTCATTATCCAAAAGTACAAGGAAAAAAATGGTCAGAGAGAGGTTTTGTGGCTCATCAACCAAACCAATAGATCAACTGATACGGAAAGTGGCCGGGAGGAAGAAGAAACAAGTTAAGCAAACTCATATATATGGCTTTATTATATACAGACTATTATTTCCAATCATTAATCGAATCTCCCTAAGATCTACACATTATTAATTTCCTTTTCTTTTATAATATCATTTCTAAAAGTAAAATGATGTGTATACCCTTTTCGTGATTTAAGTAACATAATATAATGTTTTATACATTTCATATATATGGTTGTGAAGTTGCTTATTTTTATCTACAATACGGGTCAAATATAGTTGATTTTTGTTTATTATCGTGAGAAACGAACTTATATCACCCCAAGAAGATCAGTAATTAAAAGCATTGTTGCCAATGATGTTGTAGCCTAGTGGTTGCAATGGAGGTGGGAAGGTTTACCCACTTTGTGGGGTTCCTGCCCTGGGAGGTCACAGGTTCGAATCCCACTCAGAGTAGGGTTATTCTGAAATGAGGGGCTGGACCTTAGGGGGGGCCCTGGGACCGGACCTGAGGGTGCGGGGCTTCGTTATGGGTGGTACCGTTGGCCGTTCAAAAAAAAAATTAAAAGCATTGTATTCACTTTTATGGTTTTCTCGACATGGCATGTTTTAATAATACCATATAACATGTTATCATTTCAAAATGTACCGTTGTGACGTGATTACTTTTATTTATGATTCAAAAATGGATGATTTTCTTTAACGTGGGAACCGAAGCGATACCGTCTGAACAATAGCGGTGCCAGTGGTACATTTGTTTTATCGTTGTCTTGACGTCGTGGTACATAAGCTATAGCGAGTGTTGGTATGGTACCGGTAAAATAACAAATCGAACTGTTATACGCCAACAAATTGGTATAGGTACTAGTACTCATTTTCGAGTTTTGATCGTACATGTGTTGATATTATGTCGGACATATGTCTTTCAATTGCTATACCAAAAGCCGGTATTATACAAGTACTGAAACAAACCGAACAAGCAACCTAATGAACTAAACCGACACCGTTAAAATTAAAAATCTAAAGCGCAGGAAATTAATCTAATTAACTTTAAAATGCTACAACTTTTACTATAACAAATAAATCTATCATATTGAATATTTTATAGAGGGAACCGAAGGGAATATCTAGGATGAAGTGTAAGAGTAAGAAATCCGAGTATAAAGTAAGAGCGAGTGTTTTGCTCCCACCCCACATCTTTGTTTGTTTAGATTGTAAGTTGTCGGTTCATATAAACAAATTAACGTACCCATGTTTACCGGATGTCCTTAATTAACTAATTAATTCTGCGTCTGCCATGCCCATTAATCTAATTACGTACATACTCCTTCTAAAGTGAACAAAGAATCAATATATTCAAACCTTTTTTCAACCATCCAAAATCTATAAATCCAATCCAAAATCTTTGTGCACATTTTATAGAATCATAACACATAGTCTAATAGTATTACTTGTGTAATGGTATACGTTTTTGATATTAAATTTTAAGGATAAAAGGGTGATTGCGGCATGTGGGACAATTGGCTTTTACGCCTCAACGCTCAATACATTATACACATACATTTTTATTCACGACATCATCTCGTCTCATGACTTATATCTATTTTTATGATGACCTGGTCCAACTGCAACAATGTAATACAATAAATTATCATGTTTTTATATGAGTTTTAAAAAATATATAAGATATCTATATCTATCCTATATAAATAAAGACAAAAATGGGGGTGTCGTTCTTTTGACATATCTACTTTTTAGTTTTCCCGCGACGCCTACTCTACTAGTTAAATATGGATACTTATTTTCTTTAGTTAAAGATATATACTAAATTGTTAACCATATAAACTTAATAAAACTACTTATTATTTCTTTCAATAAACTTAGATTTCTTTAGTTAAAAACTTCACCAAGTTCAAAATCATATTGGTTAAAACATTAATAAACTAAGAATAATGATAATTGTTTTTATGAGTGATTGTGTCAATTTTCATTTTTTAAATAAATATCTTGACAACTATTATGTCAACAAATTACATTATATATTTTTTAATATAATAAATGAGTATATTCAACCTTGCAATGCATATGTTTTATTTTTTAAACATAGCTATTTTAATGTTAATTATATGACATGACATTTAAGAACCTGTATAATACATAGATTGTAACCTAGCTAGTTTAATATAAACATGAACATAGACTATAGTAATTTATAGAAGTATAATTTATAATATTTACTTCATACATTCTTTTCCTTATAAAACTTATATAATATAGTTTATGAGAAAGTGGAATGAAATGATGACTAACTAGGTTGTTAAATGAAACCTTTCTAATTAATATACAACGATCATTGAGTGACCCGGCCACCACGGCACCACCCAAAATAAATTATATATACTTTAAAAGACTGAATTAAATTTATATATATATATGTGACTTGGACAGATTTACATGTATAATAATGATGGTTGAAAACGAATGGTAAAAGATGGTTATGTTAATGTTGACATTTGCATGTAGATTAGATCCGAGGCTCCGCAATTGATTTATAAATTAAGAAGAATACAAGATGTCACAGTATTTATGACTTGTTGCTTAATTCTTATCTAAGTAGTAAGTATCTTGTACCTAGTCTCATTAATAGAAGCTACAACAAACATACGGTTGCAAGATCTAGTAGTAAGGTGGATGAAGAGATATGTATCAGCACGCCCACGCGCAGACCCTGTAAATGGACTTGGGCAGAAGACAACATTAAAACAATGATCAGTAGAATCTTTTGTGGAGCCCGCGTGATACCTAGTATGTGACAACTGTATTGAGAGAATGAAAAGGTCGCCTGACCAATCAAAGACGTTCATTCTCTGCTCCATGATATCCTGCCACGAGCAAGGACAAAAAAGAGGAGTACGAAGCACGTCCGGCCAATCAGAGAAGGACAATACCAATTCCCTTAACGGCCTCACCTGTACGGCCCGCGCGAATGAGTTGTTAATCATTATCAACACCTGAGACCGACCTACAGATACTATAAATAACCCTTCACTCCATGAAGAAAGGGGTCGGCTACTCTCACACTAGAACACACAAATTGTAATTAAGTTTTGTAGAAAGATTAATTGGTCGAAATATTCTTCATGTAACACTCGTCATTAGTCCTTGTAATCGTGCTCACACATATTTAATACAATCTCTTCGTATTTATTCTCTTAGCTCTACATTGATCTGAAAGATATTTGTAATGTTCGTTCTATAAAAGTCTTTTTCATGCCAACTTACTATATGATTTTGACAACATTGGAGCTACCAATGTCATTGTCAATCTCGTGTTTCATCATTGCACGAACATAACTCAAAATTGACCTGAGTACCCTGTTCATATTGCAAGCTAGCATGGTGACCAAAGGGACGTTGTTATCCACTTGATATTCTACTATATCATTTTTCGTTTGTAAAAAGAGAATTGCTATTTTCACAAAGTTTCCAAAGCATTGTGTGTCAATCAAGTTGAGATCGAGGGATATTTTAATTATTGGTGATTTGTAACAAAAACCGATAACTATGGATCGTTGTAATGATCGACAACTATAATTTTAATAAAACTAATGATTCCACAAATCACAATTCTTCACATGCTGAATCATTCAAAATTACTTTGTTGTTTTTTTTAAACGTTTTTCGAGGTGTTAAGATGGAGAATAAACCAACAAACACCATGTGTTATGTGTAGCCTCTAACCTTTTGTCCCCTCTATTTTTTTAATAGCATGATGCAAAATTAATATCAAAAGTTTCTTAAAAATGACATTCAAATAACTATAGTCTGCCTATTCTAACAGACATTCATAGACTTTTAGACTGACTAGTTGTGGCCACCCACCGATGGTCGCTCTTTTGACCCTGTTGTGGCTCGCGTCGGTGATCGCTCGCGTCCCCCCAAAATCCAAGACAATCCCGTTGTGGCCGTGGTCACTTCTGCCTGTAGTGGCTCGCTCGCACCGGGATCGCGTGGGGTTGTTGTTTTGTTCACGAGCCACGTGGCTAAACATGTGCTTGCGCCAGGCTGTTCGCTTGTCTACATCGGACAGTATTATTTAATCTTATGGGATGTCTTACGAAGAGCAGGATTTCAGCTAGGAAAGAAGTCTCGGTTAATTTTTTGACGGATCCACTTGAGGGGCGGTCCACCCTAAGACCAGCAGATGTCCTTGTGTTCGGGTGGGCGCAGGGCAAACACGCGTGCGTTGATCTTACAGGGGTGTCTCCTTTGGTGGGACTTCGGGATTCGGGGTTTATGGCTGGGCAGGCAGTCTTAAAAGCTAAATCCAAGAAAGTTGACAAACATGAAGCGGCTTGTCTTGAAAACCAACACGTCTTTGTGCCCTTCGCTTTTGACACATTTGGGGGTCTTGCTCCCGAAGCAATCCGGTTTTTAGATCGAGTGCAAAAGGTGGTGCAGAGTAACTCTCCTGCGGCCAAGGATACAAGCTTTATATTTAATAGAGTAGGCTTTACTATTCAAAAGGGGGTTGCGGCGCAGCTTGTTGCCCGTCTACCCATGCCTCACTTGTAATTCTTATTCAAGGATTTTGAAACGAATATTCAACAAGACAATTATTGATATAAAAAAAATAAGTTGCCCAATTGGGGTGCATATAAAAATATAAAGAATAAACCAAACACCTTTTGATTTGCAAAAGAGTTGAGGAGTACCATATATTATCATTTCATTAATCATTCCAAAGATTAAAATTAAAAGCATGCATAATTAGAGGGGTAGGGCAAAAGGAATCCTTGATACCGGTACATAATCAATGCACTAGTATCAATCATTATATTCATTCATGATCCTATAAATTTACATATATAAGATCCACATACACATGTGGTCATCATTCCAAATTTCAATTTCAACTTTATAGAGGTATTTTTAGTGAATTGAAAGACTAGGCCAACATGTGCTGGCAGACCAATAAATCATAAATTAAATTAAATTAAATTAAATCAGAAAACAAAAGGATCGATCTTAGATGTGCATAAGGAAAGAGGGAGGGCAGTGGGCACATGCATTTGCAAGCCCCACCACACGTCTTCTCTTCCTTTCCACAAATTACAAAAAACTAAAAAACAAATACTCAATTATTCACAAATTAATAATTAAGAAACACTTCACTATCGTACGGTATCACATTAAATTGACCGACCCACTTACAACGTGCATTGTCAATATTCAAGCAAAATTCCTTTTTTGGTTTTTAACCAAGTACAAAGATAACCTTAGACCATTCTCGTTCCACACTTTGGAGGCATAGTCTAGAAACCCATTAAAAGGTATAACGTGTTCCAAAGGGCCGAGGTAAAGGCGTATAAAACAATTTGGGTGTAATGCGTAAGCATCATGCATGCTGTAAGTTCTGTTGCACCGTTAGAAAGATTCAATGCACACCTTCATATACGTACGCACCTAGGTAAACACTTTTAAACATTATTCGTATTTTTAAGGGGAAATGGAATTAAATAATTCTAACTTTGTGGGGTTTGAAAACAATAATCCCAACTTAAAGTTGTAAACTAACAGTCCCAACTTGTCAATGGTTTTATTTCATTGGACCCAAACTAACTGGCGTTAACTTTCAACAGACTCAGTTAGTTTTCTGGCTAAAAATGTAACTTTTTAATAGATCAAGGACCATTTCTGTCCATTCTATCTCCGGAGTGTCACCAACTCCGATGACCGGTGCTCTCCTTCTCCGGCGACCACCCTCCTTCTCCGGCGACCACCGCCCTTTGACCTGAGTATTTAATTCCTTCTCCTTCTCCGGAGTGTCAAAGACGGTGGTCGCCGGAGAATGAGAGCACCGGTCACCGGAGTTGGTGACACTCCGGTGACAGAATGGGCAGAAATGGTCCTTGATCTTTTAAAAAGTTACATTTTTAGCTTGAAAACTAACTGGGTTTGTTAAAAAAACTAACCCAGATAGTTTGAGTCTAATGAATTAAAATCATTGACAGGTTAGAACTGTTAGTTTATAACTTTCAAATTGGGATTATTGTCTTCCAACCCTACAAAGTTGGGATTATTTAATTTCATTTCCCCTATTTTTAAAGATATAAGTAACACTATACTAACATTAAAGGTAAAAAGTACTCGCGTGTATGATATATATTTCAATAATAATAATAACAATAACTTGTGTGGTACTTGCTTGTAAGAAATATTTAGGGTGGCGACGTAAATTGTTGTCTGTCTACCTACCTGCTTTTTTTGGTGTAACTTCAAAACTATGGAATGAAAAGGTTAGTAAAATAACTTAGCATGGTCCACTATAGCGATTCCTAGATGTAACTCCACTCACGCGTTGTCACCCCCCCCCCCCCCCCAACCGTGCCAATGCTCATTTAAAAGATTTTTTTTCCAAAAAATAACCGTTACAAAAAAAAATGGATCAAAATTGTTCTATTTTTCAGACATAATGATCTTTTTTTTTTTTTTTTTTTGAAGAACTTTCATTAAAACACAAAACCGACTAGCATTACCTAGGCGGAAATACTAGACGGAAACACAACAAAACAACTTACATTACATCAATATTGCACCACCTATCCCACTCTGTCGTGTCATGCTTAAATCTATGTTTGTATCATAAGAATCCTAACGCTTTAACGTCTGCGATAATATCGGCCACCTTAGCACTCTTATTAGAAAACATATTGTCGTTCCTAGCCTTACACAATCGCCAACACACAATTATAACAATACCATGAAACACCTTTTTCTTGTTTATCGAACCACGCAATACTCATGGATATCGACCAGATCTGTAACATCAAAAGCAAAGACATTCGGAATGTGACACCATTTCGTAATGCCGTCCCAAACAGCCGCGGAACTCATGCATCCTGTTAATAAGTGTTCAATAGTCTCTTCTTTAGTTTCACACCAATCACACATAATATTCTCAACATAAATGCCTCGTTTCGTCAACGCAACCTTTGTAGGTAATCTATTCAAAACCGCTCGCCACATAAACACATTACATTTGCTAGGAACCCACTTACTCCACTTAAAACACGGTCGTTCACTAGCTCCCGATCCTCACAGCCAGGCTTTAGTATCCGCAACTGAAAAAACCTTATTTGTGCCATCCTTCCATCCACATTCATCTTCAACATCCACAAGAATTATTTCAGACAACAACCCTTCTAAATCTTCACATTCTACAAGTATAATGATCTTTTAAAAGAGCTACATGTGTGTAGAGAAAAAGAGATATTGTTCTATTTTTTGAAGTAATGTTGATTAACTATTGCTTGGTTGTACTGTATGTGCGTAAACTTTAAAATTATTATGTGTAATTGAAGGTTGTACCCACTAATTTATAACTTATGTATGCATAAGGGGTTGTATCATAGGCTTTATAAGTTGTACCTATCTTTTCCTTTTTTTACCTTTTTATCTTTATTTTTATACTTTTAACCCAATCTTTTACGTATTTTACAATTTAATGTTAACTTTTTCACTTTCAACTTTAGTTCCCAATACTTTTCATATTTTACATTTTACGTTTTCGTCTGAAATTTGCGAGTTAACACGCCATAATGCGCGTGTGTGGTTCACTGCTTTTCCGTCTATTTTTCCCTTCTAACGCCCATTTCATAACAAGTTACTGGTTTGTGTGTTTTACGGTTCTCTTGCGTGGTTCAGTGTTATTACATTTACTTTTTGTTTGGCTTTATTTTTTCGTTTTTTTTTTCTTTTCTATTACTAGATTTTCAGTTGGTAGTGGTTAGCACTTAGCAGTCTTATGTCAATGGCGCTATTATAGGCTTTCATTGTAATATTTAATGTCCTATACTACTTTTTAACCATGACGCATATGTTGCATAATGTGTCGCTTACTCATTGTCATTTGTGTAATATTATACATGTCACTTGTTGATTATAATGTAGAATAAGTGATTTGTTTATGTATTGATGCGAACGGGGAAGATGGGTGAAAAACGATTGATGACTCAAAAAATAATCAATCTTAAAACATTTTAATGGTTTATTTTTATTTACATTATTGGCTTTCATTCAGGACGTCTTCGAGAACACTAAAATAAATTTAGACCTCGGGCGAAAAAAAATTTGGGCCCACTACATTAAATTAGCATGGTTTTTTCAACTTCACTAACAAGACTTTAGTGTATAATAAACTTATAATAAAATAATTGAATATTGATGAGGTGACATTCAATGGAGGCCCCAACCCTCCTTTGAATGTGCCACGTGGCACGTTGAGGTGAGAGTTTTAAATTTATTTTTTTATTTTGTTTTAATTCATTCTCCTACACTTATCTAACTCTAATCTCTTTAAGAATTTTAAAAAGAAATTTAGATTTTTCTCTCTAATGTTTCCCTCCCATCATTTTTAAACGTTAATATCTTTATATACGAGATTTTTTAAAGAAAAAAAATTACACCAAATTAACGAGCATTTTATTATCTTTCCAACGAGTACCATAGTGCTATATAAAAAACGGAGAAAAAAACGACTATTTTTTATGGGGTTTCGTTCATACAGGAAAAAAACACAAAGTGTTCAGGTTATTCATTAATCATGTTTTTTCTTTTAAACCAGGTTCTTATATACAATGTTGAAATTTAGCCCAATCGCCATGCTATCATTGGAATTTTACTCTTCTAAAGATGGATAGGTATACTTCATCAAGAGAAGCTAGGAGAAAGAATCGCGCAACACTGCAACACATGGTGTCACCTTATAGCAAAGTTATTTTTTTATTTATTTAATTACAAGAGTAATAATTATTACTATTAGTATTAGTATTAGTATTATTAGAATGGTTATATTTTTCAACTCCGGGACACTCCCGGGATAAAAGCTAGTGTATATATATATATAGGGGAAAGTTAATTTGAGAACACCTATATTTCGTGCGAACCGCGAGAACGGCATCTAAAACCATTCAAATCAAAATTTTCTTTTTACACTTACCTTTATTACTAAAATACAATCCCAAAAACACAATTTACGTGTAAAAATTTAAACGTATACGGAAATAAATTGTTTTTACACATGTGTAAATTTACTGTTTGTACATGTGTAAACTGTTTCATTTACACATGTGTAAAAAGTTAAATTGAAAGTGTTTTTGCAAGAAAAGATGAATTATTTGGAAAGAAAATTTGTTTTTTAATGTTGTATTTTGATTATAATTAGGTTTGTAATGAAAAAAAATGATTTTGATTGGTTTTCTCATTTGTTCTCACGGTTCTCGCGATATTTAGCGTTCTCAAGATAACCCTCCCCTATATATATATATATGTATATATTTTTAAAAAACGTTCGGGCCCTGAGCCGGTGACCACCCGGCCCATGCTCAGGGCCGACCCTGCTTTTATTACTTATTTAAATTTAAATTAAGTCTACATGTGGGTTATGTTGACCAAAATTATGTTTCGGTTAATATTGTTGGTTACTTTGATCGATTTTAATGTGTAGGCTAGTAGATCAGTCTATAAGTAAAGGCTCATTTGAAATGTGTAAGAGAGTTTTTTGGCGTTTTCGGTAGTGAACCGTTCGACAGAAAGTTCCTTTACATTCGTTCGTTTAATAAATGAGCAAACGCAAATATGAAAGTTTCATTCGATTAATTAAATGAACGAACAAGAACATATGTCTCATTCATTTAATTGGGTTAGTGAACGTTCGGTAATGAGTTCATGAATGTTAGTTCATGTTTGTTTGTTTCTTTATGTTTTTTCATGAAAATGTTGTATATTTTTTTGTATTTTATCTAAACATTTTATATTCTTTAATTTATTACCCTATAAATTAAAATATAAAACCTTATTTCCACCTTGTTTTTGTATTGTTCCCAAATCTTTCCACATTATTCACCTTGAAGAATATATGTTCCACTATTATGACTTCAAGTTCCATTGCTGCTCTCTCCACCATCCATTTCTAACCTCAGCTGATTTTATTTGTGATCGTTTGGCTTTGTGAACACATTCATTTCCTTAATGAACGAACACGAACATAAAACCACATTCGGTATGTGTTTGTGAACCGTTCGGGAAATGAACGAACATGAACAAGGCCTTATTCGTGTTCGTTCAATTAGTTTGGTTCATTTACTACCCTAATTTTCGGTATCGGTACTTTCGGTTCAGTACCAGTTTAGTATAGTACCTAACATTTTTTTGTACCGGCACCCATTTTTAAGGATTTTCGGTTTTGATACTGATACGGAGTTCATCCCTACCACACATCTTGATCTCCAAATCATCCAAAACGTGGAGAGGAAGACCACACCAAGCTCCTTTTTCCAATAGTTGCATCCTTTTCCCTTTTGCAATGCCTCCCACAAACCTTTGATTGTAAACATTACAATCGAATCTGGGAGCTTCAACCACACCAAGATATACCACCAAACTGAATTAGCCACCATGCAAGATGCTAGAATAGGTTATAAAAATGAGTATCCTTCTATAGTGGTGGAGTGGTGGAGAGGCCTTATGTTCACTTAGGTGATCAAGGGTTCAATTCCCATTTCCAACATTTATAGTTTGGTATCCAGGTGAAGATCGAATACGGGTGGCGCCAGTTCGAATCTGACGGGCGGCGAGGTTTTACCGAGTTCTATAACACTGTTGTGCCTTCGGGCGGGTGGGGCTCGGGTTTCCGCACATTAGGAGAAGGCGGGGGCTGCTGGAGGTCGAGTAGTCGATTCTTGGCACGGCGCCCCGTAAGGGTGGTTGCCACACAGCTATTTGCCGATAAAAAAAGGTTATAAAAATGAGTAATATTCTTCTAAATTAGGGGCATGTGTAATATTCTTCTAAATTAGGGACATGTGTGATGGTTAGTTATTCCTCTCTATCTTACAAGGTGGATAGTTTAAATCTAGTAAGGCGTATAAGTGTATACGAATTGTTTAAGGGTAGAAAAAAAAAATTGAAACGTTTCCATTGATCATTTAATAATTTCAATTCATCCCATACCATTAATTGATATGTAAGAAATGAGAAGAGTTGGGCTAAACGTACCCTTCGTCTTGCTTGTCATACCCCACCTCATAAAAACTAGATTAGTTGTCAAATTCCCCACTATTTGAAAAATTATTATTTTGAAAACAAGATTTTCTTATCAACAAAAAGTCTACATAAATATTGCCAGGGCATAAAAAAAAAAAAAAAAAGATTTGGTATTTTTGCTAACATAACATTTTCTCAGATAAAAATACCAAAGGAAATCAGTAATTTCACGCAAAATTATACTAAGAATAAACAACAATTTATTACAAATTCCATCTCGTTTCTATATTTCATTCCTTAACCTAAAAGAAAACAAATTAATTATTAGACATTATATATATGTCAAAATAAGATGATTTGCAATTATTGGCCGAGTTGACCTAGTTTCCCAAGTAGTTGGCCGAGTAGTTGACTAATTTTTCCGAATAGTTGACCGAGTAGTCGCCTAGTTGATCGAGTCCAACTTACAAAGGCCGATTTGCAATTACTCTCGAAGGTTAGGAGCCAAGTACCGAGTACTCGGTCAAGTTTTGCAACACTAGTCACACTGCTAATAAGCTTCAATAAAATGTAACATTTGAATGTTCCAGATTTTATATACAAATGGGTTTTCAAGCATATCCTCTCTTTATAAATTTGATTAAATTGTAAATATATACATATAGTTTATGAGGGGATGGATATTATTAAAACCCATTATTAGAGTGAAAACCGTGGAAACTCTAACTTTCCGAGCTTTTTAAGGCCTGAAAATTTTAGGGCATGTAATATACACAATTCTAAACATTTTGGGCCAAAAAAATCAAAAAAACGCTGAGCGGTTTTTTTTTTAAAAAAAATAAAGTTTTCGGGTAACATATGTTACACGAAAATTACACATGTTATTTCTGTAACATGTGTTACCTGGAAACCGTTTTTTTTAAAAAAAAAAAAAAACCGCTCGGCGTTTTTTTTGATTTTTTTTTGCTCAAAATGCTTAGAATCATGTATATTACATGCCCTAAAATTTTCAGAAAAAAAAAAACGTCGGAAAGTTAGAGTTTCCACAGTTTTCAATCTAAAAAGGGTTTTCTCTATATATTTACACTAGTTTATGAAACATTTATATATGTTCATTTAGGAGTATGATTTTTCCTTGCTTTGGTTTTACCTGGCTTAAATTGATTATTAGCGTTGCTTCTAGAATTTATTAAAAATTGTTTGATTTTCTATAAAACCGTGTGATCAAGAGATTGTATTATCCTCTATGTTATCCTCTATATTAATATACCAAGCTTCATGAATAGTGTTTTTTTTGTTTTTTTCTCATCTTTGCTATTAATAAGGGTATTTATTTTGTTTTGTTTGAACATATTAACAATAAATGTTATAGTATAGATGGTGTGTTGTTGGTGTGTTCAGTCTCTCAGCATGGGTTCGATCCTTGCCAAAGGGGCAATTTGTATGGTTATTTTTTGCTAATTCATACTTTTCTTTGCTTTTGGATAAAATCCATCACATAGGAAAAGAGAACCAAGCATCAGCTATTTCTTGATTTAATAATGTTTCTTCCCTTTGCTTTATTATTATACATATAAAAGAATAATAATAATAGATACTTTTTTCCTTAACTAGGATTCTATTACCCCGCACTTTGCAGCGGGAGCTCCTGTTGTGTTGACGGTTTGGTGGACGTTAAAGATCGTGCGTTGCTGTGGGAGCTCCTGTTACGTGGAGGGTTTCGTGGACCTAAAAGATAATATTTAGTGACTATTATTCTCGCGTGGGTTTCAAAAAAATACCTAAAAGCTAAAAGTTTGGTGGTCAAAGTTTGAAATCCTAAAAGCTAGGATTGGAAATCCTGTATTTTACATATCCATACGATTGAGTCCTTGGGTTTCCGAAATAGTGTAAAAAGAAGTGCTTCAAATCATTGCTATTTGACTCGGACCTGTTCTAAAAAGTCACAGGTTAAAATTTAAAGAGGGCATAATAGTAATTTAAAAAAAGAAGAGACACTGTAAAAGTGTCTCTCCTTTAATAGATACTATAATTTAAGAAAAACGTTTCTTCCCTATGCTTTATTATACATATAATAAAATAATAATAATAATAATAATAATAGATATTTTTTCTTTCTTTTTTTAATAAAACTCATAACATAGAAAATGAGAGGCATGCTTTTAGTTTGTTTCATAAAACCCATTACAAGATGAAGACGATGAAGAAATGGCAGAGGCGGAGGAGTCAGCGACGGTGAAGGTGGAACCTCTGAGCCACGTGCGTACACCAACTCCGGAGGTAATCGTTCGTCTCCATCGCTAAGGTTTTACTTCCCGCTATACTCTCTTACATGGTTTATTTTGATTTTTTTTATTACAAATCAGTGTAGGTCTCATGGGTTTTTTTAATCAGAAGAAGGTCCATGCCGAGCCGAGGAGGAGTAGCGGTACAACAGTCAGTAATCCTCAAAATTGATTTATTTCTAATATTAATTTCAACTTATGGCTATTTGTATTTAAATTTATTTGGGATTGAAATTGGTTTGACGCCGCCGTAGCAACGCGAGGCTGAGAAAAAAACTAGTTAGAATTCAAAGTTTAGAAAATAATTAGATAATTTGTTGTAAGTTTAAAGGATTGAGAGATTTTATGAGAATACATATTTAAAAAATAAAGGAAGCGAAAGATTTAAATTATTCTTATTTAAAAACCATAAAGGTGGTATAACAAGTAAAAATGATACAAATGGGTACGATTAGCAACTAGAGTTGTTTACGAGCTGAGCTGAGGGGACCTTTACTCGTGCTTGGCTTGTTTATAAACCGAACCGAGTCAATCGGCTCGTTTACAACCAAGCCGAAAACCGAGCAAGCATTTTTCAAGCGAGCGTTGAGCGAGAATCGAGCGGAGAGTAATTTGGAAAATTGGGATGTTTCCTTTTACGTTTTCGTTGTCGGGTGACAACTAAGGTCGAACTATCCGATGATAACACTACAATTGAGGTTCGAGTGTCCGAGGATGAGGCATAGGTCGAGGCTAGTGAAGCGATGAACATACTGCAGAGAACAATTGTTGCATTGTGGCGTATGGTGATATCAAGCAATGATTAGCGACAAACGACTAATAACCTAAAGAAGTCAAAACTATCACTTCACGGCTTGTGGTTTTGCTATTAAACTGAGTGTTAAATTTTTTTATTGGGTTAAGTGGCTAGTTACATTTTATTTGCATATATTGAGGCAAATCCAACTATATATATAATAAATAAATAAAAATTTATTCTAGCCGAGCGTACTTTTGCTTGTGCTTGACTCATTTACAAACCGAACCGAGCCGAACTACTCATTTATAACCGAGCAGAAGATTTTTCGAGCATTTTTTTAGTGAGCGACGAGCGAGTCACAAGCGGCGAACAATTTAAACCGGCGTATCAGCAACCCAATAAGAAAGAGAGATGAAGCTCAAAAATAGAAAAGGGACCCGCCAAGAAAATGAGGTTGACATAAAGTTAACTTTTTTCATTCACACAACCACCGCATACAATCAAAAACTTCATTTCCTTGTGTCCTTCCTTCACATTAATAACAGTCTAGAACCAAGATTTGAATGATTAAGTTGGGTCCATCCTCCAGCTTGCTCAATTGCATTAATCATCTCTCAACTCAATATCCCTGTCAATAAACAATGACATGTTTCACTTTCACAACTCATGATCATCGTCATCTTTACCATTTTTTTTAATTAATTACACTTCACCCCAACAATTATAAAATTATAATATTAAACTGCAGAAAAAAAAAAGAACCCTGATACGGACCAACAGTATCAATACAGGACATTTCAACTAGGATCTCATGACTTAATCGATTCAAGACTCATTCTTTATGCATGAATGCATGTTTCCATTTATGCCCTATTTCTCCATTAGTTTAGTAGTTGTTCTATTATTAAAACTAGTGTGTTTCTACGTCGCGCGTTGCGTGAGGGGCAAATGTCATTTCGAAACTGATGACGTGGGTAGCTTAAGACTAAAAAATTGTTTATAATGCACAATAGCTTGAAAGGTTAAAGGTTTAAAAGCAAACAGTTGTCATCAGCAAAAAGAACAAACCAATGTCTTGTCTTGTCACGCTTTCTCGTTTGACTCTCCAGCCCTGGCCACAGCCACCACGTGCGGAGAGTGCACATCTTCATCCGCAGGTCTCAAGTCTTGCATAGGCAAAAGTGGAAAGTCCTTTGTTGCAACCTTAGATCGAGTTTGCTGCCATTCTCCTTATAGAAGATCTCTTGTCTATAAAGCATGGCTTCCTTATCATCATACTCACTCCTGAACACCTTCTATTCTCTCTAGAAGATTATGCTTTATGCATAATCTTTTATTCACACATCACATCTAAAAACAATAAAAATCTTATAACAACAACAACATTCTGGTTTGAATTTACTTCAAATCAGAATCTCAAATAACAAACAAAAATAAAAAAGATCCTACCTACTTGTTGCAACGTGGGGGGACCCCACGACCTGCGTTTGGTTTATTGAAACCTCTCAACCCTTTTATCCCTGTGAGATTCATCACTAGTGTTGGTCATATATTTGTTGTAGCAACAGATACAATGTTTGTTAACTGATGATATGAAACTAGAAGTGGTTTAGCATACATAGCAAAAATTAAGTAGTGCAAAAGTGAATTTAGTGGCAAAAGTTAAGTACTGCAAAAGTGAATTTAGTGGTTTACACATAAGTAGTGAAGAAGAGCATTTAGGAGTTATATTGTTCAATAGGCTTTTCAAATTTTTTTAGAACTAACTGGCTTTCACAAAAGTTTTGCTTGTTGTCAGCTTCTTGCTTCAATCGTCGACATCAGTGTTCTTGTGTTTCTTCAGTCCTTGGCGGCAATAGCTGCATTGGAATACCTTTTTTTAGTAAGGAAGTTTGTTATGTGTATGATTATGTGTTAGTTAGCATACCTTTAGGTTGGAATAAATACCTTTTTGTAGAGATGGTGCTATGGGTTTGTGCATAGGTGTTGCCCTGTTGAATAAGCTTTAAAACCTTGACGTTTTCTTTTCGAAATATGAGTAATTGACAGTTCTAAATTGGTCTTTATAACCAAAATATACTTCAAACGGGTCAAAGTCACGAATGCATATCAAGGGATTGAAAATTCTAACATAAGTTGTCGTAGATAACATAGCAAACAAATCTTTGGCGAATGCAGAATCAACGTATCAATATCCATGGAACATATGTGTACATGTATATACATATTAAGCTAACACATAATTCAATTGAAATGAGTTATGGCTTTTGTCACGATGTTAGACTAAAGTCAATCTTTCAAAAATCAATTGAGAGAGATGGGTAAATTTTAAATCTTAATAAGTAAGTAGTATGCCTTTAAAAGTCATTTCACCGTTGGATGCCCATTCACACAACATAATACATGTAATATAACATTTTATAACCACCATAAGCTCAACTACATTTTACACCTTGTTGTAACAACTTTAAATAAACAAGTTACTTTTTACCAAGAGAACTACTTCAGATAGGCGAGAAGACCCGAACACGATCTAAATCAGCCTTTAGGCTTTTAGAACCAAACTACAGTTTAATGGATAAACTCAGCGTGGGTAATGTGCAAGAGAAATACATACCGTTGGCAAATGTGAAACCTACTTGCTAATACCATTGGAATGGCTCAACTCGCGTTGCCGTTTTCTAAAAAAAATGATGAACAAAAATGTTATTGATTTAATCCTTTTAGCGGCCATCAAAACATGAATCCTTACCAAAATGAACCGTTTTCAACTATAGAAATTAGTAACTACTAATATAAAAGCCGTTAGTATACTATAAACTTTTGCCAAGTGATTAACATAGGTAGTCGAACTAAACCTCCCACTAACTTATTTACTCAAACATCTTATAATATTCAAGTTTAAAAAAAAATACACTATATTTCATAATTTTTTTGTGAACATCCCAATATAATTTTTTACTAAAAACCGAGTACGTTCAAAAAAATATTTTTAGGTTGAGTTGGGTTGTGAATGGGAGTTAAATTTTGAGTAGGGTTGGGTTGTATAGGTGAAAGAAAGAGATATTATTTTTTAATAAAAGGTTGGGTTGTGATAGGTCATAAATGAGGATAGTCTTAGCGCTAAGAAATCGATGACGGTAAAAGTCGCCGGGGGAGCACAGTCGTCTGCGGAATCTGTTCTTGGGAGACGTCTGTGGTAGGCAACGGAAGGCAAGATGCAAAGGAAGAAAAGGTGGATCAGACGTGTAGTATGTACAAAATCCAGCTGAAGAAATGTGGGGTTGGTTTAAGCCAATGACAGGCAGCCACAAAATTCAAATACTCATAAAATAATAACATACAAAATATAGTACCTGGAAACCAGGGCACAAATGATCAGAGAAAGCAGGAAGAAGAAAAGAAAGAAGAAAACAGACATGCAAAGAAGGAGAATGGAGAGAAGAAAATAGGGATACACACAGATAAGTCATAAATAAAACCATATGTCACCCATTAACAAAAACATCCGGCAAACCATTTTTTTAAGACAAAAAAAAACTACCAAACACAGATTCGAAGCCAGGTTAAGGGATAACAACCAAGAAACGAAACCAGCTACTCTAAGAAGACATTTGTTCATTGTATAGGAAAGAAAATCTAAATATCTTAAAATGGGTAAAAAGGGAAAAATTAACGAATAAGCTGCTGCCACGTGGCAACAACACTATTCATAAAGTTAGAAAACTAACTGATATATGTTAAAATATACATATATAAGTCCCCGATTAAACTCCTAAATTGCGTGTTTTTACTGTTTTTGCATGAATTCGGTACTTAATCGCTTTGTATTATTTTTGCAGGTCTTAAAACGGTGCACCAAAGATGAAGTTGAAGAAAACGGGTGAAATCTGGACAAAACAGATATTTCCTTGTAACGACCCTGCCTGACGTGGCCGGGTCGTCGGGTCGGGTTATCGGAGCTACACAGCGGAATCCAGGGTAATAACAGTCTTTAGTCTTTCAGGATCCACGTCATCATATCTGTTGGGTTACCTGAACACATGTCAAAAATAGTTTTCGTCAACATAAAGTTGGTGAGGTCGTGTATTTTATAAAGTGAATGGCCAGTTCGTTTATTTATAATTCTTTTATAACAATCTTTTATAAATATGCTTTACAATTCTAATTCTGGAGGGGAATTATATTCTATCATATCAATCCGATTATATGTCTATTATTCTGATTGTATTCTATTGGTTGCCATTCCTATCTATGGTATCACTCTGCTTGTGATAAATATAATTATCTCTACCCTCTACTCGGGTAAAACTAGTTCTTGTCCTCTAGTTGGACAAGAAAGGAAATGGCGATACCGTCCAGTACTGTCCTTGTCGTTTCTATTACCCCCTTTATATAACTTTTATTATTAATCATTCTTTTATGTAAAGCATTTATTATGTTTTCTTATAAGTGACATGAATTCCCCCGAAAACACTTAATAAAACAGTAAAAGTGGGGAGTTCACGATACTCACAGGTTTGCGTTATATCTTCAGCTAATCTTCTTATTACAATTATATTTCATATATATATTGATACGTGTTACGCGTGGGACTTGTTAGATTGTAATATTTAGGATATATATATCATATATATAATTTATATATATATAGAATTCAGTATATATTAGATAGTCCTAAACTCGGGGTTTGGGCATCTAGGCAAAAAGAAATAAAGCTGGCCTTTACAGCTTGGCACACGAACCTAAAGAACTCTAGACACGAACTTACCCGAGTTTAGTATATCGTTTTATATATCGAATCTTATATATATAAACATATATATTTTATATATATTTATTATTCTCTTATTATTATTACCAAGTCCGTACGTTATTCGTATTATATATATATTCGTATAATTCTAATAATATTCCTCGTCTAGTCCTTGGACCGGGTTCTATTCCGGGTGTTGACCGAGTCACTGAGTCGACTCGGCGACGACTCGTATTCTTCCAATTCAATGATCGGTACCTCGCAATCAATATAATCACCGGGTTAATAAATAGATTACAAGATCGTGACCAATCAACCAATAGGAAATAGTGACCGAATCTTACCGACTTATTAATGGAACATACTCGGAAGTTGACCGGGATTTATGTAAAACCGGGTATCGGACCCGTCTTCCGGATTTGATATCCTATAACAAGAATCACAAAGATTATTATTAATAATCCAAGAGATTATACCCAACAATAAAAGGGTAACCATCAATAACTAAACCACAACATAAAGCTAATTAGATATGTTTATGGTGGATAATCTGATGGGTCTGGGTTATGACCGGACACTCGCCGGAAACACACCGGGGTTGACCGGACCTTGTGACCGTCCGATTATTTAGAACAGAGGGTGGTTCTCGGGTATAATTCTAAACAGGATGCTTGGTTAAAACCCGATGACAATAACAACCATTACAAACAACCGGTAATCGGAATTCATAGAGGAACAAGGTGGGATTCGGCTGATTCATAACAAGAACGAAGTGATGGTGGTGGTTAATGTTGCGGAACTCGATGGTTAATTGATGGGTTCATCGGAGGTTATAACAAGCGCACGACAGTCACCCGAAACCGGTGACTGTCCGATTATCATTATAAACGAAGAGAGGCTTTGGTTGATGATTATCGGGTTTCAATAATAAAAACGGAGGATATGGAGAAGGAAGGTTACCGGTTGAACATAAGAAAAGGATAATGAAAGGTTTAGCGGGTATTGAAGATTACAAACAAAGAGGTTTGGTGTCTGATTAGTCGCATCAGAGGAGAAGGGAGAGGAATGCTTACCGGAGAAGAAGACGCGTACGGCGGCGGTGGTGATGGTGGTGATTACCGGGGATGGAGGCGGCGGAAGCCGGCCATGGTCTCCGGTCAGTTTCTAGATCAGAGGAACTCCATTTATGTGTGTGTATATATTGAACAGAGAGAGAGAGAGAGAGAGAGAGAGACAAGAGGGAGGGGTTTTATAAGGTAAATTAAATAGAGGGTGTTTGGCGACGGGGATAATAACTGGAACTCGGGCGTTTGGTAACTAGTATAAGAGCTAAATAAAAATGTTTGGCGGCGTTTTAATTAGCAGATAAGGAGCGTTTAACCGAGATAATAAAATCTTAATAATTATTATCTATATATTCGGTTGAAACGGTTTATCGCGAGATTAGAACTTGAATATTTAATTTAGTAATCGGGTGGTCAGGTCCGACCCGACCCGTTAAAGAGACCCGTAACACCTCGAGGTGTTACATTCCTGCATATTCATACTCAGAAGCTACTGACCAAAGTGCACAACAGTGCAACATTCATAAACGGTCGGGCAAACCAGCTTGACTTGGCAACACAAGACTGCACTGCCAGTGCAAGAGCTCGTGCAAAGATATTTCTCGGTAACACTGATCTGCACGGTCGTACAGACCAAGTGCATGACCGTGTAGACTCATTTTGCTCGGTTTCACTGCAGTGCATAAGCCAGTGCAGCATTGTACTCGGCAACTTCTTAATCAGCACGGTCGTGCAACCCAAGTGCACAACCGTGCAACCTCATCCGATATTATTCAACCCAATTGGCCTATATGTCTGACACGTAAGATTAAGTCACGATCAAAATAAAGTGCACGGCCGTGCACTTTCTTGCACGACTGTGCGCTTTTACACAATTTCTATAAAAACAAAGCAGAAGCTACTGACTAGACATTGTGTATTTTTTGGACGATTCTGGGCAATTTCTGGAGCTGAAGACTTGCTGTGAAGGCGAATAACAAGCTCGGGAGGTGATCCGAATCCATTATCATCATCCAATCCATCACATTTAGCATTTTTGGTTTGATCTTTAAACTTGAATCTTGTTCAAATCATGTTGTTTCAGCTTATATGTGATGATTATGTATTGTAATATAACCTACGGGTAAAAACAAGTAATCTTTAGTAGTTAAAACAATCGTTTGTGTGAAAATTGCATTTTGTATGATTTTGGTGTTTTTCATGTTTGAATCTTGATGATCATATTGCAACCATGTTTCGTTGTTGTTGGATTTCTGGTTGTGATCGTATGACTTTGATGATTATTGTGTTGTGTTAGTCGGATACATGTTGAAAAACCGTCCAGTTAATCGATTAGTAGTAGACTAGTTGACTTGTTAGTATGTTTACACCATGAAACTGGAAAAACGGGTATTGCTTTGGTTGAAGTCAGGCGAATAAATATTAGAAATGCTTATCGACACGTAAAAGGGTTTTAAAAGCTTAATGGTGTTGTTACTGATTTTTGGCACGGTTGATGATCTTTGTGAGTTATTTTGGTGAAAATGGCGATCTTAGTAGATTGGTGTTCAAAGTTGGTAAAATGGAATAGTTTGTGATATGCTCTACTTTATGCTAGTCTCGGTGGTTGTATTGTGTATTCGGTATTTCTTTCCTTGATTAGTGAGGTTAGAAAACTCTTAACAGATGACTAACTTATCTTTAGAAGATTTGCATGAGATTATATCAATAGCTAGCTAATGAACAATTTGAGGTGGTTAACGTGTGTTATCATGTTAGCTATCCGTATAGTTGTCATCTTAGGATTCCTGAAAGGGAAACTAATTATCTGAGAATGGAAATGTTGATCTCGCGCCTTTATAACATATGTTATGTAGTTGACATGCTAGGGTTGTTATTATAGTGCCTTTATATATATAGTATTTGAAGTCTTACTTATGTTAATTTAGTATTTTAGAATAAATCTAATTTAAACAACTTCCTACTATCTTTTATTGGTAAATCATGGATAGAGTTTAAGTACTATTGCATCAGCTCGCGTCCATGGATCGATATCTGGTTCTTATCTGAGCTTACTACATATATGATAGGGGCACACTTGCCTTTTTTTGTGTGTTTTAATCTTAAGGTCTAAACCATTTTTTATAAATATTAAAACTAATCGTGTGTTTATTCATTGTAAAATTATGTATATATACGCACACGTCACTAACATATAGGATTATTTCTTTGCATTTTATTTAAGTATTTCATTATCAATAAAATGTAGGTGGAAAATATGAATTAATGAAGGTTAGTTTCGTTGTTCTTCTCCTTCTACTTCCTGCTCGGAGCTTAACCCACTCTACGTGTCTCTATCATTTGGTGCCTTCAATTCACATATGGATTTCCATAACGATACTTTCACATCCAATCCAACAAGGTTTTGCATTCCATGTTCACTGCCCAAATTGTCGACGTCTTCAAACCCGCCCTCGCAGCCCTCACTAATGTCTCGTCTGGATTACGACCCAAAATAATCTACAAACAACACCGTCTCCGAAACCTTCTTCTACACCATCATCACTACCGATACCACACCACCAAAACCAAAAATATTTCCACCGAACCTACTGACTCCACAACCACCAAAACTACCGACTACAACACCATCACCAAACCAGCCCTCTAGCACCGCTATCAGGACTAAACCTAAAACCACACTAGCAATCGAAATCCTTGTTTCCATTTCACCAAGTTCCTAACAAAATATGTGACTTCGATAGTCGTTATTTGAGGGTAATTCAAAGTGTATATTCATTAGTATCTATTGAAGAAGTCTAAATAAGGAGATGTTAGAGATCTGCTAGTCCGAGTCTTGTGGCTTATTTATTTTATATTTATCATTCCTAATTACTAGTTAAAAGTTGTTAGCATGTTGATCTTTTCTTTGTTTACGTTATTGTTCCCTCTGTGTGTGTGTGTGTCTATATATGGCCTTTGAATGTTCAATAAAGTATCAAGCTTTCCATCATTAATTTTCTCTAATTTACTATCTAAGTTTCATTCTGATCCAACAAATTTTTTATCAAAGTATTCGGATTATAAGATCAATCACAGCTAGTTGGGCTATTTGTTCATTTCTTATTCTTCTTCTGATCATGACGACTAACACCAGTGGTATCCCTACAACCCATCTTCTAATCTTTAAAGGTGAAGTTTACGAGATTTGGAAGATCCAGATGAAGACCATCTTAATTTCACAAGATATCTGGGATCTCGTGGGAACATGGTATAATGAATCTGATGGTGATTGAAAGCGATTACGTGATAACAAAAATAAAGATGACAAATTGGCAGTTCAAACAAGCGTAGGTTCTCTTGCAAAATGAGTACAAAGAATATTCAAAGGTTCAGATGGTCAAACTACAAGGTCTTAGACATGAGTTTGAAACTATTGAGATGAAGGAAGGAGAATCGATGGCTGATTTTCTCTGAAATGTTATGAAGATAGTAAACCAGAAACATGCCTATGGCTAGATGGTGACAAATCAGGCGGTGGTTGAAAATGTACTTATGTGTTTACCAGTAAAGTAGGATCATGTAGTAGCTATGATGTAAGAGTCTAAAGACCTTAGTCGGCTTACATATGATAAATTTATGGGATTTTTGCAAGATCATGGGGCTAGGGTGAATCGTGGCAGCCAAACACAAGTTGATGATCAGGCCTTTCAAGCTAAAGAGGATGAAACATTTGGTTTTGTGGCTCGTGGTAGAGGACGAGTATCAGGCCAAAGCCGTAGGGACAGAGGATTAGGATGAGGTAGAGCTGGTATTCAGTGTTACAATTGTAACAGGTTTGACCACATGAATAGAGATTGCTGGAGTAATCCTCAAGCTAGTGTTGTTATTGGAGGAGACAATCAAGAGGAGGAATAAGGTCATATTTTATGGCTTTGACATGTAATGAAACACCAGTCCTCCTGAATGAAAAAGCAACATGCTATGAAGGTTTCATGGCTAGTGATGAACTAGATGATGCAACAAAAGCGATTTAGTTTTTGGATGGTGGTTGCTTAAACCACGTGAAGGTCAACGAGGTTTGTTCAAAGATATAGTCGACACAAAGAAAGTGAAGGTGCGAATGGGCAACTACAAGAGAATTCAAGTCGAAGGTAAATGAGCGGTTAAACTTGAGGTGGTTGCTAGAAGAGACAAGGTTCTGGGTGATGTTCAGTATGCACCAGACTTGTTTATAATCTTTTGAATATGAGACAGTTAGTGGTGTTGGATTTAATTGGTTCGTTTATGGTTCACATGTATGGGTCTTTGGTTAGTATTAAAGTTGCTTTGAAGTTACTTAGGTTGATGCATGAAATTAGCATAAGTCTTCACGTGGATGACATGGTTGAAAGTGAAGATATTTATGGTTAAATATATTATGTTTTATGTAAAAGTTTATTAGTTTGAATAGGTGTTATAGTTTGACCGAATAACTTTGAAGTATACGTTGTGGGAGTATGGGTAGAAGAGTGGGTCGTTGCTTAGGACCAGGTAATTAGGTGAAAGTATTATTTTATTGTCTTTCGGGAAGTTTGTTATGTAAAGGTTATATATAGCTCATGCTTTAATGAATAATAGATGCACCACCTTTCATATTTCTTTTCATCTTTGCAAATCACCTGCTTCATAACTTTAGGAGTTGACCATTATCACATATATTACAAACATATACATATAGCGTGTTTTAGTAGAGGGGCCTGAACCAACATTTGGTATCAAAGCCTAGGGCTCGTAGTAGGCGGGTTTGAAGATCGTAGGAAGCCTCTGCCGCCGGCGGGTGTGTCGGTTGGTGGAAGGCAGGAGTGAATGAAGGGTTCGGCACAACAGGTTGGTTGTGCAAGGGTGTTTTACCACAGTTGACGGTGAGTTGTTCGGGTCGGACGTTCCAGATTAGATAACGGGGAGTATCGTTATTTGAGGACGAGGTGACCGGGATAAACAAAGGTGTCCGTTCGTGGTTGCACGGGGCTGTTTGACAGCAGAATACGGAGGCAAGATGGGTGTTTGTGTCAATCATTGTCGCAGGTGAAGTACCGGTTAGGATGACGGGGGTGACGGGTGAACACTGCGGTGTCTTGTGGCTGTGTTAAGGTGTTAAAAAAATCAGGCAAAAATTTGTGGGTTTCACTAGAAGGAGAGGTTAACCAGGTTGCGGGAAAAAATGGGCATGAAAAATCAAGCGGGTGGCTGTGATTTAGTTCGTTTAGAAAGAGATAGAAAACGGTAAAAACGGGTGGTTTTGTTTTCTTGATCGGTAGAAGAACGCTCTCACAGAAGTGTTGTGCGCAAAACCAGTTCCGTGTGGTGAAAAATAACATTCGGAAATGGTGGTGGTGCTATTGGAACCTCTCATACCTTGGCGCAGTCTTTGGGAGGTAACAAATATTTTCTGTTGTTCATTGACTATTTTAGTCGGATGAGATGGTATACTTCTTGCATGAAAAAAACAGAAGCGTTTGCTAAATTCAAATTGTTTAAAGTAAAAGTTGAAAAAGAAAGAGGTGTAGCGATCAAGTCTTTGAGAACAGTGTCACACCCTCAAATTCCACTAGCGGGGTTTTACCGCGAGGCGCGTGACATACCAGGATCCAAGTCAACGATCACAATAAACGAACACTAAATGTAAAAGATGACAACCAAAACATTAAGCTTTGAGCCATAAACCAGCAGCGGAAGCATTTCTTGTTTACAACCAAAAGACATAACATAGTTTGAAAACATTATTTAACGTGCACTAGAACTCTAGACGGCGTGCAAGACTTCGTGCGCTTAGTCCATTAACTGCTACCTTAGCGACCTGAGAAAACATGCCAAAAATGTCAACATATAATGCTGGTGAGTTCACAGGTTTTATAAAAGAGTTGTTATAAGTTTGAAAAGATCATATCCGTTACTACTATGTTACAAGAACGTTAACTAGACGTTAAGTATTTCTACTACTACGGTTGGGAACCCATTACTAAACATGTACTAGTATGTAAACAGCCCAAATGACTGGGTTACCGATGCCTCGGTATACCCGAAGTTAGAGACAATAAGCACCCGCCCGGCTCCCAGCTGACGAGTAGGGTTTGTGAGGCCCAATACATCTATCCACATTTCCCTCGTTGTGCATCCCGCACATTCATGGTTTTCCACTAGTATTTTGTGTAAAACGTATTGTAATCTAAAGTAACCATAGTATAACATGATCTTTAAAGAATCCAAGTAAGTAGCATGTTTCTCCCCCAAAAGTAAAACCAGTAAAAGTGGGGTTGTGACACTCACCTTAGGTTGCGTTACTTGAAAACAGTTATATCAATAAGCTATGATAGCCCCAAATAGCGGCGACCTATCATAAGACGTATATAAGTACTCAGACTAATAACCCATAGGTTAACTAGTCCCTGAATGTAACACCCCAACCGATGGCGGAAACATCGAGGTGTCACGTAAGAATGAGTATACAGTAGCACATGGTATTCAAGTTTTAATTGAAATTTATTTAAAGTAAAATATCCAAAATTGAAAATACATAACAAGTCTTGAATGAAATTCTAATACATCAAAAAGCCAAACAAAGCATAAACTTCAAATTGTCTCTTCATGCTAGCTCTAGACTTCATGCATTGTTATTTCCTGTTGAGTTGTAAAAATGGGGGGGTCAACTAGAAGTTGGTGAGAATACATAAGCCATGTCAAGCAATTAAGTTTAAGAATAATAAAAGTTTAGCAATTCATATGTCTATCGTAAGTTTAAGTCTACATGAATAAACATGAAGTGTAGTATGCACATAATCAAACCTCCGACAAGTTTAGGTCCATCCCGTCATCCACGGTTCACCTTAATATCACGTTGGAACGATAACAATCACCCGCGCTCCCCATAAAAGATGGTCAACGAATCTACGTGGGATTGTCAATCCAATAGATCTATTATTGAGTATCGTCGGCTTGGCCATAGCTAATGATTATGTAAGTTGAAGTTTAAGTCTAACAGTAGTTGTCTAAGTCATGAGGCATTAAAGTTTACAACTAGACATGTATGTAAAATTGCTTAGGTATAAAGTTGCAAGTATAAAGAATTGCATAAACATGGTTACGTAAACTCACCTTAGCAAAGTGTTAAATCTCGAGAAATAGAATATGTGTAGTCGAAAGTTGCCAAGTATTACCCTATGTATAAGGTAATAAATAAGTCTAAGTCTTTCTAGTCTATAAGTATTTTCTAGGGTTTCGAATTTGGGGATAAGTATTCGTTTGATTAATAATTAAATTGTTTAATAGATAAGAGAAATTCGATAAATAAATAATCAAATGTCTTTTTGTAAACTTTAGATTAAAGATGGTCACATTATAAAGTTTTAAGTATGAAAATAATTTTTATAAAATTATTTTCTTAAAAAAATAGAATATTTAATCTATTTATTTCAAATTGTCAAAATATAACTTTAATATCTAAAAATATTAAAATTAAAGAATTTTTAAATTAAAATTTGTATTTCTGTTCTAAATGGACAGAAATAATTTATATAAATTTTTGGTGTAAAAATATTGAAAAATGGATTTATTATGATTTATTTATGATTAAAATGACAAAAATCGATTAAAAATATTAAATAAATGATTTTTCAGAAATAAAAATCATTTCTGGAATATTTAATGTTTTATAAACTCAGAATAATTTTTGTGGAAATTTATATAATCGTTTTGATATTTTTATAGAATTTTATAATTATAATAGAATAAACTTGAAATATTTATTTTATATAATAAATAAAATATTTTTGAAAAACTAAAAATTTTATAATAAACTTTTCTATTAAAACATCATAAAATAATTTTTGTAGAATTTATAGAGTAATTTTAGTATTTTAAAACCATTTTTAAAAATACTAGTGAATATATATAAATCTAAAAAGGAAAATATGTTTTGCTCATGCAAGGATTCGAACCCGAGTCTGGTGACCGGTTCGTGTTTAAAATCACAAGTCTAGACCATCTGGTCTAGACCCTGAGAACGAATAAACTTGGTTTAGAAATAATTATAAGGCTATACTTGAAGCAAATATGTAATTACTTTAAAAGAAAGGAAAAAGGTTGTGGGATACGGGACTCGAATCCGCGTCCCCTTGTATACAAACAGACAGACACAACCACTTGATCTAGATCAGTGGTTGTGTTTGTCTTGCCTCTGTTTTAATTAAATAACCATGTCTGCAGAAGGTTTCTTCCCCAAAACAAAATCGTTCGAACCCTAGTATTATCAATCAATAATTTTAACGAACAATAACCCAATTAAACATAGGGTTATTGTTGTAGGAGGGCCGATGATCAAAACCAACAGAAGAATTTGAAACTTACAAAGCTTTTTACGTGATTTTGAGCGGTCAACTAGAAAAGTCAACACACGAGCAAATGATGATCAAAACGGGTTTATCAGAGAAAATTGAGAGTGGGGGTTTGTTGTTCGGCATTCTTAGGCTCACCAGGAGTGTTCAATTTATAGTGGAATGCTTGAATGATGTGAATGGAATGTGTTGACCCGTTAAAGTCTATGACGCGATGATTGGATTCAAATCAGGAATGTTTTAATGATAATTGGTCGTGCAATGGACGCGTTTTAGTCAACTAATTCATAGTTTACCATGTAGAGATTCAAAAACGCGGCATTTGGGTTTGAATTGAAGTGTGTTCGTCGCAGTTGACTTCTCACAAGTCAACTGCACCTCTAAACTTAATATATATATAATATAAATCAGGATTATACCAAGTGAAGTTGTAGACCAGCTGGTTATGTTGTGGTGGTGTTTGATTGAACCGGCCATGGGTTCGGGTTCGAACCCCGGCCCATGCCATTATTTTTTTGACAATATTAACAATAATATATTGATGTTATATGTATATAGTATGGTACAAGGGGTCCAAATGCGTCACGAAATATTTTTAAAAGGACGATAAATGATGAAATTCGACGTTTTATTAATAATCAACGTAACGTACAAAGAATTCAATGTGAAATGTTACACTGAATGTCCAGACCATAACCATGTACATTTGAAAACACCTTTGACTGTTAAACCGACCGCACCAGACAAGACCCGACATCCCACGTGTTATCCAAGAACGAGAAATTAAGTAATCACAGGCAACTATACACTTCATGTTCACTTCATCTATCATACGAGTCATATATAGCATAAACGGGTCTGAACACGTGTTACCAAGTTATTAGACATACCACGGGGTTCCTATCATGTTCCTAGGTGTAAAATCATGCTTCGGGATGTCAAAATACACTTACAACAGTAGCATACGCGATTAGGAAATCAACATGCAATTAGGAAAAGTCAACTGGTGAGTAGGGATGGTCAAACAGACGATTAGAGGCCTACTCGCCTCTAATTACATGCGAGTAGGGCTACTCGCTTGTTCCAACAGGCGAGTAGAGCTCTTACTCGCCCCCTGCAGCTATGTTTCGCCTTTTTGCGCGTTTAACCCTCCAAATCAGATCCGAAACATGTAAAAACACCCAACATCAAACCCAATTCATTAACCAACCCATTCCAAACAAAAACCCCAAATTTATCACTGGTCTAACACCCTATTTGCAATTATTTCCAAAAATGGCAAAGTACTAGGTTTCATTAAACATGCATATCTTTCCTTAAAATAATCAGATTTCATTACCTACAACCTTGCAATTCACCATTCATCTGTTATAATATCCTTCTAGTGTGAATCCTAACATTAAACAATCATCAAATCATATTATAACACCCTAAATCTTCAAGAATCACCCAAATGGGTCAAAATACATATTGTTATCAAAACACCATAATAATTGCTCAAATCCTTAGGAAAACATCCTAACAACTCCTACACATCAGAAGTACATTAAATACATGGAAACATTCATGTTTTGACCATTAAAAACTGTTTCTTGCATGAATACTTCACATATAGCAAGTATAAAGGTTTAGACTTGTTTTAGAAACTCATTTCAAAGGTTTTCAAAGACACAAACTTGATAAAACTAGGTCTGGACCTTTGAGAACCAAAATATCAACATTACAAAGGCTTAGGGTAGATAACACACTTGAATCTTGGTAAAGAAAGGAGTGTAAGCTTAGGAATGATGGGTTTTGAAGCAAAAACGAGTTCCAGAGGTGTATTATGGTGTGAGGGAGGCTTGTGATCAGTTAGGGTTGCACAAATGGTGTTTCACAAGTCAAGGGTTATATTTATAGGTGTTTCTAGTCGTCAAGAATAGAACAGGCAAGTAAGTGTTGCAACACGCGAGTAGGAACCCCTACTCGCCTGAAATACACACGAGTATTCCCAGAAACAGGCGAGTAGGGCTTGTACTCGCATGTATACATGCGATTAGGCCCTTTACTCGCCTGTACCCCTTCGTACTTGCCCTCAGCATGTGTTTTCGGGTTTTTGGCGCGTTAAACACTATTTTAACATATATAAATACGTATTCACATACCGACAAGTCATACAATGATTACAAGCATATAAAGCATGATAAATAACACGTTCACATTCGTTCACCAATTCCCGGGACTCGAGACTTGCGTGTGTGCATTAAACCCAACGATTCCACGAATCACCAATCCTTGTACACATGGTTATGGACCGACTCCCAATGATCTCGCGGATCATTGTAACGACTCCGACAGAGCCTGTCCTAATGATTCAAGTGCCTTGTACGAGTCAGAAAAAAAGGCCCTTATACCTTAACGAATTATGTAAACTAATTTATTTTAAATAGGTGGAATTATATATATATATATATATATATATATAAACACACGTACACACACAGAGTGACAGAACTCTACGATTTAAACAAAAAGGTGAAAAACAATTTTTACACTCGATACCGTAAACCACTTCTTTAGCAATCGATATATCAACCAATAACCGTAATCTATACGTACTCATATATTGAAACTATGAAAATTATTTCATTTCAACACTTCAAAAAAAAAACATATTGGATTTAGTTGTTTTTATATGTATAACTAAAAAACGTTTTTATGTAGTGAAACATGGTGTATTCAGTTTTGTTAATGAAATTGAAAAATAAATGTGTAAAGACGTATCTATGACATTTATAATATAAGGGTGAAACGAAAACTATCGTTCAAAACAACGTTAAAATCAAAGTTATGGTACCGGTATGGTACCCGCATTCTAACGGGTAAAAAGTTATATTTGTCTTATATTTTTTTTACTTTTTAAAAAGACTGAAATCAATATTTAAAAGTATTATTAATTATTAAAATATAAGTAGAAGTACCTTATAAGTATATAGATTTTTTATCCCTTATTAAGCTATTAAATATATTAAATATAAAGTGATCAATAAATAAATATATATCAAAGGTGAAAAAAAAACCCTCAGGAGACTCAAGTTGGGTTCTTACAGAATAGAGATTTTAGAATATGTAGATTTTTTATACACTAATCTATTAAATACAAAGTTGATTAATAAAAAAGAAGTCAAAGGTGAAAAAAAAAAAAGAACAAGTATGCCTGGGTCTCGAACTTGGATTCTTGCTACTAAGATTTGGGATGGGAATTCCTCTAACCAACTGAGCTAGCATATATTTATATAACCTATTCTATTTCCACCGATATATACACAAATATATAAGAATATAAAACAAACATTTAAGGCCCTCGGTAAAAACGGGCCTCGGCCGGGGGTGCGGCTCGCCCACCCCTAGGGCCGGCCCTGACTCCCGATGATTCTCCGAACCATCATAACGACTCAACTGACTCAGTTAAGTATGTAACATGCATGACTCGCTAAGGTAGACTTACTAGTTTGGTCAATGTTACTAACCTGAGTTTGTCGGGTGTTACAAACAGAACAAGGAGGTGAATTTTGTTCAAAAAAAATTCATGGGTTTTTGTAAGAGTGAAGGCATAAGGAGAGATCGTATTGCTCTGTATACTCCGAAATAAAACAAGGTATCAGAACGAAAATATCGCAAAATAGCTGAAATGGCAACTCATATGTTGTATGAAAGGAACCTGAGTAATGTGTTTTGGGGAGAAGTAGTTGCAACAGCCATTTATCTTCGAAATATATCCCCTACTAAGGCATTAGATGAAGCTACACCCTATGAAGTATGGTACAATCGAGTACCTTCTGTCATCATCTCAGAATATTTGGGTGTGTTGCTTATTACCGAAGTAACATCAAAGGAAGTTAGATTTTAAGGCAACCAATGTATAGGTTATGCTTCTATTTCAAAAGCATATCGACTGTACAATCCATTAAAAAGAATTGTGATTATTAGTAGAAACTAGATGGCGCCCCCGCGCGTTGCGGCGGGGGCAATCTGGTAATGGGTAACCTGATTTTATATACCAATAGTTATATATTAGGCCATATATTAGGCCATTCAAGGTTTAAGTACTAAACATCAAAGCAACGCGTTTAACCCCGTGTTCTCTATTTGATAACATGTAACTAATAGTTTTGCTTTAGAGAACCATTCAACACGTTCAAGTATATTAAGTCATTTGAATTGCCAACTCATCATTGAACATTGTTCTAAACAAATCAACTCATGTGGTGGTGCAAAGATATATAAACCTGTAGTGGTAAGCGGCTTACATTATGTGATCTAACTAAAAGCATTATTTGCTCTTATATTCTACACAGTAAGCATTAAAACCGTGTGAATGTTTGTGACAGTTCATTTTGTACATTCTGTTACAAAATGCAATTACAATTCGTTGGGCACATCAACCCTTGGTGAAAACATCTACCTGAAACGTCTCTTGTGAACTTTCTTAAATGGGTACGCCAGTTTAGTACTTTTACCATCCATGAAAAAAGCATAGTTGAACAACTTTTGAGCATCTATGTCTTCTACACAATCTGGGAAAAGAAAACAACCAACATTTTAAATATAATCACCACCTTATTATAGATGCACATTTATGTATGTGATGGTAACTTACATACCTTGTATATCCAGTTAGATCAATTTTATGCAGTCACCAGGTTGGAGCAATTCATCAACTACTCTATAAGTGACAATGACACGCCAAAGGACGCCATCAAGAGCACAAAAAAAACATTTGTAGAAGAATGCAAGAACCACAAAGACAAACACACACTCACAACCAAGTAAATCAATTCTTACACAAAGTAATGGAAAAAATATAAATGATATACAAAGACCGTCATACCTCGACACTTCGAATCGACGAAATTAGGATTCTATATTATACCAGTCAACGCTTTATTACAAAGGTCGGATGAAGGTGACCGGTAGGTGCTGAATATAATAAATTATAGAGTAAATGCCTATCATTTTCCTTTGATTAGCAAACTATATCATGTCACAAATAACCCACATAAACACCAACATGTTCAATGCTTCTATGGCCAAATACATATCTGTTTCTTTTAAATAATAGGAATTTATACGTATAAAATTACACTTCATATAATGTATATATGTGTGGCCCTCGGGGGGCAAAAGTAAAGTTGCACTAATTTTAACGTTATCTTACTAATTTCATGAAAATAACGTTAAAAATGACGGACGGTTAATCATGCATCAGGTGGTGACGTTTATAGCCAAAAGACATGGGGTACATGCACCAATCGGGTTTGTCCCGATTGCTAAGTGTTATGTGCCTTGTGTCTAAGGCTTGATACAAAACCACCATTGGGCCGGGGTCTCACTGGAAGCAGCCTCTCTATTCCCATGGGGTAGAGGTAAGGCTGTCTACATCTTACCCTCCTCACTGAGCTTTTGCTTTTGCTATTGGTGGGATTAAATGAGTATGATGATGATGATGAAAATTACACTTCATATAGCTTTCCAACCTGTAACTATTTACGTGACAAATATAAAAACATAATCAAATCAACACATTTACATATGGGTTGAATACTCTAAATCATCACTTAAATGGTTGCCTTTTCTACTATTGTTGCAGCGTTAAAAAAGGAAGAAGAAACTCACCCAAAAGATAATGGTAGCGACAGTGACTTGACCATAAAGAGCAATCCTTTCCGAAAAAACTTCAAAACCTGGAGTACAACAAAACAATGTATTGTTTTTTGCTGTCACCAACAGTTTTTGCAACAGTATTAACAGCTTGTGATGGAGCCTCGATGAGTTGGTTAACCAATTCTAGCACCTCACTCATCTTTGGTCTTGATTTCGGGTCTGTACGCAGACAACAATTGGCAATAAATGACAACTTTTGGACTGACTTCAATGGGTAATTACCTTCAAGTCTTGGATCAATGACTTTCTGGAAACTTTTTGATCCTAGGTAAGGTTTCAATCATTTTAGGAACTTCTGCTCGTTTTGAGGGCGGTTTTTATCCAATGGACGCCTACCCATGATAAGTTCATATAGGAACACACCATAGCTCCATATGTCACTTTTGGAAGTGAGGCGCCCTATTGAAAGATACTCGAGAGCTGCATATCCCATGGTTCCTACAAACTGGGGACATTATATCACTAAATTTAGAAATTTCTAAAAATTTTAACATAGTTCTTAACGTCTATAAAATGCTAATAGAAGCATGTTCTTTATATACCGCATTAGCCTGTTGGCTCAATCTTTATATAGAAGGCAACTCTAAAAACATATCTTGGTAGAGATATGAGCGAATCCTTCTTGAGGACCTAACCGGGCCACCCCAAAACCCGAAAGCTTTGCATTCCATTGAACATCTAAAACAATGTTGGAAGATTTGAAATATCTTAAAATAATCTACAAAGATAAAAGTTAATGTTCTTGTAAGCATATAAATCTATGAACCTCATTTTTTATTTTCTTATTTCTGGGATAGAAGGGATTTAACCTGAAAACCCATTTCTTCTTGTTAAAATGTCAACTGCGAGTAGCATCTTGAGCCACTTTCAGTCTCATGTTCCATGAGAGTGGTGTTTCAGTAGATAAATGATCTTGCATGGTTCCATTATCCATATATTCATACACTAAAAACATTTTGTGTACCAAGTGTTGAATCTTCCGCGCAGGCGCAACAACCAATTATAGAAACTTGATACAAAAACCAATGAATGAGCATAAACTAACCTGAAATAATCATTATCAACAATGAAACCGAAACGCGTAAGCTAAGTGGAGAAGTATAAAAACGGAAAAACACACACGCACGCGCACCGTGCCTTTAAAATTAGTACCTAATCACCTGCCGTCAAATGTGACTTCTATATGCGGGATGCAAGCACCTGGCTTCATTCCATTCCTCTCCAAGTGAAAACTGAAATTTAAACTGAAAAGACACACATTTTAGTATATTATTTTGATTTATAAACTTAAAAATGTTTTTGTGTTTTATGTCTTCTAAAACCAAATAGTGGTGAAAATGTGTATTTTTATACAAACTACTTTACCTTCCACGCTTCCACAAACATAACACATAGTCAAGATATCATCCTTTAAACCAATCAATAACACAACAAACCACTAACCAAACCCTCTCACTGCCATCATCGCCATCACCTTTCTTCTTCATTTATATACTTAGTGCATACCTCAAAAAACCACCACCACCCGCCATCGCCGGCCAAAATCTGACCTCTCTCAGCCTTCAACGTCACCATCGACCAGCACATGTAATTTATGAACAACCTTTAATATCACAGCGTTGGTAAGAATAGTGAAATAAATCAAGAAATAAAGTACAACACAAACAATATATTTTTCTTCTGATATTACACAAACAGTCATCATGTAGTGCATCACCTAATTTTGAGTAAGTAAATATATTAGCATAAGTAGATTGAAAATGACGTCTCAAAAATAAAAGTAGGTTGAGTTAACAGCCATGTACAGACACACAGACAGACTGTAATCTACATACACAAACTTAATTTATACTATTTATGCTAAATATCAACTTAATACATAAAATCATTACCTCCCAAAGTGATAATCCGCCTTCATCCTCTCGTTCCGTTACTCAATTCACCTGCAACTACAACCAAAACCGGAAAAAATGAAAACAATCGATTAATATTTTCACCACAGACCTGCTTCTGCCGCCGCAAGTCTTATAAAACCGGCTTATAAAATGCTTCGCAGCCTCATCCACACAGTTATCCTCCTCCACAATGTTCATCGGAAACAGAGAGTCGGTGACCCATAGCTGCCTAACCACCGGATTCCTCCCAAACTCGGACAGCGCTTGCAAGAAAGTGAGGGTTTTAGAAGCTTCAAGAGTCCGGTGAAAGCGGTCATAATATTAATCGATGTTGATGTCATCGTCGCCGTTGACCGTAGTTATATGGTTTATAAAATGAAATCTGGTTGAAGATGATTGATAGGGTGCAGGGGATAAGGAGAAGGAAGGACGCGTGTAAAGAAGTTTGTCTCTCTCTTGAACACGTATGTATGTACGTGTATAATAAGGGAGTGTGGCAGCTGTATAGCTTGTTACAACCTATTAAAGCACAGTGTACAACAACCAAATGCACATAAAACCTTTTAAGCCTGCAGTACAACCCACAACTGCACCAAGAAGTTGCTAATTAGTATATTTTTAATGTGGTCTTTGATGAACATGCAAGATGAACATCAAATGAGGAAGATAAGTATGGATTGCCAGTGGAATTCATTCACTAAGAAAACTTAGTGGTTAATGATGTGTCAACAGAAGATTCAAGTAGGGTAGTGATGGTTCAAATGGTATCAGCCAGGGGCGGATACACTCACTAAGTAGGGTGGCAAGGTGCCCACCGTCCAACCCACGTACAATGCTTGTGTGCGTATTTAATTTTTTTTCGATTTTTTCTAGTAACCAAGATTTTTGTAGAGAATGTGTTGCAGGTTCTTGTTCAAAAGAAAAGGTGAAGAAGATGACCAAAAATAAATTATTTGTGTTTTCTTATTAAAAAATACTAGTTTGTCAAAGTGATGGGTGAGTGGCAGTAAGTGACAGCTATATGTCACTCTTTAAAGGTATTTAATATTTAATTTAGTATAACAAAGCTTTTTCTTTTTTTTATATTATTTTTTACTTTGTTTTTTAGTCTATTAGTTATTATTTTATAAGTTTATAATCCATTATTTTGTAAAAAAATTTGATCGTTAAGTATTCATTTTGTTACTTTTTATTTTATTTAGTTAATTTTTTTTTTTGAACGTAAACTTTCATTAAAACGACGAAAACCTCAACAGAGGCACGCCAAAAAACACTACATCATATACAACGGGTAGTAACCCCATTCCTTCCAATCTAAATCTTTAAATCTAGCCCGGTGTTTAAGCCAAAAAAAGGTTAAAGACTTAACTCCCGCTACAATATCAACCACTTTCGCCTTGGACCTATTGAAAATAATGTTATTCCTCTCGAGCCATAACTTCCAGCAAGAAACCATAATAATACCTCTAAGCACCTTTTTCTCCCATTTAGTCTTGTAAGCGATTGAATCCAGACGCAAGAGCTCCTCCACAGAACCAAAGCTGCCTCTAGAGACCTTGCACCAAGACCAAATTTTGTCCCAAACGGCCTTAGCGAAGTCACAGCCTGCAATTAAATGGACAGCAGATTCGAATTCCAATTCACAGAAAGGGCATTGCAGATCAAAAATAGGAACTCCTCTAAAACTCAAAGCCAAACGGGTCGGAATGCGATCTAACTCTAATCGCCAAATGAAAATATTGATCTTTATTGGCAACCACGGCACCCATTTCATACTTCTTTTCACAGCCGCACCTCTCGACTTACTCAACCAACTCCTGACAGCGGCTACCGAAAAGACCTTATCCCTGCTAGCATTCCAAACCCACGTGTCCTGGGCATCCGAAAGCTGGACCTGAGACAACACAAACCGAACATCCTGTTCCTCGGAAATGGCAGCGATCGTATTTGTATCAAAAACCCAAGAATCTGCAGTGCGAACACTGCTTCCTTCCTGCTGGAACCGCTGATTAACCACCACCTGCTTATGTTTCTCTTGAGCGAACAAATCCGGCCATCTTTCCATCAGAGTGCTGTTGCCAAACCATACATCTTTCCAGAACAAAATACTACCCCCATTCCCGATTTTACCCCTCAAGCAACTAGAGAAAGAGGAACCCTCGACTACCACATTTTCCAATAACCGCACGATATTCTTCCAACACCCCGTGTAGCCAGCTCTAAGAGGAAGAAAACTCCACCGATTTTTCCCCCCGTGAATATTCACAATAATGTTCCTCCACAGACCTTTGGTATCGGTCTTAAATCTATACGCCCACTTCGCAAGAAGAGCCGTATTCACATCTCTAAGATTTGCAACTCCTAACCCTCCATCTTTTTTAGGACGGGTCACCACCTCCCAAGCCACCCAATGGACTCCTCTACCTTCTTTACACCCGCACCACAAGAATTTCCGAAACATCTTTTCAATATTATCCACCACACTACTCGGAACTTTAAAAATAGAGAGGTAGTATATCGGAAGAGAAGAGAGGACCGATTTTATTAAAGTAAGACGACCCCCAATCGACAGAAGATTTGATTTCCAGCTAAGAAGTCTGTTCCGAATACTCTCCAAAACGGATCCCAATTCGCCACCCTATTCATATTTGCTCCCACCTTAACGCCAAGATAAGTAAACGGAAGGTTACCAATCCAACACCCCAACAATCTGGACATCCGGCTAACCTCCGAGTCAGCCACACCCATCCCATAGAGAACGGATTTTTTTAAATTAATTCTCAGCCCCGAAACAATATGAAAGATCCTCAAAACCCGATTAATGTTGACCAGATTTGTTCTATTCCAGCTCCCTAATAACAATGCGTCGTCCGCATACAACATATGGGATATTTTCGTTCCTTCGTTAGCAACTTGAACCCCATCCACCAGACCCAAAGAAGACGCCTTTCGAATCATAGCATCTAAAGCCTCCATAACGATGAGGAAAAGAAACGGGGACAGAGGGTCACCTTGCCTCAAGCCCTTTTGACATTGAAACTCGAAGGTTGGGGACCCATTTACAAGAACCGCCGAACGAGCCGAAGTTAAAATACCTTTCACCCATAACACCCATCTATGAGGAAACCCCATTTGAGAGAGCATACTTAATAGGAAAACCCAACACACGTTATCATAAGCTTTCTCAAAATCTATTTTCATAAGCAACGCCTTTTTCTTGTTCTTCTTAAGCCATCCTATAATCTCATTAAGCACTAGCGGGCCATCCAAAATGAATCTACCTTTAATAAAAGCCGATTGAGAATCAGTCACCACCTTCCCAATAACCTTCCTCAATCTGTTCGCTACCACCTTTGAGATCAATTTACTAATGACACCGATTAAATTAATAGGCCTATAATCACTTAATCCAACCGGCGTCTTAGTTTTAGCAATCAAGGTAATAAACGACGTACTGCATCCTTTGCTAATTGACCCGTCATGAAAGAATTGTTCAAAAATCTTCAAAAAATCATCCTCTAAATACTTCCAAAAATGGGTAATGAACCTGAAATTAAAACCGTCCGGCCCTGGCGCCTTATCAACCCCACAATCAAAAGCTGCCTCCTTTATTTCTTCTCTAGAAAAAGGAGCTATTAAACCTTCAACACAATCCTCCGGAACCTGTTTCAAACAATTAGAAACAAACGGTGGTCGAACAGATAATTCTTCTTTAAACAAATTTCTATAGAAACTTAACACCTCTCTTTTTACAATCGAAGGCTTAGAAATCCAGACCCCATCCACCAACAATCCCGGGATAGAGTTTGCCGCCCTCCTCCCTTTAATACATCTATGAAAATATGCAGAATTTTCATCACCATATTTCGCCCAATCCACCCTAGCTTTTTGTTGCAAATCTCGATTCCTATTCCAATTATAATTGTTCACCTCATGTTTGCTTTGTTCCCAAATCCATACTTCTTCCTCCTCAAGCTCCGTATCCTCCATCTTCTTTTCAAGATGTTCAATCTCTTTTTTAATCGTCACAATCTCTTCTTCCTCCCTAGAGCCCACCTCTTTCCACCATTTAACAATCGCATTCTTCACGAAGGAGAGCTTCTTAGATAATTTGACATCCGCGGGGCCGTCCCCGACATCACACGCCAAAGCATCAATAACCACTTGATCGCAACCTTCCCTATCCAACCACGAATTAAACCACTTAAAAGGTTATATTATTTCTTGTCACTTAATTTTGATCGTTAAGGAGAAATATTTGTTTGCAGATATATTTTGATAAAATATAGATTACTACATAACATAGTTAACACCAACTTAACTAATGTTAAACACCAACTTAACTAATGTTAAAAAATTGTATTAAAAGAAGTTAACAACCTTGGTTTTTATATGTATACACTTTTTAAAAAAAAATATAAAAAAGGTAACCAACATACAAGATAAAAAAACTCCTATGGTTTATATTACAACTTCATTTGTCTTTAATTTTTATTAAGTGGATTAGTGTAAATTGGTTTTACCGACCCAGTTTGACTCGACTTGTTTTGACTTGTCTTCTTTTAACCCGGCCAATTTGTGCCCCCCGTCAATAAAATTTCTGGATCCGCCACTGGTATCAGCTCAAGTAATGGGTCAAATAACAACAGTATAAATGAAATGGGAACACCAAATACAACAACTAATGCTACATGCTCAGCTCCTGATAAGAGTAGTATTAGTAGTTCAAGTCACACACATGTTGACAAAACTCCCAAGGAGCATTCTCTTACTGATCTATATGACTCAACACTACCTATGAAAGATTATCAAGCATGTTAGTTTACTCTTTCATCCGTGGAATCAACCTCATACAATGAGGCAGTTGTGCATCAAAAGTGGGTAGAGGCTATGAAGACTGACAAGCTCACAAAACCTGATCATTAGTTGATTTGCCGGATGGTAAACATCCCATTGGTCTTAAATGGGCATAAAAAACCAAGCTCGGTGCTGATGGACAGGTACAAAAGCATAAGGCACGGTTAGTTGCCAAAGGATATGCACAAGAATACGGTGTTGGCTATGAAGAAACATTCTTACCCGTGGCCAGCTTTGAAACTATTGTGTTATATGATCTCTTGCAGCCCAACAAGGTTAGGAACTTTATCAATTTGATGCAAAGCGAGCCTTTTTAAATGGGCCACTTCAAGAAGAAGTTTATGTTGTTTAGCTACCTGGTTTTGAGGTACAGGATCTATAAACAATAGGATTTGTATTTTGTAATGTTTTTGTGTATCTATTAACAATACATCAAGGCCTTTATATAGGCTTACATATGACTAACTCTAGCTAAGATTATGTAGTCAATGGTTGACTAAGTATAATGTACAATATAATACAATGGCTAAAATCATGGAGTCAATGGTTGACTAAGAGACTTGACTTGACTTGACTTGATTTATGTTATGGAGTCAATGGTTGACTAAGAGATTTAACTTGACTTGACTTGACTTGATTTATGTTGTTAATACGCCCCCACAAGATGGAGGATACGTTGGAGACTCCAATCTTGGACCGAAAATATAGGAATGGTGCACGTGCAAGCGGTTTGGTGAGCACATCCGCGAGTTGATCCTTGGAGCTGACATGAAGAACTTTCAGTTGCCTGGAATTGACTTGTTCCCACACAAAGTGATAGTCCAGAGCGATGTGTGTCATGCGGGAATGATAAACAGGATTTCGACATACATAAGTAGCTCCAGTGTTGTCACAGTAAAGCGATGGGATGCTTTTAATTGGGAGCCTGAGTTCACCAAGTAAATTTTTAACCCATGAGAGTTCAGCCGCATCATTAGGGAGTGCTTTGTACTCAGCTTCGGTAGATGATCTAGAGATAGTTTTTTGTCTAGCAGATTTCCAAGAGATGATATTGGAACCCAAGATATATGAGATATGCTGTAGTGGACCGTCACCCATCATTAATACCTCCCCAGTCCGAGTCCGAAAAATCCTGCAAGTTTAGGTTAGTATTGCGTTTCAAGAACAACCCATGATGGACCGTTCCTTTTAAATAGCGGAGTACCCGTTTGAGAGCTTGCCAGTGTGATTGTTTAGGTGAGTGCATGAATTAAGATAATTTATTGACGGCAAACGAGATGTCGGGACGTGTGAAGGCAAGATACTGCAAAGTGCCTACAAGTTGACGGTAGGGAGTGGGATCGACTGGGGGAGTGGAGTCAAAGGAAGAAAGAGAGTCGGAAGTGCTTAAAGGAGTGAGAACCTCTTTTGCACCATCCATTTTAAAGGTGGTAAGAATATCTTTAATGTGGCGATGTTGGGAAAGAAATAAACCATGAGGCGTAGGAATGACTTCGATTCCTAGAAAATAATGGAGAGGGCCTAAGTCTTTGATAGAGAATTTGTTGCTTAGGGCTTGAACAAAGGAATCCATAAATGGATTGTGATTGCCGGTGAGGACAATGTCGTTAACGTACACAAGGAGGTAGCAAGTGATGTTGTTGAGATTGTATACAAAGAGAGAGGGGTCAGAAATGCATTTTTAAAGCCAAAACGAGTGAGAAAGTTGGTTAGTTCGATGTACCAAGCACGCGGTGCTTGCTTAAGCCCATAGAGGGATTTTTTGAGTTTGCAAATGTGACGTTGGAATTCCGTATTGGTGAACCCGGGAGGTTGCACCATAAAGACATCTTCGTGAAGAGTCCCATGAAGAAACGCATTATTAACGTCTAGTTGACGTAAAGACCATCCTTTGAAAGAGCAATAGAGAGAACTGTGCGAATGGTAACGGGTTTAGTAACGGGACTAAATGTTTCATGATAGTCTTTTCCATATTGTTGGTGAAACCCTTTGGAAACTAGACGGGCTTTGTACTTGTCAATCGTGCCATCGGGTTTGCGTTTGATTCGGAACACCCATTTGCATCCAATGGGAGTTTGGGTTGTGTGAGGGACAAGTTCCCAAGTGTTGTTATGAAGGAGAGCATTATACTCAAGATCCATGGCATGACGCCAATCCGAATCTTTCAAGGCTTGAGTGTAAGTGGATGGTTCAAGAGAAACGGGTAGAGGGTGAATGGTGATAGAGTTGACAAAGTTGGGGTTGTAATACTTTGAGTTGGGTTTTGGTTGTCGACGAGATGGTTGAGGGTTATGTGGAGGTGAGTTCGTGGGATTATCGGATGTGTTGGATGAAGACATTGGTGAGCTGGGGTCGGTGGAGTGGGAAGCGGTTGGGATAGGGGTAGGGGTAGGGTGGTGCTATCGGGTGGAGTTGGTGGGCCGGTTGATTAGGGTGTCTCGGTGGGCTGGGGTGGAGGGCCTGTTGTGTGGGAGGGTGGGCTGTGTGCAGGAGGTAGAGGAGGTGAGCCGTGGGTTTGTGGAGTAAGGGTTTGGGCTTCGGGTGATGTGGGCTGTGGAGTAGGGGTTGGATGATTCAAGATGTTTGGGTCTGGAATGGGTTGGTTAGAAAAGGAGGTTGATTGGGCCGATTGGTATGGGGATAGGAAGGAGTCAAATGACATGTGTTTAGGTTGGGGGTTGGTGGTTTGAGATGGAAAAATATGTGGGATAAATTCAACGTGGCGAGAGTGGTATAGTTTTTTGACTAGTAGGGTCATAGCATTTGAATGCCGATTTGGAGGATGAGTACCCAAGAAATATGCACGCCGTTGAACGGGAGTGGAGTTTGGAAGTAGCGAGGGTCGTAACAATGGGTAGCAAAGACAACCAAATGGTTTGAGTTTGGAATAAGTAAGAGTGGTTTTGAACAACATATCGTATGGAGATTTGTTGTTAAGGATGGTGTAGGCAAACGATTGACTAGGTGGGTTGCGGTTTGAAAGGCATGGGACCAAAAATTTTAAGATTGTTAGTGTTTTTTATCTTAGTTTAGATAAGTACTGTTCATGAAACTTTGGGGCTTTCTTCATAATCGGACAAATGAGCCCCAAGTTTCTTTGATACTTCATAAACATTCGTATTTTATTTCAGTATTGTTTATTTGGTTTGAATAATGAGATGATGAATGGATTTGATATATTTTGTTTTGTCAAGAATGTTGGAAGTGCAGGGAACTGGCGAGCACCGGTATGGATGCTCAATGCAGTCACCATGCTTTTCGGGATATCACCAACAGGGGAGTATTATTCTCCTTTTTCACACGATAGTTAGCTATTTCATAAACGCTTTCTATTTTCACATTGGGGACAATGTGACGTTTAAGTGTGGGGAGGGTAACTATGTTAACTTTACTCAGCTTACACTATAGTCTAGCTCTTCATAATGCTTTACTATTTTTTGAGTCACATTGAGGACAATGTGATATTCAAGTGTGGGGAGGGTTGTTAACAATATTAGCTTTGCTTGTCCCAAGTTGTGAAAAAAAAACTCCCAGTTTTTAATTTTTTATGGCATAACATAAAGCAAAAAAGCCGTGAATTCTTCATAATTTTGTAAATTAGTACGGTTGGTTATGTTTTAGGAAGCATTAGATTTGATAAAAGCGGACAAGCCAAATGAAAAACAATAGAGTTTGATAAGCGTGGTAAACAAAAGAGTGACTGGCATGTTAATTTTTACACTTATACCCATTCCTTCCATTACGTGAGCATTCTTTTTGAGCCTTTTATTGCTTTTTCGATACTTGCTCGCTATATGCGAAATATGAGTGTGCCGAATGGCTTATGTGATTTAGAACTTGTTATTAGCATACTTTTCGAGATCATATATGTGTAGATTTGCATGAAAGTGATTGAGGCATTTAGGATACCCTTTTGACTTAAGCCTTTTCTTTTCGTTTTATCTGTTTCCCGCACCTAAATGTTATCCACTAGTTAACCATGTTGAGCCTATATCCGTGTTTTTTCTTACTTAACCCACCATTTCACCACTAAACCAAATTTAGCCTTTTTACTTTAAACCTTTTGTGTTGAAACTCGGTTTAGGTTATTGTTTGACTCATTTTATGTTATAGTTCATGTTCGGGCTTTTAGATCTCGTGTTTTGTATATATTCTCGTTATAGTTTTCAGTTATATTCAGTATTGTAAGCTTGTTAAAAAAAAAAAAGCAAAAAAAATCAGAAAAAAAAATCAGAAAAAAAAATCAGAAAAAAAGGAAAAAAAAAATCAGAAAAAATAGTATACCCTAAAATAGGGTGAATTAACAATGTTTGAGCAGTTTTCAGGGCTTGAAAGTTAGAATTTCATGGTTGGCTCGAATTAAATAAAATTCGCCTATATTCGCGTGTGGTTTGTATAGTTTATGTTTGTATCTATTAGTTAGACATAACCGCCGAGTTTTAGCCGTTTTGTCACTTTAAATATCCATTCCACACCCTTTAACTTTGCCTATCATTACAACCCACAAGTCCTCTTGATTTATGCATTTCTATATATGAATTGGTAGAGATTAGATCTTTTAACAAGCATATGATATCGCACAAGTCATTGTCTAGGCATTGAGTGTTTATACATACACAATTCATATGTATGATCCATAAATAAGCCGAGTGTGTGTGAACACTGTGAGTGGTGTAAAGATATGCATGCTTAGTCGATTTGATGTTAACCATTGCTTTTGATTTCTATATTTCCAAGTGCTTGTCGGTTTGAAATCTTTGATGATGTCTTTTGACAAACCAGCTAGCCATCTGATTTATTAACTTTCCGGTTCGCTACTCATGTTGCCATTGGGAGTGTTGAGCTTTCTATTGCTTAGGGACAAGCAATGTTAAGTGTGGGGATGTTTGATATGCGTCAATTTATACATATAAAAGCCCCAATTTAACTCCCATCTATATATGTTTTTGGCCTTATACATGATGAATTGGTACTTATTTGGTATCTTTATGATTACAGGTCTTAAACGGTGCCCATGAAGCAAACCGGATAAAAAACGGACAGTTTCTTCACATTCTGCACATTCTGCACAATCTGCAGGTTTTGGCACTCCCGTGCGCCCTGGTGGCACTCCCGTGCAGACCAGATTGGCACTCCCGTGCACCAGCCCGTGCAGGCATGCTTGCACTCCCAGGTGCACTCCCGTGCACCAGCCCGTGCGAGATCTGACAGTTCTATAAAACAAAGCAGAACGTCATTTTTAGGGTATTGGGTGATTTTTGGGCGATTTTGGGGCGATTTTGGGCGATTTTCTAGGCATGTAAGCTGTTGTGAAGCCAATTAACAAGCTTAGGAAGCAATCCAAGTCCATTAACGTCATCCAATCCATCATAACCTTGCTTGTTTATGGTTTGATTCTTGACCTAATATTATATCAAATCTGATTTTGAAGCTTTGTTATGTTGTTATGATTAGTATTTGTAAACCTACGGGTAAAAACAATACTTAGCTTGTTCTTATTTATCGTTTGTATGTTGTTTTGTTTGAATGAATCGTTAAGCTTTATGTTCATGTTGAATCTTCATGATTTGTATGTAAACTCTCCTGTTGTTGTTGTAGTCTCGTTTGATATTGTTGTGCCTTGGAGGATTAACAAAGTATAGGTTAGATATGGTTAAAAACTCCTAGTTTATGCTTTGTTAACAAAGTTAATAACTTGTTAGTAACTTTGTGCCATGAAACTGTAACCGGGTATTGGTTTACTAAAAGGTAGTTTCAATAATAACCGAGAGTATTGACTTGCACGTAAAATAGCTTTAATCGGCTAAATGGTGTTATTGCGCGTCTTTGACATGATTAATGATCTTTGTTTAGAGATTTTGGTTGAAATCGCTTTCTTAGTAGATTTATGTTCAAAGCGTGCAAGATGAGATTGATTGTGTATGAATCTAGTTTATGCTCGTTGTTGTGGCTATATTGTGTTTATCAGTGTAGCTTTCTCAATTGAGTGAGGTTGAGGACTCCCGAAAGGTGATACTAACTTATATTTAAGGATTTACATGAGTGCATATCAATTGCCCGCTAATGAACAAGTTTAGGTGGTTAGCATGTGTTATCGTGGTAGCCTTCCGAAGAGTTGTCATGTTAGGATGCCCGAAAGGGACACTAACTGTCGGAAAATAGGAATATTGATTTAAGTGTTTGGTTCTATTCAAACTTAGTTATATGCTTAGGTTGTATGAAAACAAGTCTTTATATATCTATTTTTCTATTTGGAGTCTTATATATATATATTTGCTATGCTTAGTTTAAATTAGATTAAATTAGTTAAAACAAACATTCACTATCTTTTCTTACCGGTAAATCAGTGACAACGGTTCAGTACAATCGCTCCGCGCGCGTCCATGGATCGATACTTGGTTCTTATCTATGCTTTACTACATATGTGACAGGGTGCGCTTGCCCTTTAATGTGTGTTCTAATGTTAAGATTAAAATCATTTTTATAAATTTAAAACACGAGTTGCGCGAGCGTATTTTATGTATGCTCAGAGCACACCAAGTTTTTGGCGCCGTTGCCGGGGACGCGACGAGCTTTAGGAACGGACCGAGTCAACATTTTACCGGTGTACATGCTTGTGAATACTTGTTTCTACTTCGTTGATTCATTATTTCATTAATTTAATTGCATATATGATTCATTGATTTTTTATTAGATTTATCTGTCTGTTGATATATTGGATTGATTTTAGATTGGTTCATAGGTTTGCATATATATTTGTTCTTTTTTTTTTTTTTGCTTATTGGATTGAATTGATTATTTTTCATTCATTAGGATGTTGATAAATTTAATTTGTTAAATATTGGATTTATTGGTTTGTCTATGAATTTGATTGATTCATTATTTGATTTATTTGTCCGGATTCGGACTAATTGTTAATTTTTAGATTTGAAAAGTTAAATTCTTTATTTATTGACCATGTGTTCATATGTTTATCTGTTTATATAATTTTAATTTTTGTGTATTTATAGTTTTTATGTAAATATATAATGGAAGTCTGGGTATGTTACGTTTGAATTTGATAGTACGGATGCTTTTATAAAAGGTTTGGGTTAAGAAAAACTGGGAAATTTATTTAATATAGAAGTGGTTTTAATAAAAATAATTTTCTGTGAAAAATGCTCCCTTGCGATTCGCAAAGAAGCTGGGCTTATGGTTTCGCCTTTAGCGAGTTCCTAATTACCCCGGGTTTTTATCTTTTATTTTTCGCGATACGCGAACAGGTTCACCAGAGTCCTTCGCGTGACGTGAATAGCCGCTATCTTCCGTTTTTAACTCCATTCATTGGCATCCATCATCATTTTCATCTACTATCTTCCGTTATATTATTTTTTCCGGTGAAAAAGGGTTGTTTTTGCGCAAGCAAAAGACGGTCTTTATCTTGTTGCGACGCGCGAACACCTTGAGTCATTATACTTGCACCATGCGAGAAGCGGTCTATACTTCTTCGCGGTGCTTGAGTGACTCAGATTTCGCTGAAAATTTTATATATTTTCATATTTGTATATTGTCATAATAAATAATAATAATAATAATAAATAATAATAATAATAATAATAATAATAATAAATAAAAATAATAATAATAAATAATAATAATAAATAATAATAATAATAATAAATAATAATAATAATAATAATAATAAATAATAATAATAATAATAATATTACCTGGCCAACATCGGACGAGGTAACGTGTGCTCCTCAGCATGCGTCCACAATTCGCCGGGCAAAGACGCAACGCGATGGCGGTGACTATCCCACCAATCGGAATCTCCCCCGCCGGGTTCCTATGAGGGTAGGTCGCGATGTACTCGGCAAAGCACCTGTGTAGCGCAACCGGCCTACCCCTCAAGATGCAGTAGAGGTAGAAAAGGTCAATCTGCTGGACCCTCTCGTTACAGTTACACCGTCCGGCAATCGACCAGCTAACCAAACGGTGTATGTAACGGATCAGAGGGTCCCGGATGTTGCTGGACCTATCCATCCTGCACAGAATAATAATAACGTTAAAAAAATTTCGGCAGAGTTTCCTCTGTTTTTGTACGAACCAGACAACACAAGTCGTCTACAAAAATCCAAAAACAAACAACCTAAACTAACTAAATAACAATATTAATTAACTAAGCGAACTAAATAACAATAATAATAACGAACTGAACTAAATTAAAAGAATAACAATAATAATACCTGTCGCCGGTGTCCTCCCCATACTTTCGACCACCACCAATAGTGGGCCACCAGGCCATCAGCATGTCGTCTGGCAAGGTCGTCAAGGCCGTGGTGTACATATCCTGGACAAGCTCCTCCTCTCTGTACCAGCAGCAAGTAGTAGCCCACTGGTCAATCGTATATGCGTAGAGCTGTCCGAATAATCGGAACTGTACCTCCAGCTCAGGCTCGCCGTCAGGACCTACTGGAGGCTCAACACCTGCTGGATGCGGCGTGTAGCGGAATGTCGAGATGAACTCGATCGTCAGTGGCCGATACGACTCATGGTCGAGGTCAGCTAACATCCGCCCCCAAGGGCTGTCGTCTGGGATCCACTCCTCAAACCTCTCCGATCCACCGATCGCAAGTAATGCGGACCAGTCAACACTGCGCGATCCGTGTATCGGACGCAGCTCCATCTGACCCCAGCGCGCGATCTCGTAGTCGTCGTTATCGAGCCTGAAGGGCCACTCTCTCAAGTCGCCACCTGCATGAGGATTCCCGTCCGCAGGCTGGTTACGGCGTCTTCGGTTGATTCTGTTTGCCATATCTGCAAAACAAAAACAAAACATTAAAACGCCTAAATAATAAATCGCTTAAACAAACGCGCGCCTAAATAGATAAACGCGCGCCTAAACATAAAGGCGCGCGTTTAGGTTTAGGCGCCTAAACACAAACGCGCGCCTAAACATAAAGGCGCGCGTTTAGGTTTAGGCGCCTAAACATAAACGCGCGCCTTTATGTTTAGGCGCGCGTTTAGGTTTAGGCGCCTAAACACAAACGCGCGCCTAAACATAAAGGCGCGCGTTTATGTTTAGGCGCCTAAACCTAAACGCGCGCCTTTATGTTTAGGCGCGCGTTTGTGTTTAGGCGCATAAACCTAAACGCGCGCCTGACTCAGAACCGGACCTGAACCATCTTGACTCACCACTGCCCACCACCACCTCCCACCCTCACCACTGCCCCACCCTCACCACTGCCCACCACCACCTCCCACCCTCACCACTGCCACACCCTCACCACTGCCCACCACCACCTCCCACCCTCACCACTGCCCCACCCTCACCACTGCCCACCACCACCTCCCACCCTCACCACTGCCCCACCCTCACCACTGCCCACCACCACCTCCCACCCTCACCACTGCCCACCCTCACCACTGCCCACCACCACCTCCCACCCTCACCACTGCCCCACCCTCACCACTGCCCACCACCACCTCCCACCCTCACCACTGCCCCACCCTCACCACTGCCCCACCCTCACCACTGCCCACCACAACCTTAAAAAAAAAAAAAAAAAAAAAAAACCCTAAAACTAATAATAACAATAATAATAACAATAATAATAACAATAATAATAATATACCTTGTAGGAGAGAGATAGAGGGTTAGAGAGAGAGGGAGACGGTGGATGGTGGTGGTTGGTGGTGGATGGTGGTCGAGAGCAGAGGGTTCTTATCCAAAGGGGGCAGAGGGTTGGATGGTGGTTGTGGTGTGGTGGAGGAGACGGTGGATGGTGGTTGTGGTGTGGTGGAGGAGACGGTGGATGGTGGTGGTTGGGAGGAGGAGAAGTTTTAGAGAGAGAGGGAGAAGAGAGACGAGAGGGAAGTATTTGGGGACGAGGGGGATCTGATCTGTTTTTGATCTAATTTAAATTTTTTACAACGGGCCGTCGAGGCCTTGACGGACCGTCTAAGGCCAATTTTGTCTTGGGACGGGTCGTTGAGGCCTGGACGGTCCTAATTTTTTTATTTTTTTTTTTTTTTAAAAAAACAGAAGCTTCTCATGGAAGCTTTGTGTTGGGACGGTCAGTCTAGGCCTAGACGGGCCGTCTAAAAACCATGAGGACGGGCAGTCTAGGCCTAGACGGGCCGTCTAAAAACCAATTTTTTGCCATAGACGGCCCATCTAGGCCTAGACGACCCTAATGTTTTTTATTTTTTTTTTAAATTTTTAGTGTATTTTGTATATTTTAAGCTTGGTATTTGTATTTTTTATAAAAAAAAAGGGAGTATATTTTTATAATAAGTATAAATGAACACATACAACAAATTTTTCCGTTCGTCCGGTCCGGTTACATACGATAAGCTAAGTTAAGTCGAAGTATTGAGGTGATCGAACATCAACCCTTTGTATACGGTCGTCATATACCGTCTCCCACTCACTTGCCTCTTCATATCGCCACTTACGCCATGCTGGATTCAGTTTTGGCATTGGGGCGCCTTCTGCCAACTCAATCTTGATGAAATGATTTTTGTTAACAAAAGCAAACGATACGAACGCATGTTCTTCAACGGTGTGTGGACCATCGAACATAGGGAAGTACGTCTCACTTTGATCATACTGAGAGAGAAATTGAACAACCACCTTAAATTTCTGAGCAATCAGTAATCCTGAGGCGGGCATCTCCATCCATTGGTCGTGCGTGGCTGGTCCACTCCAGTGTGATCGAATGAGTTGGAGACTCTGTCGTAAGTATCGTAATCCACTTCGTTTAAAATTAGCCTCCACGGTCTTCATTCTCGACGATCTCCTCCTTAAGCTGTTTGCGGATGAAGTACCACATATCCTGTTGCCACCCTAAGCACACAGCTACGGATCGAAAGCCACAGTGACCGTCTCCATGGACATCCCGAATGTCTGTAATGTATCTATGATATGCAGGTGGAAGCCATTTCTTAAACCTTTCGATCTCCAGTTTGTACCTGTACCCATCAAAAAGTGAGATATAATATGTGTATAAATATGTATGCATGTGTGAATTTTATATTAGTAGTTTGTACCTCTCCCTTTCCAACAGTGGAAAATCTTCATCGTAAACAATCGGTTTGTCCCTTGATTGTTTACCTCTTCTAGAAGGCTTTTTGCCCTACGTGCAAAAAATTATATAACAACAACAACAACAACAACAACAACAACAACAACAACAACAATAATAATAATAATAATAATAATAATAATAATAATAATAATAATAATAATACGAACCGCAGCCTTATCTTCCTTTTTTTCCTTTTCACTTGTTGTTGGCCGACCCCGAGTATCGGTTTGTACCTCAGGAGGTTTATGTTTAGTCATAATCGGATTCAACACCTCCTTCATCTTCTGCAACATGCTTTTTTTCACTTGCACCGGTTGCGACCTTAGCTGCTCAGCGAATGCATTCATTTGGTGCTGAAAGTCAAACTCGGGATTCTCAGCTACTTCTGGCATAAAGTCAAGTCGTGTCCAGAAGACGTCGATATCAGCCAGTGACACTCGTGTATCTGATATATATATTCAATCACAACAACAACAAATCAATAATTTTATAAAAATTTGGCAGAGTTTCCTCTGTTTTTGTACGAACCAGACAACACAAGTCGTCTACAAAAACGCTTCAAACATTTATATAAGTCTAAAAAATGTTGTTACCTTTCGTATCAAACAATTGCAATTGACAGGAACAAGGCAATCCATAAGTCTTATTGAGTCGGTGTTCACAAGACCTCTTTTGTTCCATATAATAATTTATCTTGTTCACCCCTCCGGGCTGTCGAGGCCTGGACGGCCCGTCTAAAGGCAAAAGGACGGGCTGTCGAGGCCCAGACGGCCCGTCTAATGGGTCAAATCCAATCCAATCATTGGTAATCATTGGCAATGATTAGGTGATGATTATTTTGTTTTTTTATAAGTGTAAGTGTAGTGTGAATGTTTAAAATGGGTTTGAATGTTTGGTTTTTATAGATATTTGGTTTTTTATAAATGTTTGGTTTTTATATGATCTTTTTAATATAATTGTGTATATGAATATGAACAAATGTCGTTTATGTTGCCGAACTAAAACGAAACCAAAATACGAACAATAAACCATAAATAAGCATAAAATATTCCAAAAATTTACATAAACTATGAATTCAATAAACATTCAAAACGAACAATAAAGCATAAATAAACATAAATATTCCAAAAATTTACATAAACTATGAGTTCAAAATGTACGATTCCCAAGAAATATAACCCACCCGTCTAACCCGACCCACCCGGCTGATCCGACCCACCCGGCTGATCCGACCCACCCGGCTGATCCGACCCACCCGGCTGACTGGTGGACGCCCCACCATGCTGACTGCTAGACGCCCAATCTGGAAGTGGACGCGGCTCCAAACCAGCTGCTCGTCGTCTCTCATTCTCGCTCTCTAGCATCCACCGCATGTCACCCCGCATCGACGCCATGTCACCCCGCATCGACACCAACTGATCCAGGATCTGCTGAAGTACCTGGGTCGTGCTATCATGCAACCTGACAGCATGATAAACGCGGGCAGGACGCTGTAGCTCCTCAATGGGGGGGTCTGGCATCTCTACATCCACCGGTGGGTCGCCGTCGGCAACGTGTGGCATCTGGACCTCAGGGGCAATCGGCCCATCGAGATGTCTGAGCGGCTCTGGCACAAAATGCTCGCCACGGTCGCCAGGAGGTCCGAAGGCACGCTGGTAGTAAGCGTGTGGGTTGCTGCGAGGGACCCGTGCTGCCACCTTCATCTGCGTCATAGTCCTAATATTTAACGGCCTGAAATGCAAAACAACAATAATAATATTAAATAATAATAATAATAATAATAATAATAATAATAATAAATAATAATAATAATAATAATATTAAATTATAATATATAATAATTTAATATTATTATTATTATTATTATTATTATTATTATTATTTATTATTAAATTATAATATTAAATTATAATAAATAATAAATAATAATAATAATAATAAATAATAATAATAATAATAATAATAATATTAAATTATAATATATAATAATTTAATATTATTATTATTATTATTATTATTTATTATTAAATTATAATATTAAATTATAATAAATAATAAATAATAATAATAATAATAATAAATAATAATAATAATAATAATAATAAATAATAATAATAATAATAATAAATAATAATAATAATAATAATAATAATATTAAATTATAATATATAATAATTTAATATTATTATTATTATTATTATTATTATTTATTATTAAATTATAATATTAAATTATAATAAATAATAAATAATAATAATAATAATAAATAATAATAATAATAATAATAATAATAATAAATAAAAATAATAATAATAAATAATAATAATAAATAATAATAATAATAATAAATAATAATAATAATAATAATAATAAATAATAATAATAATAATATTACCTGGCCAACATCGGACGAGGTAACGTGTGCTCCTCAGCATGCGTCCACAATTCGCCCGGGCAAAGACGCAACGCGATGGCGGTGACTATCCCACCAATCGGAATCTCCCCCGCCGGGTTCCTATGAGGGTAGGTCGCGATGTACTCGGCAAAGCACCTGTGTAGCGCAACCGGCCTACCCCTCAAGATGCAGTAGAGGTAGAAAAGGTCAATCTGCTGGACCCTCTCGTTACAGTTACACCGTCCGGCAATCGACCAGCTAACCAAACGGTGTATGTAACGGATCAGAGGGTCCCGGATGTTGCTGGACCTATCCATCCTGCACAGAATAATAATAACGTTAAAAAAATTTCGGCAGAGTTTCCTCTGTTTTTGTACGAACCAGACAACACAAGTCGTCTACAAAAATCCAAAAACAAACAACCTAAACTAACTAAATAACAATATTAATTAACTAAGCGAACTAAATAACAATAATAATAACGAACTGAACTAAATTAAAAGAATAACAATAATAATACCTGTCGCCGGTGTCCTCCCCATACTTTCGACCACCACCAATAGTGGGCCACCAGGCCATCAGCATGTCGTCTGGCAAGGTCGTCAAGGCCGTGGTGTACATATCCTGGACAAGCTCCTCCTCTCTGTACCAGCAGCAAGTAGTAGCCCACTGGTCAATCGTATATGCGTAGAGCTGTCCGAATAATCGGAACTGTACCTCCGGCTCAGGCTCGCCGTCAGGACCTACTGGAGGCTCAACACCTGCTGGATGCGGCGTGTAGCGGAATGTCGAGATGAACTCGATCGTCAGTGGCCGATACGACTCATGGTCGAGGTCAGCTAACATCCGCCCCCAAGGGCTGTCGTCTGGGATCCACTCCTCAAACCTCTCCGATCCACCGATCGCAAGTAATGCGGACCAGTCAACACTGCGCGATCCGTGTATCGGACGCAGCTCCATCTGACCCCAGCGCGCGATCTCGTAGTCGTCGTTATCGAGCCTGAAGGGCCACTCTCTCAAGTCGCCACCTGCATGAGGATTCCCGTCCGCAGGCTGGTTACGGCGTCTTCGGTTGATTCTGTTTGCCATATCTGCAAAACAAAAACAAAACATTAAAACGCCTAAATAATAAATCGCTTAAACAAACGCGCGCCTAAATAGATAAACGCGCGCCCTAAACATAAAGGCGCGCGTTTAGGTTTAGGCGCCTAAACATAAACGCGCGCCTTTATGTTTAGGCGCGCGTTTAGGTTTAGGCGCCTAAACACAAACGCGCGCCTAAACATAAAGGCGCGCGTTTATGTTTAGGCGCCTAAACCTAAACGCGCGCCTTTATGTTTAGGCGCGCGTTTGTGTTTAGGCGCATAAACCTAAACGCGCGCCTGACTCAGAACCGGACCTGAACCATCTTGACTCACCACTGCCCACCACCACCTCCCACCCTCACCACTGCCCCACCCTCACCACTGCCCACCACCACCTCCCACCCTCACCACTGCCACACCCTCACCACTGCCCACCACCACCTCCCACCCTCACCACTGCCCCACCCTCACCACTGCCCACCACCACCTCCCACCCTCACCACTGCCCCACCCTCACCACTGCCCACCACCACCTCCCACCCTCACCACTGCCCACCCTCACCACTGCCCACCACCACCTCCCACCCTCACCACTGCCCCACCCTCACCACTGCCCACCACCACCTCCCACCCTCACCACTGCCCCACCCTCACCACTGCCCCACCCTCACCACTGCCCACCACAACCTTAAAAAAAAAAAAAAAAAAAAAAAAAACCCTAAAACTAATAATAACAATAATAATAACAATAATAATAACAATAATAATAATATACCTTGTAGGAGAGAGATAGAGGGTTAGAGAGAGAGGGAGACGGTGGATGGTGGTGGTTGGTGGTGGATGGTGGTCGAGAGCAGAGGGTTCTTATCCAAAGGGGGCAGAGGGTTGGATGGTGGTTGTGGTGTGGTGGAGGAGACGGTGGATGGTGGTTGTGGTGTGGTGGAGGAGACGGTGGATGGTGGTGGTTGGGAGGAGGAGAAGTTTTAGAGAGAGAGGGAGAGAGAGACGAGAGGGAAGTATTTGGGGACGAGGGGGATCTGATCTGTTTTTGATCTAATTTAAATTTTTTACAACGGGCCGTCGAGGCCTTGACGGACCGTCTAAGGCCAATTTTTGTCTTGGGACGGGTCGTTGAGGCCTGGACGGTCCTAATTTTTTTTTATTTTTTTTTAATTTAAAAAACAGAAGCTTCTCATGGAAGCTTTGTGTTGGGACGGTCAGTCTAGGCCTAGACGGGCCGTCTAAAAACCAGAGGACGGGCAGTCTAGGCCTAGACGGGCCGTCTAAAAACCAATTTTTTGCCATAGACGGCCCATCTAGGCCTAGACGACCCTAATGTTTTTTATTTTTTTTTTAAATTTTTAGTGTATTTTGTATATTTTAAGCTTGGTATTTGTATTTTTTATAAAAAAAAAGGGAGTATATTTTTATAATAAGTATAAATGAACACATACAACAAATTTTTCCGTTCGTCCGGTCCGGTTACATACGATAAGCTAAGTTAAGTCGAAGTATTGAGGTGATCGAACATCAACCCTTTGTATACGGTCGTCATATACCGTCTCCCACTCACTTGCCTCTTCATATCGCCACTTACGCCATGCTGGATTCAGTTTTGGCATTGGGGCGCCTTCTGCCAACTCAATCTTGATGAAATGATTTTTGTTAACAAAAGCAAACGATACGAACGCATGTTCTTCAACGGTGTGTGGACCATCGAACATAGGGAAGTACGTCTCACTTTGATCATACTGAGAGAGAAATTGAACAACCACCTTAAATTTCTGAGCAATCAGTAATCCTGAGGCGGGCATCTCCATCCATTGGTCGTGCGTGGCTGGTCCCACTCCAGTGTGATCGAATGAGTTGGAGACTCTGTCGTAAGTATCGTAATCCACTTCGTTTAAAATTAGCCTCCACCGGTCTTCATTCTCGACGATCTCCTCCTTAAGCTGTTTGCGGATGAAGTACCACATATCCTGTTGCCACCCTAAGCACACAGCTACGGATCGAAAGCCACAGTGACCGTCTCCATGGACATCCCGAATGTCTGTAATGTATCTATGATATGCAGGTGGAAGCCATTTCTTAAACCTTTCGATCTCCAGTTTGTACCTGTACCCATCAAAAAGTGAGATATAATATGTGTATAAATATGTATGCATGTGTGAATTTATATATTAGTAGTTTGTACCTCTCCCTTTCCAACAGTGGAAAATCTTCATCGTAAACAATCGGTTTTGTCCCTTGATTGTTTACCTCTTCTAGAAGGCTTTTTGCCCTACGTGCAAAAAATTATATAACAACAACAACAACAACAACAACAACAACAACAACAACAACAACAATAATAATAATAATAATAATAATAATAATAATAATAATAATAATAATACGAACCGCAGCCTTATCTTCCTTTTTTTCCTTTTCACTTGTTGTTGGCCGACCCCGAGTATCGGTTTGTACCTCAGGAGGTTTATGTTTAGTCATAATCGGATTCAACACCTCCTTCATCTTCTGCAACATGCTTTTTTTCACTTGCACCGGTTGCGACCTTAGCTGCTCAGCGAATGCATTCATTTGGTGCTGAAAGTCAAACTCGGGATTCTCAGCTACTTCTGGCATAAAGTCAAGTCGTGTCCAGAAGACGTCGATATCAGCCAGTGACACTCGTGTATCTGATATATATATTCAATCACAACAACAACAAATCAATAATTTTATAAAAATTTGGCAGAGTTTCCTCTGTTTTTGTACGAACCAGACAACACAAGTCGTCTACAAAAACGCTTCAAACATTTATAATAAGTCTAAAAAATGTTGTTACCTTTCGTATCAAACAATTGCAATTGACAGGAACAAGGCAATCCATAAGTCTTATTGAGTCGGTGTTCACAAGACCTCTTTTGTTCCATATAATAATTTATCTTGTTCACCCCTCCGGGCTGTCGAGGCCTGGACGGCCCGTCTAAAGGCAAAAGGACGGGCTGTCGAGGCCCAGACGGCCCGTCTAATGGGTCAAATCCAATCCAATCATTGGTAATCATTGGCAATGATTAGGTGATGATTATTTTGTTTTTTTATAAGTGTAAGTGTAGTGTGAATGTTTAAAATGGGTTTGAATGTTTGGTTTTTATAGATATTTGGTTTTTTATAAATGTTTGGTTTTTATATGATCTTTTTAATATAATTGTGTATATGAATATGAACAAATGTCGTTTATGTTGCCGAACTAAAACGAAACCAAAATACGAACAATAAACCATAAATAAGCATAAAATATTCCAAAAATTTACATAAACTATGAATTCAATAAACATTCAAAACGAACAATAAAGCATAAATAAACATAAATATTCCAAAAATTTACATAAACTATGAGTTCAAAATGTACGATTCCCAAGAAATATAACCCACCCGTCTAACCCGACCCACCCGGCTGATCCGACCCACCCGGCTGATCCGACCCACCCGGCTGATCCGACCCACCCGGCTGACTGGTGGACGCCCCACCATGCTGACTGCTAGACGCCCAATCTGGAAGTGGACGCGGCTCCAAACCAGCTGCTCGTCGTCTCTCATTCTCGCTCTCTAGCATCCACCGCATGTCACCCCGCATCGACGCATGTCACCCCGCATCGACACCAACTGATCCAGGATCTGCTGAAGTACCTGGGTCGTGCTATCATGCAACCTGACAGCATGATAAACGCGGGCAGGACGCTGTAGCTCCTCAATGGGGGGGTCTGGCATCTCTACATCCACCGGTGGGTCGCCGTCGGCAACGTGTGGCATCTGGACCTCAGGGCAATCGGCCCATCGAGATGTCTGAGCGGCTCTGGCACAAAATGCTCGCCACGGTCGCCAGGAGGTCCGAAGGCACGCTGGTAGTAAGCGTGTGGGTTGCTGCGAGGGACCCGTGCTGCCACCTTCATCTGCGTCATAGTCCTAATATTTAACGGCCTGAAATGCAAAACAACAATAATAATATTAAATAATAATAATAATAATAATAATAATAATAATAATAAATAATAATAATAATAATAATATTAAATTATAATATATAATAATTTAATATTATTATTATTATTATTATTATTATTATTATTATTTATTATTAAATTATAATATTAAATTATAATAAATAATAAATAATAATAATAATAATAAATAATAATAATAATAATAATAATATTAAATTATAATATATAATAATTTAATATTATTATTATTATTATTATTTATTATTAAATTATAATATTAAATTATAATAAATAATAAATAATAATAATAATAATAAATAATAATAATAATAATAATAATAAATAATAATAATAATAATAATAAATAATAATAATAATAATAATAATAATATTAAATTATAATATATAATAATTTAATATTATTATTATTATTATTATTATTATTATTTATTATTAAATTATAATATTAAATTATAATAAATAATAAATAATAATAATAATAATAAATAATAATAATAATAATAATAATAATAATAAATAAATAATAATAATAATAATAAAAACGCTTCAAACATTTATAATAAGTCTAAAAAATGTTGTTACCTTTCGTATCAAACAATTGCAATTGACAGGAACAAGGCAATCCATAAGTCTTATTGAGTCGGTGTTCACAAGACCTCTTTTGTTCCATATAATAATTTATCTTGTTCACCCCTCCGAGCATCAAAGTAAGCGCTAGATGGGAAACCCTACCGATTACGTCTTGAAACAACGGTAGATCATGTTTCCACATTCTTGTTGATCGGCTTTGTTCGAAGGAGTGCTTTATCGCTACGCGCCGTGATTCCATAACTTTGTCTATTTGCATCACAAGCGCGTGGAGCGAGCTGTTCGGGCCTTTTATGTACCTTTTAATAAGAGCATGCTGACTCTCGACCCTGTTGGTCGTAGTCTGACCGAACGTAAGGTTTTCATTTGCCCATGCTTCCACAAACATTTCTTTATAATCTCGGAGCCAAACTGACTCCATGTAGTCATAAACCTCTGTAAAAAACAGAATAGTGATGTCAATACAGAAAATATGTACGCTTGTAAAGCAAAATAAAAAATAAAATATATACCCGTTCGATCCTGCCCCCAAAGTCGTCTGTAGAGCGCTTCAAGATTGAATTCGTAAGCCTCTATGTCAGGAGATTTACACAGTCGACCAAAATACTGCAAAAATATTTCCCATTCTTCTTTTGGAAATCCTGCTTTATGATATTTTGCAATATTTCGTTGAATATGATACCTGCAAAACAACAACAATAATATTAATAATAATAATAATAATAATAATAATAATAATAATAATAATAATAATAATAATAATAATAATAATATTTCGTTGAATATGACACCTGCAAAGCAATTTCGTAGCATCCGGGAAAACTGAAGCACATGCACTCATCAGAGCCAGATCTCTATCTGTAACAATTACACGTGGCTCCATACTCCCCTCCAGCAAATCTCTGAGCCTCTCAAGCACCCATGTGTAGTTACTCGTTTTCTCTTTAACGATAAATGCATGGGCGATACAAAACGACTGGTTTGTCGACGTCATACCCACAATTTGAACAAACGGGATTCTGTACTCGTTCGTTTTGTAGGTGGCGTCGATCAGCATCACATGTGGAAAGGCACGCCAGAGATTGTACGAGACCCGGTGTGAAAAGAAAATATTCTCAACAGCATCTGTCTCTGGATTCTGCTTGGTGAAATAAGTAAATTTCTTTTCAACCAGGATACTCTCGAGTATCTGCATAACAATAATAATAACAATATTTAATATTTAACAACAACAAAATTAATAATAGTCTATGACAATAATAGTAATTAATAATAATACCTGCATTGGGGTTTTATCGCCGTAAATTCTATGTTTAATCTTGCTCACTGTATTGTGTATGTCTCTTAGAATACATTTATTATTCGGGTTTTGTGCTCTGATGGCCAAATGTATGTTTGCCGGTTCCAGGCCTTGAAAATAAAGTGTTTCCACCATTTCTTCTTCCTGTGGTGTCAGCCGCCTAGCAAAAGCGTGACCCTCAACATGTACAAAAGGGTCGTGGTTATGATTCGCGTGTTTAACCTCCAACTTCCAACCCTCTTTGCGTAGCCTCCCTATTAACATAAATGGACAGTTAATCTTTTTGCTACCCGTAGACCTTACTGTGGCTGTAGTATGGTATTCGCCAGCACGTCGCATCTCAGGTCTATCCTAATTTTTCTTGCATTATTTCCACTGCCTTTTGAAACAGAACGTCCTGTCACTAGGACGTAACCGCTAGCAAGGGCTCTATCGTAAGCCCATTGTTTCATCTCTTCAACAGACCCGAATACCTGAAAATTTACACAACAGTCTAGTCTAAATTCATACTACTCTAAATACCTGAAAATATATACTACTGTAAAGATATACTAGTCTAAATTCATACTAGTCTAAATACCTGAAAATATATACTACTGTAAAGATATACTAGTGTAAATAAATAAACGCACCTGCTCGGTTTCATACGAAACATCCGGGTTAGGTTCAACTTTTATGTTAGCATCTTCCTGGTTGTCATCATTAGCACGATTCCCGCGCGAATGGTAACTCCCGTACGTGTACTGCGGGTAGCTTGGTGGCACGAAAAAAGACTCCTGTTCCTCTACATATTCCTCGTTGAGATCGGGCAGCATGTTCCCGTCATTACCACGAACCCCGGATTTAACCTCATCTTCACCAACTTGAACCTCGGGTTCATACCCTACGCTTTCAGAGACGTAAGACTCGTTCTCAGACAGGTCAACGGTTGAAAAGCTGTGTAAATATGTCATCGTGAGACCGGGAAGTCGAAATGGGTCGAGGGTTTTGGTGGTGGTGATGTTTTAAAGTTTGGTTCAAATGGGGAAGAAGCTGATCGTGTAATGGTTATATCAGGAAATGTCGACGGGCCGTCGAGGCCTAGATGGGCCGTCTAGGGATTAAATGCCCTAACCTAACACGTTTCAACGGGCCGTCGGGGCCTGGACGGCCCGTCCATAAGCAACTTTTTCAGACTTTTCAGTCTGAACTGACTGCTTTTGCAGGAGTTCAGACTGATCACCTCGTACCTCGTACTTTTACGGGCCGTCTGGGCCTCGACGGCCCGTCAGTTTTGTCTTTTCTGTAAACAAACGGCCCGTCAAGGCCTGGACGCCCCGTCCATAAACCCTAATTTTTCTTAACGGCCCATCTAGGCCTCGACGACCCGTCCTAAGGTTGTTTAGGGTTTTTTCTTGGTTGTGTAGATAGTATCACCCTTAAATAAACATTGCATTGGTTTGTGGTTGAAGATGGTTGAGTTAGTTGACTGAAACGGAGAATATTTGCAAATAGAAAAAAACCAAGAAAATGGAAATTAGTTTTTTAATAATCAAGAGTTGGTTGTTGGTGACATACACCCAACAAGTTAATTAAGGCATGTTTAGCCTTACCAATCCTTTCACTTTGAACATATCACTTCACAATTTTTTTTTGAACGGCCAAAGAACTATATATATATATATACTAGGTTAGAGTCCCGTGGGGACCCACGGTGAAAACAAAGTAAATAAAATTTTACAAAGTTAAAAAGTAAAAGTAAATTAATAGTGTTAACATGGAATTCCAAACCAACAATGAAACTACCATAAATGAATTATAATTTAAAAATCACCAACTTATTAAAAAATTAATATGCAAAGTCATTAAGAAACAAATAACCATCCAAAAGTGACCAAATCATAACACTATAAAAGAAAAAAAAAATAGCAAACATGATGTGAAACACAAAGCGATAGTATGGAAAATCAAAATTCCGGAAATAAAACATACGATAATACTAAAAAAAATTAATCATCAAATAATATTAATAAAGCCAACGTTGTGCAAAGCCTTCTTATGCTTCCTTCCATCAAGATGCGCATTTAGGTTTGGTTGACTGGTACATCTAACTTCACATAGACCACAATAGAACACATCATTGCCGGTAGCATGTGCAACCTAAATAAAAATCAATACACAAATAAGGCATCTAATTTTACGTATAATAAGTACATACATATATATATATATATATATTTAAGTTATATCAATATATATATATATATATATTAAATGTAATACCTTAGATTGATGTTTTTTACCATTAACATGTTGTGCATATTGGGCATCATCTAGACATTGGACGTCACAGAGTTGACAATAATTAGCTGGGTGGAGAACTGCACCGTTGGACACCATATGGGACAACCTAATATCCATGAGTACCTATAAAAACAAATCCATTGTTTGTGACTATTTTGAAGTTGTTAAAAAAAATCATAACCGTAATTTACATTCAATTGTTAAATTTCAACAAACATCAATTTTGTCTTGTATTGCTATGAAACAAAACATACAAAAAAACAAAAAAATACAAATACATTAGTAAATAAAAAAGAAGTCGTTCAAAAAAAAATAGAAAAAATAAATAGAAGATTTCGAATGATACCTTGTTTGACTATCAAAATGTGATTGAATTATAAAGAAGAATGTGGGAAAATGAATTATGAAATCATCTTTATATAGATGTTGGAGATTGAATATATTTTTGTTAACTTTATATTTTTAATAACAATTAATGATAATATAAATTTAATATAATTATAAAAATAATATTTTCAGAAACTTATTAATATATAAAAAGTATAATTTTAAAACATATTATTAAAAAGAATATAACATGCAAAGTTAAAATAATATTAACGTTTACTAAAATTGTAATTGTGTTGTGTTTGTGAAACATATAAATTGATAAAGAGATGTTGCAAATAAATTTAATAATTAAAAAAGTCTTCCACCAAACAAAATAATAGGATACTTTTAAAAAAAAACATCGGTAGACATAGAATGTTGACAAATCGTAATAATAGTGAATGACTAAAGACATTGAAATATGTAAAAAAAAAATTATGAATGTGTTCGTAAGATAGATTGTAGCACGGTAGTTCCTATAATCTTTACATGGATAACTGGGTAAAAAAAAATTAAACCATATATTTATAAACTGCAGGTTATAACGTACTTGGAAGTTATAACGTACATACAACAATATTACTTGTTTGACTTTATGTAAGTTATTATTAGTTGTTTGACTTTATATAAGTCAAACTTAGTTTGCAAGTTATAATGAGAACCTAACTTACAATTTTACCAGCTTGACTATATATTTATAAACTGCATGCAAGGTGACCATTTCTGCATTCGACATCCGAAGACTTATTCCGAGCCCGGTTCAAAATTACTGAATCATTTTCGCCTAAAGCTTCTTGATATCTGTATGAAACAGAACTACAATTCTCAACCTCCAATCCAAACACTATTAGGGGATCACCAGCTATTTTATGACCAACCTGTCGAACCAAAACTTAATTGTTCTAGGTTAGAGTCCCGTGTATACACACGACACATCCCCAAGTAAAATGACAAACCATATAATATAACATTACATGGCAGGTTAAAACGTACATACAACAATAAAACGTATATACAACAATATTATATGTTTGACTTTATATAAGTCAAACTTAGTTTGCAAGTTATAATGAGAACCTAACTTAAACAATTTTACCAGCTTGACCATATTTATAAACTGTATGCGAGGTGACCATTTCTGCATTCGACATCCGAAGAATTATTCCGAGCCCGGTTTAAAATTACCGAATCATTTTCACCTGAAGCTTCTTGATATCTGTACGAAACAGAACTACAATTCTCAGCCTCCAATCCAAACAATATTAGGGGATCTGCGGCTAGTTTATGGCCAACCTATATAACCAAACTTAATAGAACTTGATAAATTCATCTCAAAATCAACATTGTTAGCACATGAGCAGCAGATATCCCATGTGTTTTCAGCCACATGTTATTAATCCATATTGTGTGCATCTCTTCAGGTATAAAGAAGTCACAGAATACATGGACTATGATATTAAGAAATGAGCAAAAGTGCATGGTATTTGCTAATTTAACATCTTCTATAATTAAAAAAAACTAAAACAAATTTGCTACGAACATGGATAATAAACTATTTAATTACAAATTTATAACTGTTGTCCTAGCTACTTTACAATTTCCCAATGAAAATAGTAAATAATTCAAAGGACTACCAAGCATCAAGTATCAATGCACACAATATATAAAAATTGAGCAAAATGGTTAGGTAACAATATATGCTTGTTGTAAAATGGTTAGGTTCACAAAATGGTTATTTGACCCGTAAACAATATTAACAATAGGTATAAAAATAATATTATCACAATAACAATGTAAATCTTTATATAAGTGTTTTACACATTCAATTATTCAAGTAAGTGACCAAAAGAAGTAAAAAGCGGAAAAGGAGACATTTTATGAATTCCCACACATTTTACCACCCTATTCTACCACCTCTAAAATACCGTACTCTAAGACTTTCGACATACTCGACCCATTAGCATAAGTTAATGGGGCGTCCTTTTTTTTTACATATGCCCTATTTTTTTTTTTTTACTTCTTTTAGGCTTTTGAAAGACAATAGAACACCTATCATTAATTATAGGTGAATATACCAACTGTTCTAAATAAGCGATTTAGAACTAACATACCACGTCTTCAGATGTTAATGTTCCCGTCCTGTCATAACATGATATATCAACCAGGAGAATGATAACATAGAAAACAATTGTGATGGCAACTAAAAAAAAGCATTAAACCTAAATAATACATAACCATAGTGGTCTTGCTCCAAGCAAATTGTATACATAAAGGTTATGTATAAAATATACTACACAGGGCTAGGTAAATGTAAACCCAAGGTTTAATTAATCTATAGTTCAAGAATCACAGGGCAATACTCATTTAATTTAAACATAATACAAAACAACTACAATTAACTAACAGAAGAGGATCATAATTGTAGCATGGTAATTTGCACTTGTGGGCTTTTGTAAAGAAATTGCTACAAATACAAAGTATAGAACATGTAAGCTTGCCGAATTTAACACGAAACTGAAGCAAAAGAACAGAATAGTAGATATACATTTAACTTACCTGGTTTCCGAGTTCCAATTAGTAAGATGTTAAGAAGAATTTCATCATACTCATATATAAGAGATGAAATTTTTGTAGGCATGATAACTATTAATATGGAGTTTGTTCACCAATAACATTCCAATTAGAAAAAATTGTAGTCAAATTCAGATGCTCACCATGGTTCAAAAGCAATTTGAGCATGTCATGTTACAGTCAAAATATGATATCCGTAACAGGTTCGTGAGATTTCGGTTAAGAAATCACCAACATCATAATCGACATTTTTAACCAGCATCATAACCGAAACATTTTGGCATGATGACTGTGGCCCTTCTCTACAACTGCAATTTTAAATTTCAGCTTTGAAAGCGTAATTCAGTCAATTTGCTCGCGATCTCAGCAATGTCATCACTGGTGACCTCTTCACGAAGCATAGACTTCCCTGAACTCATATACTCGACTAATTCTTTTTCAGCAGTTTCAAGTTGACGTAACAATGAGTTGTCATCTCCACATCAAGATTCATTGGCTTAAATTCAGCGACTGCTGCAACATAGGTAGCCCGGTGTTAATATTGTTATCGTCGCGCCCGTCGTCATCATCTCCTCCTCCACCACTCTACTACAGCATCGAACCAAATTGATTTTTTTAAAAGGATTGTTTTGATCCGAACTAACGTTGCTCCAAGTCCAAATTGACCGAACCAAATCGATATTCATATATGACCCGAGCTTGTTTTGATCCGAACTGTCGTTGCTCCAAATCAGAGTCGGGTGTTGTTTCAATAGCATCCCCTAGTTTTCATAACAAATAGTCATAGAAAAAGATGACATAAACAGAATGTGTGTGTGTATATATACATGGTAAAAACTTTTAAATATTACCTAGTAAGGTTATGTGAAAGAGACCAGAGAAGGCATGCCATAAGCCTATAACCTAAAGTACATATATGCCAAAATAGCCAAACAGCTTGTATTACTGAAGCTCATTTAGGTAAAAGGAAATTATTTGACAATTTTTAAGAAAAAATCCAACCCAGATTGACCCATTTTTAATGGGTCAACATTTCCACCTCTAGTAAATTTACAACGAATAAATCTAAAAATGTCTAAGCCATATCAAAAAAAGTTGCGTGAACAATACCAGCCCTAGTGCTTGAAGGCAGGGTGCTCTTATAACTCCTTATGCAGGTCTCCTAAAAGCAAAAATAAAACTTCATGTATGAAATAATTAATTAAACAAAACAATTCAAAAGAATATATATACTATATATTGAAACATATGTTTAGCATTCAAATTGCCATGCTAGTTTATAAAAATCTGATCATAATCCTTTTATTTTTTTATTTATTTTGACCCATTTGCATCATAAATCCAATCTCACGGCTAATAACTTTGGTCGCCATTCTTAAATCCTTTTAACCATTTACGTGTAGGTCATTCATTTTCTTTTACACATATCAATCCTTTGGCATACTATTTTGGTATTTAATTCTATAATAATTAATCTTAAATCCTTGTAAATTGTAATCCTTTTTCTAATCCTAATCCTTTACATAATACAGTGATTTTTAATTTATTATGGATTAACACTCAATCCTTATAATCCTTTCTACAAATCCATTGTTACACATATGTATTAAACTTGAACATCCTCTCTCTAAAGGATGTCAGATAATGCATAAAAACATATTTATGATCCTAAAATTCAAAAGTATAACACTGGTCAAAAACAATAGGTGACTATATTTCTTTTAAGAATTTTAAATCCTGATTTCTATCTAAATCGTCATTCAATCCTTATAATCCTTTCACCCTTCTAAAAATGCAACCACAAACAGGTTATATCAACCACTTTTCGATCAAACTAATCAAACTTAAACGAATGCATTTAAATTATAGATATTTAGCAAGCATCTTAGCTGGAGAATGGATCAGGACATATGGAATCAAAAATTTGTACAGCACCACGACCTCCACGCCAATCCTTCATTGAAGGCCCATCAACGGTTTTTTGTGTAGCTGAGAAAATACGGACACAATAATATATCATGATTTTCTTCATAAATCCAAAGAATGAAAAAAAGTGGGTTTATGCATAATGTATATCACAAACATATAGGCATAAAGATTTGTGGTTGTATGCACGGTTGTCATCAGACTTCGACAATACCAAATTCCTCATGAAAAACCTATGCACAAGAGTAGTAAGTAGCATTTTAACAGGAATCAGAAAGACTTTTGATATGTGAATTACATTCTGTTACATTAAACCACATATTTGAAAATACAATACCCACATTTCAGAAAACTTATAAAAAAAAGTGTACCTTGGCCAAAGGAGCCAATCAATTAGTGGTGCAGCTAGCATTGGATGCAATACCAACGTTTGGCTTGTAAGTGGCCTCGTTTACTCCTACAACATAGGTGCACCGGCTCATGGATCTGAGATCACCCATTTGTTGGCACCACCTGCACATTGACACCAAGAAAGTCAATCTAGGGATACAAATGTCTTTCAAAAGTTTAATTAAACCAAGCTCAATCTTTTACCTTCTTGTGTGCTGAAGCCTTACCAAGAGTTGTAAAAACTCCAAATGACTCTACAACATGGCTTGTAAATCACCCCAAGCAGCAGTTGTAGGGTCTCTAAACACCAATGAAATTGATGTTTAAGATGAAACAAATGTTATCTAATTTCATAAGTAACGAATGTACATATGTTATTTACCAAAATAAGATAGGTGAAGTCTTAAGTCTGATTGTATAAATATGTTGCGACCTTTCATTTGTTCAAGTTCATGATTTAGCAATTAATTAGATGCCAGCAGAGAGCAACGTTTGTGCTTTCAATGTATTCAGCAGCCTACTGGAGTGTGTGTTAACTGTCACCCTATCATTTTCTTCTCAGCTCACATGTTCCTAGACCTAAACTCTTATAAAGTTGGGCCCTCAAGAGGTAGAGGCCTAAAGCCAATGCTTCATTTTAATAACCACGAAGCCAGCCCTGCATAGAATCATACTTCAACGTGTAAGCCTGGAAAAAACATTCGTTTCATAGCTATCTTTCAAAGATGTAAACCTGGAGAAGACATTCTTTTTTCAGTTTTAAAATTTGCAGTTATGTATATGCATTATATTTATTAACCTATCTATATCGATTTAGCGAGATAAAACAAACTTCCATAAAATATTTGGATCTCCGTAACAGGTTCGTGAGATTTCGAGAAATCCTAAGTCTTACCGTTCCTAATGAATATCAAAACAGATCTTGACATATAATCGGATTAAGGTTTTGATTACCTAAACTCCAAATATTAAAATCGAAGAGAATAATCTTAATCAATAGGGTTTTGATTGTGTCAGATATTCGATTTAACTGAAATCGAAACTTTAATGAATCGATTACAAAACAATACTAATCGTATGGATACAGTAGGAACAATATCATCTAATCGTATGGATACAGTAGGATTAATTAATGAAATAAACAATATTAAATCGACTAACCATGAAAACCCAAATCTACACTGGAGAGATTGAAGGCGTGATGTACAATGGAGACGAAAATGAAAGATGAAGAAACGATTTTGTGATTGAGGCCTGGCGGCGGGTTTAAGATAAAAGATGGATGGTTTTTTGGATGGAGAGGGTAGGGTTCGAAACTTGAGTTTAGAAAATTGATTATGAGAAAAGAAAAGAGGCATGGTATATAAATCACGGGTCAGAATGATCCATTGGGTCGGGTCCTTCCTTTTTTTTTGAAAGCATTGTATGTTTGCCATGTGTACCATTGTAATGAGGAGCTTTAGGATGGGGACAAGTGTCCCCCTAGCTACTCCTTTATTAGTAGAGATAGATAGGCCCAGCAAGAAACTGGAAGGGAGAAAGTACAAACGGAAACAAAACAAAACGACGAAACAAACAACAAAGTAGGAAGAACGCCCCAAAATTACAAAAGGCTTAAAATCTCAAAGTTCTTCCAATTCTCCCAAGAAATGGTGGCCGCTCCTTGTCTGTGAGTAACCCAAAGATAGGTGTCTTCTTTGATCAAATCAACGGTGATACGAACAGGAACAAAGTGCCCTTCAAAAGCACTTTTGTTTCGAGCATCCCAAATACGCCAAACCGTAGCCACGATCACGAGAAAGACAAGTTTTTTCCATTTATCACTTCCGATAGCATCCCGAACCTTAGAAATCATACCAGCAATCGACGAGGCATCTTGAGGCCAAGGGATCTTCATCCAAACCAAGACGTTCCACCATATACATCTAGCGAATATGCAGCCCGCGAACAAATGATCCACGTCTTCAGCGCAATAGTTGCAGCGATCACAATCCGAATTAGCTAACTGCAGCCCACGATTGCAAAGGCCCACTTTAGAAGCCACCCGGCCCAATAACACCCTCCAAAGAAGCAGCTTGTGCTTGTATGGGGCTGCCGATCTCCATTGAAATTCGTCTTCGATGTCGGAAGGATTTAAGCCGGCCGCAACAATATCTTTACGAAGCTCCTTTGTAGAAAATAATCTATCATCATTATTGTACCAAGACCACCTGTCCGCCACATTATAAACCTGCATTTGGTGAAGGATCGCCATCAAACTCGAAGCCTCCAAAGTCTCAGCAGCCGAGTTTGGCAACCTGCAAGAAACCCAACCCCAAGTGATACCGTGTTCCCCCAAAACATAGTTGTCCAGCACCCAAGCATTCTTATTCGAAGCCAACTTGTACAAATTCGGATAGAGCGATTTCAGCGAAGAACGTCCAGCCCAACTATCAGACCAAAATCTAGTTTTCCCACCATTTCCCAACTTCACAGTGAGCTTGTCATATATATCAATCCCCAATTTGGCAAGAACATCTTCCATAGAGGCTATGTCTTTCCAAACGCCCGTAACCGATTTCTTAACAGGAACCAAATTAACCATTTTTGACGACCCATGAATGGCGTATATGACTTGAGCCCATAAGTGATTAGGATTCTCTCTTAGGCGCCACCACCATTTAGAAAGCATAGCAATGTTGAAGTCCTCCAAACCACCAATACCAAGACCACCTATCTTCTTTGGTTTGATGACGCGATCCCATCGAACCCACCTTATTTTTTGTCGGGATCCAATTCTGCCCATAAAAAATCCCTCCGCAAACCTTCCAACTTTTTTATAACACACTTAGGGGCAAGAAACAAAGAGAGATAGTACGAAGGTAGACTTCCTAGAACCGCTTTCACAAGAGTCGCACGACCCGCGAAGGATAGGTACCTAGCCTTCCATGACGTAAGTTTGCTTTTGAATTTGTCAATTATCGGCTGCCATAAGGATGATCGTTTCATATTAGCACCAATTGGAACACCGAGGTAGAAAAAAGGAAGGGCCCCCACATCACATTTGAGAAAATTCGCCAACCGAGTAGTTTCCTGTTCATCAACACCAACCCCGAAAAGTTTGCATTTGTTATGATTCACCTTTAGCCCGGTCACGAGAGAAAGACATCTAAGAAATCTCTTGAGGCTAATCGCGTTATAATCGGACCATTCCCCCATAAAAATAACATCGTCCGCGTAAGAGATGTGTGATAGACATGGCCCTGTGTCCGATAGTTTGACACCATGGAACCGACCCATGTCAACCGCCCTACGCATTAGCATGTCGATAACCTCCGTGGCAAGGTGAAAAGGAAAGGAGACAGCGGATCACCTTGACGCAGCCCTCTCTTGAATCTGAATTCATTAGTTGGCGAACCGTTGACGAGGACCGATCCTTTCCCGGAGCTGAGACAACCCTTGATCCATTTAATCCACTCATCCGGAAAACCCATAAGGCCCATCATTTTGAACAAAAAATTCCAATTTAATCCACTCATCCGGAAAACCCATATCACTTCACAATTAATAGAGTTTGTACTAAATATACAAATAACTGGATGAGAAAAATACACTATAACGATTCAATAAAGCTAGTGGAACTGGTCACCCCGGGAATACCCAAAAATCCTGGGCCACTAGAAAAAACAAACCCCTAAAATACATATTTTTTTAAAATATATAAAATACTTAAACTATATAAAAAATAAAAATAAAAAGAGTTTTGTTGCTCTCATTGTTCATGTTAGATTAAGATCTACACAGGGTGATATGATAGTTCTCAAAAATTGATGATTTGGCTAACTGGCAAAGCGTTTATGATCTTAAAGTGAGGACTTAGATGAAAGTCGCTTAGTACACAAGTAATATAATAGTATTTATGTAATCCATCAAGTTCGGTGTTTATTATTTGCATAGCCAGTGGCGGATCCAGAAATATTTTTGACGGGGGGCACTTTGTTTTGGATAAAATAAGGCGGGTCAAAACGAGTCTAGTAGAACTGATTCATACTTATCCACATAATGATATTGTAAAACTATTCGTAATTATTTACTTAATAATGTTATAAATTTGAGGACATTTAGAAACGAAAAAAAACATTACTTGCTTGTATGCCTAAAATTTTATCGTTTAATAATTCGATATATTCGCGAACTCTTCTAGTATTTTTTTTTTTTTGGATTCAATATAATTTGATTAAATCTAATTTTAAAGGGAAACAGGAAGCAATATATAATTTCTTTTACTTATGTCAGTTTTTGAAGTAGATATATCTAGTTATTAATTCAAAGGATAAAAACTATGTTGGTCTCTACATATAAGCAATTTACATATCTTCATATGTGTTGGCTTATTAAAATAACATCAAAACATTACTCACACTGGATTGACATCAAAATTATGGCTACTTTGGAATGAATAAAATCTGATTGCTTTTGAAAAATTTAATATTGACGGTGGGCACATGCCCACCTTAACTTATAGGTGCATCCGCCACTGTGCATAGCATGTTTCTCCCCCAACAGGAAAACAGTAAAAAGGGGCCGTGAAACTCACATTAGATTGCGTCTTCTAGTATTTATAAACCGACTGTGTGATGATAGTTCCAATTACCAGAAACCTATCATAAGATGTCTATAAGTGTGCTGACCGACAACATGTTGGTCTAATAACCCTTGGTTGCCCAAACCATGACTGTGTGTTTGTATAAATGTTTTGACTTTCACACGACCACACAAGACTCGACATCCCGTTGGTGACCCGTTATATCAGTTTAGAAAACACCTACAAGTTCCCATACAAGTAAGCACGAAAAACACTTAGTTTCATACAAGAAATTCACATCAGATCACATTTTAGCGAATGAGACTATTCCTAGTCTCATTCGCTATAACGTTCAAGTGAATAAGGCATGTAGTTGTGTCATATGCTATAACAGAATGGAACTTTGTAGCAATTGAGTCAATTAAGGCGAATGAGTTTCAATTCCTCTCATTCGCTATAAATTTCTGGCGAATCAGAATCATACTTTTCTCATTCGTATGATCGATCATACGAACAAGGCTCATTCGCCCTGCATAGTTGTTTAACAATCTTGATGAACAAAAACCCTTCAAATCAGACCGAAAACCTAACGAATCATAACCAAACGATGCAGTAACTTTCATCTATCCTAATAGCATATTATCACATCTGATTGAGTCATCAATTGATTCATTTTGCACACAAAATCACATATTTTCCAAAATGGCAAATTATGGAGATGTCACATCAATTGCATGAAAAGTTTACCCAAAATGGAAAATATTGAAATCAACCTAAAAATATCATTTTCCAGATTATCCAACATATATTCAACCATCCTAATATGTTTCTAACATGTTATTATTACCATATAGCACAACAAACCCTAGATTTACATAAAACCCCAAATGGGTCAAAACTCAAAATCATTCATAAAACATCACACAAAATCTAAACTTGATTCTAACACTCATACAATCCCTAAATAAGTAACATAACATCATACATCATCCAAACAATACAAAACCCCCAATTTTTAGGTCACCAATCCAATACCCAAATTTATACTTTGTGAAAACCAACTTTTTATGTTTACATCTAGTTAAGAAAATGTTTAGAAAAAATATTTTATTTAAGAAAACACATTAATATCAGATCTGGACACTTTTGGTTCATGAACCATTATAAAAAATGGATGAAAAAGGGTTTAGATAAATTGCACACCTTGAATCTTCACTTGATATTGTTTCTAAACGTGATTTGTCTCAAGGATCTAAGAATTAAGGTAAAAAAACTTGTTTCTACAGGTTGGGGTTCATAAGAGAACACTTGGGGCGAGTTAGGGTTTGAAAATGATGAAAATGAGTGAATGATGGTATTTTTTGGTTGTTGTCATTCGCTAGGGCATTCACGCGAATCGGCGAATGAGAAGCTCATTTCAGACGAATGAGACTTATTTCAGGCGAATGAGAGACTCATTTCACAAGAGTTCGAGATTTGGTGACTCATTCTTGTGAACTTTTACAAGAATGAGAGATTTGGTAACTCATTCTTGTGAACTTTCACAAGAATGAGAGATTTTTCTAAGTTTTTCATGTTTAACTTTCAAAACCGATGTATCTAGTGTCGGTTACGAACCCGGTAGCACGTCTTATTATACAAATCATTTATTATCATGTCAATTAACGTAAGCACGTATTTTCAAGTCAATAAATTATCGTAAAACGTATAAATCATATAGGTTAGTTTTATTATATTGTTTCACCAACGTACGAACTACGAGACTCGTGTGTGCTTCCCCGAATCACTAAAACCATGACCGTAGTGTGTGTAGACCTACTCAACCAACCCAGTTAAGTTTGTTTTATAAATGTTTTGCTAAGGTAAACTTAAGTGTTGTTAGGAAAGTTTACCTGAGTTTGTCGGGTGTCACATCATCCGTTGTTGAAAGAATTTTCGTCTCAAAAATTGCTCGATATTGCTAAGAGAGAAAGAAAAATTTCCTAGTTGTTATATCATCCCCCTGTTGAAAAGAATTTCGCCCGGAAATTCAGTTTGCTTCAACAGTGACAAGTGTTGGTTTCTCGAACAGATGAGGATACTTGATTTTTATATGATCCTCAAGTTCCGATGTGAACTATGGTCCAGGGTTGGAGTTCCAACGAACCTTAGCGATACGGATCTTACTCTTCCGTAGGCTTCTGATCTTGAAATCCAAGATTTTGACTGGTTCTTCTATAATGTGCAAGCGATCATCAACCCTGATCTCCTCGAGAGGAACAAAGAGTGTCTGACAGACACTTTTTGAGGTTAAGACATGGAAAACGTTAGTCCTTGTGGTTTGGCAAGATTTGTCACTTTAATCTAAAAAGTTTTTTCGCTAATCTGTGTCCTTAAGTTTGCATTTTTTTTTCATTTTCACCCAACTCACCAACTCCATTCAAGAAAATCAATTATGGGCATTTTGGTCAGATTACACATATGTTGGTGTTTTTTAATTTTTTTTCCTTTATTTTTATTTTAAATTACAATAAAAAAATAAAAATATTTACAAAACCCACAACCCCAACCCCCTCTTTATCTGTCACTCTAACCCCTCCCTATCATCAACAAGCTAGTTACATTAGGCACCTCCCCTACCTCTCCACTTCTAGACTTCATCCCCTTGTTAATCATTGTTTTTCGAATAAGCCCCCAACTGATGTGCAAATTTGACGTGTTCACAACTTCATACCACCACACCCTATCACCTAATCTACAAATCCGATGAGAGAGAGGGAGAGAGACCGATTGATGAAAAAGAATCGTGGTTGGTTTTCTGGTGATGGTTGGTGTGGTGGAGGTGGAGGTGGAGGTGGTATATGGTGGTTCAACAAGTGGTGTTCATATAGGGTGTGAATGAAAAAAGTGAAATTGTGTTTGTATTGTTTTTATAATTACATTTATTAATTATTGTATATAACATTTCTCGTCGTCCTTAGCAACAGTTCTGGTTTGTAGGTTAGTTTCACCTACAGCTGCCGGTCATTCGCAAATATCTGGAGAGAGACGCAAGTGAGCCAAAAAGGGAGTTACAGAGATGAAAGGCCGGTCGGTCAGCGACGATGATGATGATGAAAAGAATTTTGATGCTAACGACGGTGACAGGGCTTTGTACGATGGCAACCAGACGCGGTCGGTCGGAGACGATGATGATAAGAATTCCGCTGCTAACGACAGTGCTACGGCTTTGTACGATGGCAACCAAACGATGGCGTTACGGTTGTGATAATTGATGGTCTTGAAGGGGATGACGTGGTGACGGTAGTGGCTTGGGTTCTTGTGTTGACTGTAAGTCTCCTTTTCTAATGTTCATTTTGACCTTCAAATGTCGACTTTAATTTTCTATTTTTACGGAAAAATGCGACTTATGATGCTAATTACTTTAATGTTTTTACCTGATCTATAACACTGTTTCTTTTTCATTCACTTAAGTACCTAACATTAGGCATTTTGATGACATGAGAGGTGAGACTACAACCTACATTGGTTAATTCCTAGGTCTAGGATGCCTTGGTTTTCAAGTTATTTGTTTTGATTAAACCGGATAACGGCTCAATGACGATGATAATGGGGTTTTTTTCCAAGAGTTTCAGCGAAGATAGTGACCCAAGCGATGATAATAGGCGGCCACGGTGGTGGTAGTTGGTTAAAAAGGCAGTGATTATCAATGGTAAAGTGTACTATAGAACCGATCTTACTCTTATTATATTTCTTTTGTGTTCTCCGGTGAGGTTGCTGACAACCAACGTTCCGGTGAGCTCACATGGCAGGCAGTGCATACACAAAAAGTATTGCATACATAGACTTTGTTTTAAATATTTGGTTTGTAATCATAGATATTAGTGTTTCCATTTCTGAAATGGATACGAAAATGTTGGTTATCTTTTCCTTTCAACTTTTTTTTCTGAATTGCATCTTTTGCTATCAACTAAATGGGTTCACAACCGTCGTAACACGTGAGATTGGTTCATATAAATTTTGTTAAAAATCGCTTTGCCCCGCGGCAGAGCGCGGGTGTTAAACCTAGTTTAGTGTATGCTTTAACAACTTGTGCCACACTTTATAAATTATACCATGGTTTAAAAGATGAAAATACCCTTGGTTTAACTAACTTTTTTGGATGAAGTTGGTGGATCGAATGAAATCACATAAACTAAAATGAAAATTTACTCTATTTATTATGAATATTCAATATACTAGTTTATCCCTGAGAGGTTTTCGGGATAGATAAATCTAATATGAATTGACAAAACATGTGTACCATAAAAGGAATAGGTCGTTTTTTTCTGAAAAAAAAAATGTAAAGGATCAACACTCGATAACTCATAAAATTTACTTCCAATTCTACATGTGCACATCTTTCTCGAGTGAAGTCTTTGTACAACTTTGTCACTTCATCGAGAAATTATAAAGATTTGATGTGAACTTGGAAAAAATAACCAAATTGGTATCAAATAATATGTTATGATGATGATGATAGACGATTCTAATGTGTAAAATAAGCATATGTGAAAGAATGACATATATGTTCAATTGGATATACAATCAATCAACTGCGTGACACCAAATAAAAAAAAATCAATATGTAAGTAGTGAAGATCCATTTTGAAGATAAATAAAAATTATATAACTGTTATCGATTTAAAAGATTGTAGTTTGGTAGCTTTTCATGTCTCCCGACTATTTTCTCTACTTATACATAATTTAAGTATCTGTTTTAATAATCACCACATGTTAGTTGATTTCAAAGTACATACATTAAAAACGATTTAAGAGGCGTACATAGTGGAGGTGATTAATTATCACTTATGACCTTGAAATTTACCTGGTGTTTAAGAATCATGGGTTACATGTTACCAAACTGACTACATCCGTGAATAATATATATATGGGAGGGATAAAATGAAAACTCATTTGAGTTGAGAAAACCTTTGAAAACCCATTTAAAAAAACATTATTTTTTTTTGAAAAAAAAAATAATTAATGTAAAATACATGTTTTTAAGCATTTTGAGCAAAAAAAAGCGCCGATGGGATTTTTTTTTTAAAATAAACAAAGTTGCGTTGAAAACATATATTTTCAGCTATGTAGTTGTTGTAAACATATGTTTTCAGCTACTTTGTTTATTTAAAAAAAAATCCCGTCGACGTTTTTTTTATTTTTTTAGTCCAAAACGCTTAAAACATGTATTTTACATTGGTTATTGTTTTAAAAAAAATAATGTTTTTTTACATGGGTTTTCAAATGTTTTCTCAACTCAAGAGGGTTTTTATTTTATACTTGACCTATATATATATATATATATATGTAGTTAGTGTGTTCTTATATGTAATATTAGGTTTAAAAACATATATACTATCTTAATATGATTAGTGGCTTGCCTAGACATGATTAATACAGTATCTAAACACATTGTATTTTTGTTCTACATGAACAAAAACCCACTAAAAGTTTTTTTTTCTCGATTTTTGCATATCACTATGCTACTCGTTGGATATATAATAAAACGCTAGTTAATTTGGTGTAATTTTTTTAAATATTGTATATAAAAGTTACTAACGTTTAAAAATTATGAGAGAAAATACATGTATCGTGGATATAAAAGAGAAAAAACTTTTAAAAGTAAATCAATGTGTGTGAAAGTTTTACCTAGTATCATGTGACATAGATTAAGATATTTTTGGAGTTGCATACATATGATATGATGGATAGAGGGTGAGATGTCATGTGAAATCTCACACGACAAGACCCAAACTCACGTGCTCCAGATTTCCTTTCCTTCTCTGATTTCTCCGCCCCCATAATATCTTTTTTTTTTCTTTTTCCATATTTTAAATGTTCAGGAATTGTTACCGAAAACTTAATTTATTGTCAACACGTTTCTATGAGATAAAAAGGTTTTATTTTTATTGCATGTGTGTATACACAACTAAGATGAGTTAGAATCTCGTATCTTATACGACTTTAGTAAATATAATATTATATAACTAACTAGCTGATTACCCCGGGAGGGTCATGAGGTTGAAAAATCTACTTTTACGTGATAACCTATTGCAAGTGGCTCAAGTTAACCAACCACAAAATCTTTCAATCATTGCATGTTTATAGTATTCTAATCAGTAATAACTCATATTCTCCACAAAATCTAATTTTACGTGATAACATGAACACTTTGTGTGTTTTTTTCCTGTATGAACGAAACCCCACAAAAAATAGTCGATTTTTTCCCCGTTTTTTATATAGCACTATGGTACTCGTTGGAAAGATAATAAAACGCTCGTTAATTTGGTGTAATATTTTTCTTTAAAAAATCCCTTATATAAAAGATATAAACGTTTAAAAATTATGGGAGGAAATATGAGAGAGAAAATTTTAAATTTATTATTAAATTCTTTTTTCCTAAAATAACTCAATTTAATTAAAAAAGGAAACAATTCAAAAACACCAAAAACTCTCCATTATTATGCCACGTGGCACTCTAAAGGGAAGGTTGAGGCCTCCATTGCACGCCACGTCAGCATATACGTTTTCTTTTATATATATAGATAGATAGATAATAATAAAAAGTTATACATTTAAAACATTTATGCATTGTTCGAATTGAATAAACACATGTATTACACCAACACGGCTATCAAATAATATTATAAAAATATTCTGGCACTTTATTTAGATAACCCGCTTAAAATTTTAGTGTCCTAAGTGTGTAGTAGAGCGTTGTAGGGGCGTTTTGGGCCCCATAGCGCTCGGCACACCGCCCCTGCTGACGATATGCCTTTGAGGGTCACACACATGACAAGCGTTATGGCCGAAGTAACTGTTGGAAATTTTAAATAATTCAAACGTTGGAGGCATTTATTGGGGGGCAACGGGTATTATTTTACTTCCACAAATTTTACACAAACACACATACACATATTAACACAAACACAAACCTAAACCCAAACACAAACCGAAAGTACGGCACGTTGGACTAATCAGGATCAAATCCAGTTGGGGACGACGTGGATCAACACTAAAGAGAACCCACCAAACAATAGGGAGGATTTTTGGCACAATGTGTTGGCGGAGTACAACCGAATTAGCGAAACGAACAACTGTAACGTTGATGAGATCGCCAGTAAGTGGTCTGTCATACAAAATAACTGTACGTGATGGCACGTCATCTATGAAGCGACGATGGAGGCGCACCCTGACGTTAGCGAACAGATGGGAATTCAACTCACACACGACGCTTATCGGCAACGCTACGGAAGCGACTTCCACATCACCAATCTTCTGTCGTGGCAATTGATGCGTTTTTTTATTGTTTAATGTTTAGTGTTTTAATGTGTAATGTTTAATATTATGATTTCATTTTTAATTATTAGTTTTAATGTTTTATTTTTTTTAATGTTTAATGTTAGTTTAGATAAACACGTTGCATAAAATTTAAATTAAAACCATTACATAAACACATTACATAATCCTAAGTTACTTATTACATGAAAACATTACATAATCCTAAACTACTTATTAAAACATTACATAAATAAACCTAAACCCCCCACTACGGAGAATAATTATCCCAGTCCTCCAGTGTATACTCTGGAGGTGACACAGAACGGTCGTTATCGCGACCGTCGGACCTCCCATCCTAGCAGATGCGGCCATAGTCAGGAGTTGATAAATAGTATGGTTCGTCATCCATACTCGTGGCTGCTTCATACTCCTCCTCGGTTGGCTCCCAAGTAGGAGGGCTTGGGGTGGGGATAGGGTTGGGTTGGGTCTCCACCAACCGTAGACGCCCCATTCCCATCACAACCATAGTATAATCCAAAGCCCAGATGCATTCCTCGTCAGTGAGATGGGCATCTGGTTTTGGTGGAGTGTACCCTGGTAGAGGAGGAATGAAGGTGTACCCTGGTAGAGGAGGAGGAGGACAGAACATTGCTTAAGTAGGAGGAGGAAGAGAGAACATTGGTTGTGGAGGAGGAGGAGCAGCAGAAGAGAAGATTGGTTGTGGAGGAGGAGGAGATGAAAATGGTAGTCAACGTCTCTGACGAGAGTATCGCCGGAGATCGGAAGGTCCGACATCTTCGTTAGGATAACCGCCACCCATATCTTTGAATGTTTGGGTGATAATTGTGACTGAGAAGGAGGTTTTGGTCTTGTATTTATAGGGTTACAAATTTGAAACGTTTGAATTTCAAACGTTTGAAAACTAGCGGTTAGAACAGTAAATATTATTATTATTTTTTAATTTAATAAATATTATTTTTTATTATTATTTATTAATTTAATAATTTTTATTTTAATATTATTATTATTATTACTATTATTAATATTATTATTTAAATAAGAAAACAATAATTAAGCAATGATTACCCAATCATTTATAAAGCCCCGTGGAGCCCCTTCCTACTACACCCCTCTTTTCCCATAACGCTCCATGGAGCCCCTTCTATTACTTTTTAATATTTTATTTCCCATGAAGCCCATAACACCCCTCCACTATACATGCCCTAAGTCATACATGTTTAACCTTTTTTAATAATATTTCATTTATCATTCAATTTTGTTTTCCTTAATAACTTTTCTTCGTTACTAAAAAAATGTATATATATATACATACATACATACATACATACATATATATATATATATATATATATATATATTTAGGTTCCTGTACAAAGCCAAATTTTTGTGAGAAGGGTGAGAAGCAATGGGGTGGTGACATGTGGCAGCCAAGAATATTTAATAGAGGGGCATCAAGGTAAATTGCATCATAATCTTATTTTTAGAGATAAATTTGATAATAATGTTTGTAATTAATTCGGAGAATTTTTAGGGATATTATTATGACTCTTAATAAATCATGCTCAATTATTATAAAATCATTCCTGCATTGCATTCATCATTCACGTATTATTCAACATCAATTCTCGAAAATTCTTGTTGTTGTGTTTTTGTGTTCTTTTCTTGCTGTTGTGTTTTATGTATAACTAGTTTTTGACCCGCGCGCGTTGCGGCGCGGGCGTGACCGGTGCTCGTTACGGCAACCGTTGTTGCCGGTGTGTGGCGTGTGATATAACGAACGCAAATGCCAAACGTGGTTGCATATTATATAAGCTAGTAGCAGTTTAGTTACATAAACCAAAATGATCGATGTGTTAATTACAGGGTTTGATCCAAAAAGCTATTATTGTTATTCTAATTACATATGCAGCCATGTAGTGTCCTTTAAATCCGTGGCCCTTCCGCGCCAAAAGTGTGACCTATGCTGTATTGTGACGTTGCCTGCAAGTAAGTTAGAGAGCAAATGCGAACCAAAATAAGGAGAATAGCCTACCCTGTGTTCCACATGCCTTATGCCTTATTTGCTGCGGGATATTTGTGCTAGTTAGTTCGAATGTAAAACGTGTATTAGGTGACATACGGCTTTACCTTTGTCTGCTCGCCAGTGCCTTGTCGCTGGTGTGATGGGTGCCGAACTCGTGCTGGTTGCTGGGTTCTCTATGGAAGGCGCGCCTATGTGGCTGTCGTCGACACTATTGACGGCGACCGTGCGGTCAGCTGTTTGGTCTTCCTTGACAGTTAGAGACATGAATTTCGGTGTTTGCTCGATTTCAGAATTTTTTTTGGGAGCTGGTATGCATCGTCTTCTCCATGCTTTGTAATCATGTCGTGGCAGCTAATTCCTAGCATTTGGGTCATAGATTCGTTGAAGAAAACGACGTCCAGGTCGTCGCTGTCGTCTTTGATTTTTGCGTTTACGCAGTACCTGGAATGGGATGAAAGTAAACGAATAGTAAAGTGTGTAAAGTGCAATTTAATAGCATAAGAAGCAAAGTGTACGGTTACATTTCGTTTTAGCATGTTACATTTCGGTTTAGCATGCGTAAACAACAATTACCTGAAAGGTACATAACCTTCATAGTTAAGATGCAATTCGATGAAAGTAAACGGAAAGTAAAGTATGTAAAGTGCAATTTAATGACATAAGCAGCAGGTCTGCTGGCTGCTGTAAAGCAGCGAAAATAGCAGACATGAGGCGGAAGCATTTCAGTACGACACTATGTCAGTTGAGCACGTCGAAATTATTTGTGGAAAAAAGTGCACTGTGTACGAAGCAATCTACCCACACGAAAAAGTAATATCTTTCCATTGGAAATGCAGCAACTATGTGCAGAAGGCTGTTAGTGTAGAGGCAAAACGGAATCACCAATATGCAAATCTGAAACCTCAAATGACAGACCGAACACATGTATTTAAGTAAACGAAACAGATGGACCACTCAGGCACAACAACCGAATCACAACCTTAGGGAAAATAATAACAGCAAGACGTTGATACCATTCACAAATAGGCAGACAACCAAGTACAACGTATGACAATACAGGCGCAAAGTGGCTGGGACAATACACCTTAAAGCGAATGGAATCGAAACAACGGGCCGGATTCGAAAGGCTGAATGACAAACGCATTAAACATGAACAAAAAAATGAAGCACTTTAAATTTAAACATAAAGAAACAACAACCAACAATAAGTGAGAAACTAATAAATTCATATGCAGAGAATTAGGGTCAATACGGCCAGCTTTCAGTTGTGGAAAAGCAAAAAAAAAACATCATACGCAATCACTAATTTAGAGAAGAAGACACGCATTTGTTATGATAAATGACCTACAAGACGACACACATGTAAGAAAGGGAAAAGCAAGCCTTAAAACAGAGGTAGAACATGATATTATAAGTTAGGTCAGAGAAGTACCTGATGGACTACCAACCGCGAGGATCCAAAAGCACACGTATGTCAGCAATTGTGGAAAGGAAGCGAAAAAGGAAGTAAATAAGCTTAAGGAGGATGATAAGCTATGTAATTCTACCGGCAAAGGTACACGTGGTAAGCAAGTGAAAAGGGGGCAGGGAAGATAACACGTAATACACAATGGCTTCAGCAGTTGGTGCCATTGCATTAGATGATTGTACAAAGATAATTGTATTGTTATATATAATAATGGCTAGAAAAGGCAGACCACACAACAACCCCTTCAAGGTAAGTAAATTACAATACCTGCCACGGAAGACACTGTAGCAGATTTGACATATAGCTACAGTGATCGTACCTCACAAAAGATTTTGGTAAATGTATCTTTATATAATATGTGTTTTATAAATCAGTCAAACCATATGCCTCATTAAAGATTACAAGAACTAAAAACCAAACACATTTTTTTGTTTGTGTATTTATTCAGAAAACACAATTAACAACCCACGTTGTGTTTTACCTTGTTTAATGGATACTACCAATTGTAGAATAAAAAACACAACAACTAACTATTGTGTTTTTTTTATCATTCATACAAGAGTGTTTGATATTCATCTTACACGCAAAACAAATTTCTTAGTAGGTGTTCATATTTAGTAAACACAATAAAAAAACCCCAATTGTTTACCGACTATTGTGTTTTATCTTCATCATATAGAATGTGTTTCATATCCTACTAAAACCCTAAACAAAATTTAATTACCAATCATTCTAGATGATGATAAAACATCATGATTTAAAATACTATAAAACCCTAGAAATCAATAACACAAAACATACCAGCGCGGATCATCAACGAGAGTGTTTTATATTCAACAACCAGTGTGTTTTATATTCAACAAAAAATGAGAGGGTTTTTTAGATCAAATACAAAATGACTATCACAAAACACCCAAAAAACGAGAGGGTATTTTAGATTAAAAACACAATAACAGATTACTATAAAACCCAAATTGTCTTCAGTATGCTTATTCATCCTCTTGCCTGAAAACACAATGACTTGAATCTTAAACACCATAGCTTAATCCATCCTTTTGATTTAAAGTTTTCTGATTATATGTATGGATGATCTTATAGGTTTTGTTGTGAGATAGAGAGGGAGAGGGAGAGAAAGAAATCGTGATCGAGAAAGAGAAAGAAAGAGAGAGAGAGAGAAACGAAAATTTAATGATGAATGGATATGTTTCCATCTTTTAAGGTCTCTCAATTAAATGTGGGTATGGATTTTACAACAATACCCCTAGAGCATCTAATTTATTAACAAAAATATAACACTAATTACCAAAATGCCACTCAATTAATCCACACCATAGATTAAAATGATCTAATGGCCAAAACACCTTCTCACCTTTCTCACACAAAAAACACTTTGTACAGGATCTTGACGTATATGCCTCCCTCCGCATTGAATTAAGGTAGGAACAGAAAACTTTTCAGCAAATTTTTTTTTTGCACTCGATATATTTATTGAAGAGATCTACAAGTGAAACTAATAATATTGATATTTGGTATGATTGCTTGTTTTTGTATTGATCATAAGCTCCCTATAAATAGGGTGATACAAAATGAATTTACAAGGAAATATTGTCTCCTAGAATCATCCTGACTAATTACATCTAGAACATAATATATGCCATGATATGAGTGTAGCTCAAAGTACACATGCGAAATCAAGTCCAACACTCCCCTGCCAGAGCCACATGAAAGCACTTGACTGGGGGGGGACTTGAAGGGATATGGTATCAACACATCATAAATACCATATCAGCGCCTAGCTAAAACATACATTGTCTAGCATCCATTAGAGAACGGACGCAGACCCACCCGCCCGTTTTACGTCAGCGGAACGTCTAGCGTCTATCCGCCCATTTTACATCAGCGATATACCTGGAGTCCAACGGACGCCAGACGCAGGCTCACCCGCCCATTTTACGTCGGCGGGCCCTGTACGCTTCAAAGCTTCTCAAACAAGTTAGACAAAGCTTCGTCAGCACGACTAGAAGATGCCTTATGGGGCAGCCTCGAGGCACACACCTTTGCCCCAGGCAACTGATCTTGACGCAACAGGTTGCCCGCCATAGTTCTCGACCAATCAAAGACTGCTCCCAGTCTGACACGCAGAAAGGACGACGACGTAGCAGCCTCCCAGCCAAGATATCTCTCTGACATGAGACTTTCTCAACTTGTCTCGGGTTTCAAGAAAGAAGATGATTACCCACCGCCCTGGGTCTACCAGTAGGCGGACGCCACGTGTCCGCCGCCCACCAGCGTCCACTTAGCGGACGCCACGCGTACTATCGTCAGGATGGTAACATCCCCCCTTTACCCTCTCCTTTTACCAATCCCACTTGCACCATTGGGCTTAGGGACTTGGACCGGAAACTTAGAGACACCTCTACCTGGGTCGGGCCCCATCAAGGGTAGAGGATGTGCTGAGAAAGTGTGACGTTGAGGTACTACAAAAGGAGGAGCTCATTCTCCTTTTGTTGGCATCCGATATTCACTAATACTTTCACTCAAAAAGACTACAAACTCCTTCGTGCCTTTTTCAACCCCTTGTTTATTATACTAACGTTTAGAGGCTCGGCTCTTCTGATCGGTAGTCTCTTAAACTCCTTGGTCTTGTCCTTAGACCCACACGTTTTTATAAATACACCTCTTTATATAATACAGTAGAATCACCACCAAGATTAGCGTCTATACGGTAATCTAGGATTCGTGTTTCTTCAACGTCATGTGATGATTTTAAGCTATTAAACACCATAGGATCATTTAAATTCTAGAATTTCATGTGGCATTCCTAGGTATTATCTATTCTCAAGAACATTAACTTAAAGAATTTATGAGATTGAGAAGTTATAAAGAGGATATTAGCAATTTAGTAACCAAGGAAGAGTAGGAGGAAAATTAAGAGATGGCTTGGATTCTCATTTTAGTACACACTTTGTTGATTCTCTTGTAGCTTGCGTGAATCTAACACACATAAATAGAAACTTTTGCATGTCAAGTAATGATATTAGTACGATACTAACCGAACAGTAACAAAATAATTAAACCCATATCAAGCGAATAAAAGTGGTACCGATAATGAAAATACCAAAATTGAAGTCGGAATCACTGTTTGTTTTGGATTAATGTAAAACATGTGTTGATAGTTTTGTAATTTTTATGTTTTGTATTTTAAATTTTTGTACATGTAACAAGAGGGTCTAGTATTTAGTTTGGGAAAAATTACAGAAATCGTCCTTTATGTTTACCTGTTTTTTCAGTAGGTGTCCTTAAACTTCAAAAGTGATGAGAATCGTCCTTTATGTTCTAAAATCTTTCAAAACTAGTCCTTTAGCACTAACGTGGTTAGATTTTCCTGTTAAGTTAAGTCACGTGAGTGGCACATGAGGGTATTACTGACATTTCACCTCCTCTCCTCTTAGGATTTCCCCCCATTTATAACCCTCCCCTGATCACCAAATGCCCTATTCGATCAAACATGAAATTAGGGTTCCATCCTCAAACGATCAGATGTCGAGGCCAGGGTTCTGTGAATGTGGTAAACCAACAATCATTCTCACATCCTGGACTGATAGAAACCCAGGTCGCCGGTTCTTTGCATGTCCTGATCAGGTAATTTGGTGGTGTTGTATGTTTAAATTAGGATTCCAGATGTAGATTCATTGGGTGGTGTGAAGACAACTGCCAAAGATGTGTGGACATCATACCTGGTTTGTTAAGATCCAAAAACAACATGGAAATGAGTAACACCAATTTGATGCTTGAAAAAATCCGGCTTCAACAGGAGATCAAAGCTACCAAGGATCAGGCTATCAAACTGAAGAGGTTCCTGGCTATTAGTTGGATAGGATTTCTGGTGTATGTGTTCATGAATTAGCAGTGTATGTATTAGAAGCAGTATATGTAGCAGATAAATAGGGTAGCCATCTTAATGAAGCAGTATAGAAGCAGTGTATGATGCTGCTTGTTTTGTATGAAGTTGTTTTGTAAGAATCTAATCTAGGGTCAGAGACTTACAATAGGGTTCGTAATCATCATCATCTTTATCACGAATATACCATCCTACTATTCTCTCTTGATCATTCGCCATAGATTCAGTGTTTATCGAGTGGAATTCAGGGATGAAAGTTTAGGGTTTATTTTGTTTAGAGGGTATTTGATCGAGGGTTTCAGTTGATTTCAGGGGGAAGGGTTATAAATGGGGGGAAATCTTAAGAGGAGGTGAAATGTCAGTAATACCCTCATGTGCCACTCACGTGACTTAACTTAATAGGAAAATCTAACCACGTTAGTGTTAAAGGACTAGTTTTGAAAGATTTTAAAACATATAGGACGATTCTCATCACTTTTGAAGTTTAAGGACACCTACTGAAAAAACAGGTAAACATAAAGGACGATTTGTGTAATTTATCCTTTAGTTTGATGTTTATTTGTTTGTTTTGTTGTTGTTTGAGAATGGGATGGGATGGGATGGGATTGCAAGGGATATACAAGTAGATGCATTTTGGAGTGGTGACATTTGTCATTTGGCGTGGGTCCACTGTGTTGGACGACTCAGATTTCTGCTGCTATCCCCTCACTCACTCACTCACTTGGCCATACTTTCTTTCTCTCTCTCTCTCTCTCTCTCTCTCTCTCTCTCTTTGTTTCTTTCTGTTTCTCTCTCTCTGTCTCTCAGATTCAACAACAGCCAGCATCAACAACCCCTTTCCTTTCCCTCTCCCTTTCCGCCCCCCTGAAAACATAAACGTTTATATTATTAGATTAGTTTAGATTTAGATTTAGATTTAGATTTAGATTAGATGGCGGCCTCCTCCGTGATGTGTACATGGATAGTAGCCGCCTGCATGTCCATCTCCTCCTCTTCCTCTCCTCCTAATTCCCTCTTCCCTTCCAAGTCCAAACGCAGTTTATCCACTGCTCGCAGGCGCCGCCCTCTTCCAGGTCTATTTTTTAATTATTAATTAATTAATCATCTATCTATTATTATTATTATTATCACTGCTTAAACAAACTAACTAACTGATAATATCTGAATTCATTCCTTCCTTCATTAGGTGTCGCAATGGCTATTGCCATTCAACCTTCTTCCATGGAGACTACTCCCCTCTCCAAAAACAAACCCCCTACCAAACCTAGGCGCGTCGTCGTCACCGGCATGGGCGTCGAGACCCCTCTCGGCAACACTCCCGACCTTTTCTACAATAATCTCCTCCAAGGCCTTAGCGGCATTACTCCTATCGAAGCCTTTGATTGTTCTAACTATCCAACTGTACGCCTTAATTCATTTCATTTTTCATATCTTCTTCTTTTATTATTATTATTATTATTATTATTATTATTATTATTATTATTTATTTATAATATATTATAATATAAGACACATAACATAACATGCACAACAGAGGATTGCTGGAGAGATTAAAAATTTCTCAACAGATGGATGGGTGGCTCCTAAACTGGCAAAGAGGATGGACAGGTTTATGCTCTACATGCTCACTGCTGGGAAGAAGGCACTCGCAGATGCCGGGGCTGATGATTATCATGACATCGATAAGACCCGATGCGGAGTCCTCATCGGCTCTGCTATGGGTGGCATGAAGGTCTTCAATGATGCCATTGAAGCTTTGAGGGTCTCTTACAGGAAGATGAATCCTTTCTGTGTACCCTTTGCTACTACTAATATGGGATCTGCCATGTTGGCCATGGATCTTGGATGGATGGGTCCCAACTATTCCATCTCTACCGCCTGTGCTACCAGCAACTTCTGTATACTCAATGCTGCCAATCACATCATCAGAGGTGAAGCTGTAAGTCCTCCCTCCTATTCATATATATACATACATACATACATACTCTTGCATTGCTTGGCTTGCTCCTCCAATACACTTACCTACTGCCTACTACCTACTGCCTTCTTTCAGATTATTATTATTATTATTATTATTATTAACATCTCTGACTCTGTTGCAGGACATGATGCTTTGTGGTGGCTCCGATGCTGTCATTATACCTATAGGTAACTAACCTCATCTCATCTTTTATGTAAGCTCGTTGGTTGTTGTTAACTTATGGCATCACATCACATCACCTCACCACTGGTCTAGGATTGGGAGGATTTGTTGCATGCAGAGCTCTATCTGAGAGGAACACCGACCCTGCTAAAGCTTCCCGCCCATGGGATTCGGTAATACTTGCATATTATTCTCTTATGAATTATTCTTGTTTTCAATTTTATGGATCCTGCTTGCTTATGCCATTAAATTAGAATGATAAATTATCTCACAAACTTTGCTTGACTCTAAAATTTTGTTATTCAAACTGAAATGCTTGCGAATACAATAATAATCCCTACCCTCTATTTAGCCCATAACCCACTTTATTCTGACATGCAATTATGATTAGCATTAACATTTACCCCTTAATCCTAATGTGGTCTTGCTCCTTCTAAAAAGTAGGGTTGGGTCATCATCATGCTTGTCTTTCTCCTTATCATCCTACACCCATGTGCAAAGTGCCCATGTTCTCTACATTCATAGCACCTAAAGTCAATTCTATGATCCTTCTGCACCTCAGCATTCGTTGTCTTGAGACCGGCTTCCTCGTCCTCTACCACATCCTTTACCTCGCCCATGGTTTTCGTACTTTTTCTCTTGCCTTTCTTGATCACCATTCCTTGTATTTCTTTGCTCATCATTCCTAAAAACTTGGTTTTAAATTGTGCGATGTGTTTCAATGCCTTAGGTCCAAATATCTTCAAATGTCAGTGAGTCAAAATCTAAGTATTGCTCGAAAGATGTCACTGTTTTGCAGATATATAGATGGGATAGAGTTAAGAAGCTTTCTTAGTATGGCTTCATCTTCAAGCCTTGAACCCCAATCTTGAAATTTAGCCACTATACACTTGATCTTTCCTCAGCCCTGCTTGCGGTGTGCTCATATAATGTATATATGTGTGGGCCCTCGGGGGCAAAAGTAAAATTGCACTAATTTTAACGTTATTTTACTAATTTCGTGAAAATAACGTTAAAAATGGCGGACGGTTAATCATGCATCTTGTGGTGGCGTTGACAGCCAAAAGACAAGGGGTACATGCACCAATCGGGCTTGTCCCGATTGCTAAGTGTTATGTGCCTTACATCCAAGGCTTGATGAAAACCATTATCGAGCTGGGGGTATCTCTAACCTCCCTATTCCCACGGGGTAAAGGTAAGGCTGTCTACATCTTACCCTCCTCAGACGTAGCTTTGATCAACCTGTTATGGTTGATCGGATCTCTTGCTCTGGCTTCAATTATTCATCAGACCGCAACCTGTTGAAGCCTTCTTCTCTTGCTGTAAAATTGTTCGTTTTTTTTTCTGCTGCTCTGCTGCCTTCCTTCGTCCTGATCTAGTCGCAAATCTTTTGCTTCTTTGCTTCCTGATTGATTAGCAGATCTGAGTTGGGGAGCAAGGGTAATCGAGCCTTAAGGGCTCTGATACCAATGGATGGCTATCAAATCCAGAATCGAACAGAAAACATACACACGTTCTTGAGCACCTTTGTTCGACTCTAAAATTTTATTATTCAATGTAAAAAGCTCGCAAATACAATAATCCACACCCTCTGTTTATAAAAAAGAGACTCATAGATCAAATTGCATAAATCAAGCCAAGCTAATTTTAAACTAGGTCTTTGACCAGGACTTTGAATTGACTAGCAATCCATATAACTTGCCGCGTTTTGATAACTTAAATACTTAATTCCACATGCTAAAAACTCCATAAGACATCCGGCCCAACTATTTAGTCCATAACCCACAATATTTTTGACCCACAATAAGGATTTGCATTAACAATCTGGTTTCATGAGTTTAGACTTGTATATCTTATTCATGTTGAGTGTTGGAAGACATTAATAGACGATGCTCTTTAAAATAGGGCCGTGATGGGTTTGTTATGGGAGAAGGAGCTGGAGTCCTATTGCTGGAAGAACTTGAGCATGCTAAGGTTTGTTGATGCGTATACAATAAAGACAGGATTTCTCGAAATAGAAACCACTATATTCTAATTAGTATATTTCATTTAATTCTTGCACAGAAAAGGGGTGCTAAAATCTATGCCGAGTTTCTGGGTGGAAGCTTCACTTGTGATGCTTATCATATGACAGAGCCTCATCCTCAAGGTGGCAAGCATCACATGTTTATGTAGAATGATGGATCTTACATGATAAAGATTTATATATTATAGTTGATAAATGAACGCAAAACATGTGATGTATTTATCTCAGGTACCGGTGTCATTTTATGCATAGAGAAAGCCCTGTCTCAGGCTGGGGTGAGCAGGGAGGATGTGAACTATATAAATGCACATGCTACGTCGACACCAGCTGGTGACCTCAAGGAATACCATGCTCTTCTTCATTGTTTTGGCAACAACCAAGAGGTGATATAAGATTTTATTCCACCAATCCAAAGGGAACTGTGTCTTTTTATGCTATATCATAAACTTTTAATGTTTGTAGTTGCGAGTGAACTCTACCAAATCAATGATCGGTCACCTTTTAGGAGCAGCTGGTGCTGTAGAAGCCGTTGCAACTGTACAGGTAATACTTTGTAATTAAAATATTACTACATTGGTTTATAGTTGGTTAATCATCAATTTGCTAGTGATGAGCTTTCATCATTATTAATAATGAATTGTATTTACTATTTAGTAATTAGTACATGACCATGTCAAACTTACATGGCCAAAGATTGTTTGCATAATTTATGGCTGTGTACCATCTAAGATGTCAAATGTGAAAAGCCTTGTTTATGTTATAAATAATAAACCCAATGCGTGCCTTTTGTTGCATATTTTGGTTTACCAGATTACGAAATCTGTTATTCACTTGGGGCTTGGGCATTTCATTGATGTGTCACATGTTATTTAGTGAACTAAAGTTGTCATCGTTATTATATCCCACATTGGCCTGTTGTTGCTGCTAAATTATATGCATTCTTTTTTGCAATCTTGTTTAGGCAATACGGACAGGTTGGATTCATCCAAATATTAATCTTGAAAATCCAGACGAAGGCGTGGTAAGTTTTTGACATTTGTTGAAGGATGGATGTTTTAGATTATGGCATGAACTAATAATGAAACGGTTTGAATTTAGGATACGAAAGTGTTAGTGGGCTCAAAGAAAGAAAGACTGAAGGTGAAGGTTGGGTTGTCTAATTCATTTGGATTTGGGGGTCACAACTCATCAATATTATTTGCGCCTTTCCAATAGATCATGGCAGTTTGGATGGTAGGGGAAAGGCAACATGTAATGAAGTCTTTACAGCTTCTGTATTTCCAAACGCAGTTTTTGCTAATTCTAGTATTGTTGGTTGCAGGTATATGTTTGGTCTACAAGATTGGAGGGAGGGATAAGCTATCAACCTGTCACTTATCTTTTATTATTTAGACCAGACCAGACCAGACCTTACCCTTTCCATGTGTACTTGTTACAAGTAATATTGTTGGTTTTGTTACTACATTGTAATGGTTTTGAATTTTGATAATGATATGTTTTAGTAAACAGTTTATTATTGACCGTACTCGCCTGGCCACTGATCTCTCTCTGGGGATACCTATGGATTTTTCAGTCACCAGAAATGAATTATATATATATATATACAGTACAGGTCAAGTGGTTAGTTAAAAGTTTTTTAAAAATGATTTGTGCATGTAACGAGACTCAGAGAGATTTGAGTGTTGGTGGCGATTGTGGTGACCTTGGTCTTATGATGGCAGTTGTGCCTTATTTGTGGTGGCTGACAGCATAGTTGATTTAAAATTTGATTCATACAAAACAAACTTGCAGATTACATATAGACTTTAAATTGCCCCAATTTGATATTAATTTTTCTACTATGTACATTATGATGATGCATATCAATCTTAAGTGAAGTGAAGTGAAGTATGGCCTAAAAATGCAGGTGAGGTTCATGTTTTGACATCACCTTGTATTTGACTTTGATTTTCAAGCATTTGCATCAGTTGTATTTACATTCTTAAACTGCTCCACAATCAAAGAGTCTTATTATTATTACTAGTCAGGTGCCCGCGCGTTACGGCGGGAAACAACATGTAGTTAACATGTGCATTGTTTGTTGCATTTTAAGGAATTATACTCTAAAACTTAAATTTAAGAGATCAATAAGAAATGTATTATAATATAGTATAGATGATTTCGGTTTGTTTTCGTTTATTACTTAACCATAACATATTATTTTTAAATTAAAAAAAAACTATAGCAATACTATACTCAAATTAAAGAGAAAAAAATGTTCGTTTATACGGTGTAATAATATTAGGAAAATATTAACGTATAAAAAAATTATGGACGTTTAGAAATCATGTGGTAGTTGGTTAAAATAAGTGTTAAAAGTGTAATTATTATTTAAATAAAAAAAAGTTGAGTAAAGTTGAGGGAAAAAATGTGTAAGTATTGTATAAAAGACATATTTGCCCTCAAAATGTAGTTAACATATGCTTTGTGTGTTATACTATAAGGAATTATGCTTGTAAAACTTAAATTTTAAGAGGTCCTTATGAAATGTATTATAAGATAGTATAGATATAGATTATAATTATTATTTTTGAAAAGTGAACTTCATTAGAAACGGGGTGCGTCCTCAAAGCGAGGATTGCCAATCAAACGATTACAACATATATATACTGGGTTAGACAACCAATCCTTCCAAACAATATTCTTAAATCTAGATCTACTTTTTAACCATAAAAACGAACAACTTTTAATTGTCGCAACGTCAAGGACTTTCGGAGCACTCCCCTTGAAAACCATATCATTTCTTGTCTTCCAAATCGCCCAATAAGTCGTCATAACAATACCTTTGATCACTCTTTTCGCCCATTTATTTCCAAACCAATGTTGATGTAGAGTTAATATGCCGTTAAAATCAAAAATAAGAAGAGGAAAAATATTACACCATTTACCTACCGCCGACCATACTCCGAAAGAAAAACCGCAACCCGTAAACAAGTGCATAACATCCTCGTCCATAGTTTGAGACAAGCCGCATAACGAATCTTGAATATTAACTCTTTGACGTATAAGCGCTATCTTCGTAGGGATCCTTTCTTTTTCCGCTCTCCACATAAAAACATTGACTTTTATTAGAACCCAACTCTCCCATGTCATTTTTTGGTCTGATCGAGCTTCTTCCCAATCTCTAATTCGCCTCTTAACATCTGCCATTGTGAACACATATTTCCCAGCCCCGAAACCCCATTTCCAGCGATCTTCTGAACCTGTAATAGCAGCGTTCTTTAACAGGTAACACATGTCTTGCATCTCGGAAATTAATTCAACTGTTGAAATGTTGGATGTCCATTCGGGGAAAAAACGTAGACCACCATTAAAATTATGCAGTCTTTTAGCAACAGTACATTGTTTCCTCTTCTTAATACCAAATAAATGTGGCCATCTATTTCGAAGTGGTGCAGTACCGATCCATAAATCGTTCCAGAAAGATATAGTCTTACTGTTTTCGAGAGTTGGTCGCATCAGTGAACGAACGTTAACTCCCTGAATACGGAATCTGTCCAACTGTTGAACAATATAAGACCAACAACCTTTAATTCTCTTATTCATAGGTAGAAAATCCCAACGGTCTCGACCACCATGAAGCTAAGCGCCATATTAACATCTTTCAATTTCGCAATACCCAAACCTCCATTCTTTTTAGACTTTGTCACAATATCCCACGCCACCCAACTAATTTTTCGATCCTTACTAGACCCGGCACAAAGAAAATTCCTCATCATTCTTTCAATTTGCTTGGTCACTTTAGAAGGGGCTTTATAAAGCGATAAGTAATACATCGGAAGACTTGCAAGGACGGATTTAGTGTTTTAAAAACCAAAATAAATAGCCCCTATGAATTTATATACAAAATTTCTGAAATTACATAAGCTATGGCAGATAATTTATATACGAATGTCCACTGTTAAAAATGCAAAAGGAAAGCACATTGATGTACATCTATCTATATAATAAATGAAAACACTAGGGTTGAATTCTAGATTTTTAGAGGGTCTTGAAGGATCCAAATCCTAAATGGGGCTCCAAGACTAAGTCTTATATAAACCTCTTTTTATTTAGTTTTGTCAACACCCATTTGTATGTTACAACATCTTCCTCCTTCCTATCCTACTAATTCCTTTCTCATTCCTCATTCCTCTCTCATTGTCATTTTTGCAAGGTATGTTCTTCATCAATCTTAGATGAATCTAGAAAATGTTTTTGAATCTTTTTCTGCATTTTTATTATATTGATACATAATGTTTGCAATCATCTTACATAAAAGATAAAAACAATAGGATTGTATCGTTATTTTTATACAAAGACAAATGACAATCCTATATCTATCAACCTTCTACAAAATATGTGATTATCAACAAGTTTTCGATTATGTTTCTGACCCTTTATAAAATCCCAAAAGTAAATGTTTGAAACCATCTTACATAAAATATAAATACAATCGGTTTCTTATTAAAGTAACTTTCTAATCCTATTGTTTGTCGATTATGTTTCTGACAATTTTTGAAATCCATCCACATCGGTTTACTAACATATTAAACCAAACAGAATCGTTTTTTTTTTTATTAAAACCATTTGATAATCTGTTTACAATCAACTCTCTGCTTTGGATGTAATCGATACGCGAGTAATTCTGCTCAGCTTTAATCATTGAATATATGATTGTGTTTTTTAATAAACAGATTGCAATTGAAATCGGTTTTGAGTATGTGTGAATATAAAAAACAATTATATAAAAAAAACAAAATACCGGATTTCATAAAACAAGATAATTAAAATCAGTTTTTAGTATGAGTGACTTTATGTATATTTTAACAAAAGTTTGTTTTTTGCATACGAAGAACAGGATTTCATTAGGACAAATAACTTCAATATGGCTTATCACAAGGGTGACAAATTCTTCAAGGTTATTCATGACCCTTCCGCACGAGTTTTGGTATGACGTTTCTAATATTTTTTAAGTAAAAAAACCTTATTTGTTATTATAATGTTGGTTTTTACGTGTTTGTGCAGACATTGCCTAAATCCATGAACAGGTTTTTGTTATCTAAAAACTTACGAAACAACAACATTAAAGTTTCGACATACCATGGTCAACAACTTCTTATTAATTTTAATTTAAATGTGTAATTATTCACATTGACTAAGATTTAATTATGGTCAAATCAATAAATGAGTACGACAATGTGTGAATCAATAATCATTAAAATTTTGTGTTTTTTTTTTCATTTGGTATATTGACATGGAGATGTCTAATTTTACCGAATATTTAGTATGTTGTAATTGTAACAATATGTATACGTTAACCCGTGGTGGCAATACGGTATAATTTAGAATACATATTCACAACTGAATTTACTCACAACATTCATAATGAATTGATAAATGTAATTGCGAAATTTATGGTTTCCTTATACAATAACAAATTTACTTTGAATACGCATTTACTTGTCCAATTTTCAAGCATGTTAGTAAAGCATATAATAACATATAAAGAACATTTACTTAAATAACATTGAATAGATTAAAAAAAAAACAACACAACTAGGTATAATCCTTGACATGCGGCATTAAAGGTTTCAATCATTGTTTTTGACTAAATTCAATCAATACATTAATTTATAACAATAATAACAATTCTAATACGGATGCTAATTACCCTCCACTCTTTCATCCATTTCTTATTATTGAATTGATTCAATACCTATATAATGCTTTACATAACATGTAAATAACATTTAGTTTAGTAACATTGAATAGATCAAAAAAAAATCACAAATATGTACAATCATATAAATTCGGCATTAATGGTTTAAATGCTTGACTTTGACTAAATTTAATCAATACATTAATTTATAACAATAATATATAAGTGGTAATTCGAATGCTAATTACCCTCCACTCTTTCATCCATTTCTTATTATTGAATTGATTGAATACCTATATAATGCTTTACATAACATGTAAAGAACATTTAGTTTAATAACATTGAATAAATCAAAAAAAAAAATCACAACTAGGTATAATACTTAAAATTCGCCATTAATGATTTCAATGCTTGACTTTGACTAAATGTAATCAATACATTAATTTATAACAATAATAACAATGCTAATTCGGATGCTAATTACCCTCCACTCTTTCATCCATTTCTTATTATTGAATTGATTGAATACCTATATAATGCTTTACATAACATGTAAAGAACATTTAGTTTAATAACATTGAATAGATCAAAAAAAAAATCACAACTAGGTATAATACTTAAAATTCGCCATTAATGATTTCAATGCTTGACTTTGACTAAATTTAATCAATACATTAATTTATAACAATAATAACAATGCTAATTCGGATGCTAATTACCCTCCACTCTTTCATCCATTTCTTATTATTCAATTGTTTGAATACCTATATAATGCTTTACATAACATATAAAGAACATTAGTTAAATAACATTGAATAGATCAAAACAAATTACAATTACAACTAAGTATAATGCTTGACATCCACACTTGACTTTGACTAAATTCAATCAATACATAAAGTTATAACAATAATAATAATTGTAAGTCGAATCCTAATTACCCTCCACTCTTTCATCCGTTTTTTATTATTCAATTGATTGAATTCCTATATAATGCTTGACATAACATATAAAGAACATTAGTTAAATAACATTGAATATATCAAAACAAATTACAACTAACTATAATGCTTAACATACGACTGTTTTGCTTTGACTACTTGACTTTGACTAAATTCAATCAGTACATAAAGTTATAACAATAATAACAATCGTAATTCGGTTCCTAATTACCCTCCACTCTTTAATCTATTTGTTATTTTTGAATTTATTTAATTCCTACATCAATACCTATATAATGCTTGACATACGCCATTTAATCAATAAATGATTGACCTTGACTAAATTCAATCAATACATAATGTTATAACCTTTAAAACAATGCTAATTCAAATGCTAATTAACCGCCCACCATTTCATCCATTTCTTATTATTCGGTAAATTCAATAACTATATAAACAAGTCAAACCAATTCACATACGATTGTAATAAGACACGTTGGAACCACTTTGAGTAATCGCAAAGATATATTATTAGGTTAATTTCTGTTTCTCATATTTAATTACTTAAACATTAGTTATTTTGATTTTGATTTGTTGTTTTATTGAAGTCATCTTTTGGTTTTTACATCATTTTTTCCCAGTTAACAAGATCAATGGCTGCTGTAGATGCAAATGAGTTTACAATGGTTAACCAAATTCATGTAAACCGAAACAGTGTGGCGTTAAAGCTAAAGATTATTCGGGTTTGGCGTCTACCCGATCGTCGCAATCCTAATGATGTGTACTCAATTGAAATGATCCTATGTGATGAAAATGTAAAAGTTAACAACACGTTTTTTTTTTATCCTATTATTTTTAAATTTCATAACTTTTTTTTTAATTGTGATGCTTTTAATTTTAATGTATATCAATTATCTTATTTTTTTTATAATCAACAGGGTGACAGGATTCAAGCGAATGTATTTAAGCGGTTGTTTTTTAAATTCGAGAGGTTTCTGATTGAAAATTCTTCTCTTATTATAAGAAATCCAGGAGTTGGGGTCAATTCCTCTAAATACAAGTATGCTCCAAACCCAAACAAACTCTGCTTGAATATGAATACTCAAGTTTCCGAATATCATGGTTTCCAAGGTCCAGATTTTGGTTTCTCTTTTGTGCCCTTTCAAAGAATTCTGGATAAGGAGGTTGATGAATATGTTACAATAGGTATATTTTCGTTCTAAAGTTTTTTTTTATCACAACCAAACAATAATAATAGTTTTATAAGTTATCTTTCATTAATGTTTATTTTATAATTGATCTTAGATGTTATTGAACATGTTAACAAGTTCTTCAGTAATGATGATAAAGAAAAAAAGGTTGTCGCTGATAAAAAGAGGTTAACAATGGAAATTCAAGATATCGAGTATGTATTCTTTATTTATTTATTTTTTTGTTATTTTTTTTTTGCATTTTATATATAAAAAAAATTACGTACCTTTAAAAATTGTTTATTTATTTTTTACTAAAATAATTTGTACTTTTTTGAAGGGGCTTGCGCATCTATTTAACGTTGTGGGATAGTTATGCCATGGAGATGTCTAAATATGTTGCAACTCATCAAACAGAGAAAGAATTTATAATAATAATGCAGTTTGGCCGTTTGAAGTTTTATAATGGTTGTACAATGTTAATAAATATATATAGTTATATTTATATTTATACATACATTATATTTTGCATTATAAATTAAGTTCTAACTTCTAAATTTTCTTTTTATTAAATAAATAAAATATTTTTTCCTAATTTTTTTATAGGAAAACCGTATGTTTCTAACTCTTTTCGAGATCGCGTTAGTCGACTGTTCATAAATGGAGATATTGAAGATATAAAGCTGTACAAAAAAGGGTATGTACTATTACATTTTTCAATACGAATTACACAACCTTTATAAACAGTCTCAATAAATATGTAATGTGTATTGATTAAATTATTTTTATCAGGTTGGGTAAGAAAATCGCTGATAATCCTTCCTCTTCTCATCAACCATATGGAACTTCTATGTTTTGCTCTGATGAAGATGAATTTGTCCATAACACTCCTTTTAGTAACATTGGCGACATTTGTGAGATTCAAGAGGTAAGTATAATGTTCATACTTAAATACGATATTTATAATTAAATATAAAAAATTGTAATGAGGTTAAAATTTTAATTTTTATTTAATATTAATTTCCAATGTATACCATATACTATCTTGTTTTGGTAACAAACTATAATATTCATACAGGCGCAAGCTTTGGTATTATTGGGTACTATTAAAGACCTGTTTACCGAAATTGGCTGGTACTACATGGGATGCCCCAAATGCACCAGAAAATGTAGTATTGATTATATAATCAAGCAGGTTGGTGAAGGAAGTTCAGATTTTGAGGAAGAAAAGGTTTACGAGTGTTTGAATGATAGTTGTAGTGCCAAAAAAGTTGAGCCTACACCAAGGTCGGATATATTTTTAACATCTATTATAATTTTCACAAATATACTTTCATTTCAACCCAACTTAGTTATAAATTTTTGTTGTTTTTTTTTTTCAATTTTTTTTTTCTAGGTTTAAAATTCAGGTTCGTGTGCAAGACGTTAATGGTGTTGTATCGCTTACGTTGTTTCATCGTGACGTTGCACAACTTATTAGTAAAAGTGCTTCTGAATTGCTTTAGTTGAATACGGTATTCCATATTTTTAACTACATTTTAAGTATAAAATTATTTTTAATAATTCCTTAATTATAGTTTTGTAATAATTATGTATTTGGTTATTCCTTATATATAGGTTGGTGATACAGTTGAATATCCTGAAGAGATTAAGACTTTGTTAGACAGAGAGTTTGCTTTTAAAATCTTTGTCTCTGGGTTCAATTTAAACAACAAATATGATGTTTATGGTGTAACTAAGATAACTGATGATCCAACAATTATCTCGCATCTTAAGAAAAAGTTGTATGTAGGACAGGTACATATTCGAATTCCATTTCACATAACTTAGCAAATTTTATTTATGTAAGACTTTATTACATTTCTAAGTTTTTGCATATTTTTTTTAACAGCCTGCTGAATCAGAATCACTTCACACGTCTCTCATGGCAATGCCGTCTAATGTTATTTCTGTTTCCAAGGTACCATTTGCACAAACACTTATATTCATAGTAATACATTTTACTCATTTTTTCTTTCATACACAATCACTGATGATTCTGATACATATGTTTGTAACTATTTTTTGTTTAGGAATCTGACACAGGCGATAATGATACGCCAATTTCCATTGTTGATAAGAAAGTTTATGCTGAAGGAGAACAATGTTCTATCAGTTTCAAGTATCAAATGGTTAAGCGTAAACTGATTGACGCGATCTCTGATGATGAAAGCACACCAATTCCTTCAACTAAGATTGGAAGTGGTGGTAGTATGGAGTAACTTAAAATTACGTTGAGCCTCTCGTCTTCCTAAACCCAAAATGAAGAGGATTTGTTTTCTATGCTTATGGTCAACCAGTTTCATTGCTTTATGTTTTGTTTTTTTTAATAATTTTGAACAATTTCTACTTTGTTATTTTCTCTTTATACCATGATATGGTTTCCTCTTTTTATTAAGTTTCATAACGATCATACTATTTAATAAATGCGTTTGCTTGATTGATAAGTATGTTTTCATCCATTTGAATATTATGTTGAGTATATATAGATACAACTAGATTGGTGGATGTACTCATCAAACATAATTTTCAGTTTTATTTTTGTATGATTCATATCTAATTAAAACTAAAAGATTGTAACATAAATGTTGTAAATCGTTTCAATTTTTTTACCGAAATATATTGTTGTGATACAAGGAAAAATGGATCGGCCCAATATGTTACTAAAACAATCCCATATAAAATACATAACATACATATTACATAACTTATTGGGTTGAATGTTTATTATTAGCCATAGGCCCGATTGTTTTACTCTTAATGTCTGATTCAGCCCAACAACAATTGGTTTCATTATATACCTACCTAATTGATAATTGTTTCACTTTTTCATATTTTTCGGTTCTCCTAAAAAACTACTTTACCAATATGTAAGTAACCCTTGATCTTCTTCACTTTTAAGATATTTCGATACTTTCAATAACTTGCAGACTTCATGTTTAGAAATATGGTACATTTAATAAATTTGAATATCTTTTTTTAGCTTACTTGGACCATGGTGATCAGAATGTCACTTGTGAAGATTGTAATGCTAGACTGTGGAGCTGTGAATCTACTAGAGGGCTTAATAGAAGTAATACTAAAAAAAATTTCTCTCTGTGTTGTGGTTATGGAAAAGTTATGCTTCCTCATTTTAAGGAGGCGCCACACAGTTATAAAGAGTATTTTAATGGAGTTGATTCTAAAAGCAAATTCTTTTTAAAGAACATAAGACGATTCAACTCTATGTTTGCATTTACATCAATGGGTGGAAAAATTGATAGGTCTATAAATCATGGTAATGCTCCATTCATCTATCGTATAAGTGATGAGAACTACCATGCTTTGGGAAATCTTTTACCATCACGTGGACAAAATCCAGTATTCTCTCAGCTATACATATATGATACTGAAAATGAAGTTTCGAATAGAATCAATGTTGTTGGGTATGTTATTTTTTTATTGTCTTTTGTAGAAAACTTTAAGGATTTTTAAGTACTTTCGATTCTAATGTATTCATTTTATTTATAGTGATGCAGATGAGGAATACTCATCAGAAAAGGCCCTTGAATTTCAAATTGTAAAGGAATTGAAAAAAATGTTGGATGCCAAAAACTCCTTGGTGAAATCTTATAGAATGGCGAGAGATTGTTTTCAGAAGAACCCTGATGCACAAGTCAAGCTTCGATTAAACGGAATGAGGAAAGAAGATGGTAGAACCTACAACCTACCCACTGTTTCTGAAGTTGCTGGATTGATAATTGGTGACCTTAATGAAGAAACAGATAAACATGACATTGTTAATGCCTCTTTAAGTTCATCATACATTTGGCACAAATGCACTGTTTTAGAGTTAACAAAAAATATGTGGTTGCTTTCTGGAAGCTGCAGTTCTGATATTGAGGAAACTAAAAAGTTTGCATCTTGGCTTCTGGACATAGGAGAAGGAAAGGTTGATACAATAAGTGATGATCAAGATGTTATTTTGATACCTGATGACTTACTTATTTCTCAATCTTCGGATCCTGTTTCTGATTTGATAGCCTTTGTTTATCCTTCACTTTTGGATAACATCCACATTCCGACTTATTTTCAAGATCGAGCTATATTGGCACCGAAGAATGAAGTTGTTCATGAAATTAATGATATATTACTTTCAATGTTTCCCGGTGACGAAGTTGAGTATCTAAGTTCGGATAGTGTTTGCCAGTCTGAAGATGTGAACAAACAGGTTGATGAAAGATTAATTTCTCCTGATGTCCTTAATGGTCTTAAGTTTTCTGGAATACCAAACCATCGTTTGGTTTTGAAAGTTGGCGTTCCCGTAATGTTACTCAGAAACATTGATCAGAAAAGTGGTTTGTGCAATGGGACAAGGTTACAAGTTGTTAAAATGAGAAAACGTGTCATTGAAGCGAAAATCATATCAGGAAGTAACATTGGAATGCGAACTTTTATTCCAAGAATTACTTTATCCCCCTCAGATAAGAAAATTCCTTTTAAATTTAACAGAAGGCAATTTCCACTTGCTGTTTCTTTCGCAATGACAATAAACAAAAGTCAAGGACAATCCTTATCCAGAGTTGGGTTGTATTTGAAGGATCCAGTTTTTTCACACGGGCAGTTGTATGTTGCGCTTTCAAGGGTCAGAAGTCGAGATGGACTTAAGATTGTTATAGCAGATGAAAATGGTGAATTGACGAACAAAACATCAAACGTTGTGTACAAAGAAGTCTTTCAGGATTTATGAATAATGTGAGTAATTTTTATGCAATTTTTTAATTATCTTTATTGACGTTATGTATATACAACTTCAATAATAAAGTATTATTTTAAACTTTTTTTGTGTGCTTTGAACAGTGCGTTGCATTTTGTCAATAAACCAAGTTATGTACTAATTACAATTACATTAAAAATAAAAATATGATAAAAAGTCATTTACAAAAACATAATGTATTCATACCTTTGTTATTTTTTTCAAAACTTTATACTTTGGTTTAGTACTGATCATAATAGGTAATCGGTTTTCATTACTAACGTTACTGAGGGCTTATAAAAAATATCCACTTTGACATGAAAACCATAGTTATATGTTAGTTTTACTTTTAATACTCATTTAATATCAACGCATGAGGTTTATATAAGAAAAAAATTTCAGGCTAACCGTTATTTTTAACACTTTACGTTTGTAGCCACTAAACTTGAACAATACAACTCTTAGTTTCATATAATTTTTTTATTTACTATGGTTTGCACCGTGGGTCCCCACGGGTCTCAAACCTAGTAAATGCATAAAGGAAACCAAATAAAAAACTATGCGATATACAATACGGATGAACAACTAATCAAACAATCATTAACTAAAGGAGTGTAAAGGGGGAACGGGACGCTACCCGTAAGTTTTTTCAAGTTCACTAATTTCAACGAATCCTACATTGCCACATCACTTCACTGAAACAGTTTTTTGGAGGCAACACTCTACTGGAAATAAAATAGAGAAAAAGACAAAAGGGAGAGAGACAAACTCACGGGTACCAGCCCGTTAACTAGAACCAGGATTTGGTTCACGAGACCACTACCAGCATGGGTGGCGGCGGTGTTACCGTACTGGTAGTGGGGTACCCGTGACCAATTCTGGTAGCGCCTCGTCCCCCCTAAGTGTAGAAGTTAAAAAATGGCGGGATGGAAAACAGAAAACCCACCACATTTAGTGAATTACTATTTGCGTCCCTGTGTTATAGTTGTTTTAACTATTTGAATCCAAAATTCAAAACTTTAACTACTTACCTGGTTGGTAAATCTATAACCATCTGAGTCCAAATTTGTAACTCCGTTAACCAAATCTTTTAAATCTGTATGACATGCCAAAAGTACCCTCAATAATAAAAACAAAATAAAAAAATAACTTACTTAAATCAAACTCATATCTCTCTCTCTCTCTCTCTCATTCATCTTTTTACCTCTCATCAGTAACTCCATTTACTTCTGCAACAAACAAGATCCAAAATTCCATAAACTCACAGATTAAAATCCCTTGCATATATTCTCTTTCAAGAATCAGAGTCTTGTTATCATTCTCTCCACCAGGATCAGAAGTAATCGAAGCCAAATCATGTCCCATAACTTTTTCAATAGCAACCTCTAGACTCCATCTTCTTTCTAAAGAAACATTATTGTTCCTATTTCTATCCTAATTCAAAAGGTTGTCTTTTGATGACTTATCAGTCGTGTTACGACGAGATTGGGGGTTGACAGCGGAGGCTTCACGATTTTGCAGGTGGTTGCCGTTTGAAAGTCACCGGGTAAGGATTGTGAAGTGGTTAACGGAGGTAGGTGGAGGATTTGTATGCCACGAGGGTGAATCTGGGGGAGGATGACGACAAGGGTTTGTGGGTTGTAGGTTTGGGGATTAGGGCTCATAACCGATTTTGGGGGTGAGGTGGGGTTGCTGCAGTGGTGGAGGTGGTGAGGTGTGGGCTGCTGCGGTGGTGGAGTAGCGGTGGTTCAGAAGTGATTTTGGAAGTGGTGGTAGAGTGGTTGTTGTGGTGGGGTGAGGCAGTGGTGGTAGAGTGGTTGTTGTGGTAGGGTGAGGCAGTGGTGGTGGTGCAGTGCTGTGGTAAGGATCCAATATTATCAGCTTCAAAACCATCATGTGGTTACTGAGGGTGTATGTTGGTGATGGTGGTGGGGATTGGGTAGTAAGATCTGTGAATGTAGACATGTGTATTTATATTAATAAAATAAATAAAAATATTTAATAAGTACATTATGCATTAATATTGTACCTATATCAAAATGACTTAAGTACCTTTATACTTAACTGACTTGTTAGATGAAGTTTAATATATGGACTTAATAAGTTAGTTAATTTCTAATTAGGGACTCAAATAAATAAAGTTTTGAATTTTGAATTCAAGTAGTAGCTAAAATCATAACACGTGAACACAAATAATAATTCACTCTAAAAATTTGCTCAACTTCGATTCACAATTTCACATAAAGAAAGAAGACAACTCTTTCTTGGTGCTCGCACATACATTCATCTTCCTCACCAACACTTTGCAATAATAATAATAATATTATTAAACCAATGTCCTCCTCTATCCCCAACAACCCATCACAACCACCACCCCATAACAAAACTTTTTTAAAAATCACTCCAAATTTTGCACAAATTTCTTCCAAAGTGTCTTTAAACCCAACCACATCATCATCACCAAAACCCCATGTTATTCAACAACAAGGCCACATAGAAAACATACACCTTGTTTCTTTATCCAAACAAGGCAAAACCCATCAAGCAATAGACTTCATTACGCAAATGAACCAATCCGATGTTCCTGTACACCTTCATTCATATGACTGTTTGCTTAAAAAATGTACTGAGTTAGGACAGTTTTCAATTGGGATGATGGTTTATGATCATTTCAAAAGATTTTATAAATACCCATCTGCTTATATCCAGAATCGGGTTCTTGAAATGTGCTGTAAATGCGGGAGGTTACGGATGCACACCAAGTGTTTGATGAAATGTCTGAGCGGAGTTTGGGTTCCTGGGGTTTGATTATATCGGCGTATGCGAATGTGGGGTTTGTTGGCGAGGCGGTGAAGTTGGTTTTTGATATGGATGGTGTTAGACCGGATGTTGGGATTTTTGTTAGTGTTTTGCAGGCGTTGGTTGACTCGTCGAGTTTAGGAGTTGGGAAGCAGCTGCATTGTATTGTGATTAAGAATGGGTTTGTTGGTGACGTGAAAGTCGGTACTGCGGTGTTGAATATGTACACGAAGTGTGGGTGTTTAGAGAGTGCGAAAGTAGTGTTTGAGCAAATGAGTGAGAAGAACGTTGTAGCGTGGACTAGTTTGATGGTTGGGTATATGAAGATAGAGAAGAGTTTACAAGTTGTGGACTTATTTGTTGCAATGATTAATGAAGGTATTGAGTTGGACGAATATGTGTTTTCGATTACCTTAAAGGCTTGTGCTACATTGAAGGATGAGGAAATCGGACGCCAAATTCATGGCTATGTGTTGAAGCATGGGATGGCAGGTGAAGTGTCGGTTGGAACTCCGCTTGTGGACTTGTATGTGAAATGTGCAAGTTTAGAATATGCTTCTCGAGCATTTGAGTACATATTGGAACCAAATGCATACTCGTGGAGTGCGCTAATCACAGGGTATTCGCAGGCTGGTGAGTTTGACAAATGCTTAAAAATGTTCAGGTATTTGAAAAGTATGGATGCCGAGTTGAACTCGTTCATTTACACTAGCATATTTCAAGCATGCTCAGCGGTTACAGATATTTGTTTCGGGTCCCAAGCTCACGGGGATGCTATAAAACGAGGTCTTGTTTCTTATCTATACGGGGAGAGTGCTATGATTACCATGTATGCGAAATGTGGTAGATTAGATGATGCTCATCAAGTATTTGAATCCATTCAGAAACCAACTGATAACGTTATTTGGACTGCTATGATTGCGGGTTATGCTTACCATGGTAATGCTTCTGAAGCCCTCAAACTTTTTACCCTTATGGTTTCTTGTAACGTGAGGCCAAATGCGATAACGTTTGTAGCTGTTTTAACTGCTTATAACTATTGTGGATTGATCAAAGAAGCCAAACAGTGTCTTGACTCCATGAGTAGTAAGCATGGTGTGGAGCCAAGTATTCATCACTATAATTGTATGATCGATATATACGCGCGTGGAGGGCTGTTAGACGAATCCTTTGCAATGATAAAAAACATGCCATTTGAACCCGATGTCATGAGCTGGAAATGCTTATTAGGGGGCTGCACCATTCATAAAAACTTCAAAATGGGGAAAATAGCAGCCGAAAACGTTCTGAGACTTGATCCGAATGATACGTCGGCTTATGTTCTCATGTTTAACTTGCATGCGTCTTCTGGACAATGGGAAGAAGCGGGTCGGTTTAGAAAGTTGATGGCCCAGCGGAACCTGAGAAAAGAGGTGAGTCGCAGCTGGATGTATGTTAATGGTAAAGTGCATAGTTTTGTTGTGGGTGATAGACATCATCCACAAGCAAATGAAATTTACGCGAAGTTAAAGGAGTTTGATCACTTGAAAAAGGCTAAACGTGAAGTTTTGTTGAGCGAAGAAGAAGATGGTGTTTTATTGGAACGTTGCGGACAGCTTCTTGACCATAGCGAGCGACTTGCAGTCGCTTATGGTCTTATTTCAACAGGTAAAGGGTCGCGTATAACGATCTTCAAGAATCTGCGCGCTTGCAAAGATTGCCATGAGTTTGCAAAACATGTTTCGTTAGTGAGTGGACATGAAATTGTTGTTAGAGATGCTAATAGGTTTCATCACTTCAGATCAGGGTATGTTCTTGTGGCGATTATTGGTAATATATTGTTTAATGTCTGTGATATTGTGTTTTGGTTTATACAAATTCACAAAACTATGTTTTATGGAGTACACTTTACCTCTGACGGACTTAGAGGTAACCTTTTAATGGAATCACTAAAAGGCTACCAAAGTGTCGCACATAAGCTTACGGATACATGTGGCGCTAAACCATCGAGGCCATTAAAATGTGTTTTTTAAGTGAACCAAACACATTTTACCTTTGACGGATTTAGAGGTAACCTCTTAATTCAATCATTAAAGGACTACCAAACTAAAAGCTAGAATGGTTTTTGAATTATTGAATGAATAATATTGTTTACAAGGGGCCATAGTGAATGAGATGCAAATTCACAAAACATACCATGCGGGTATGTTTGACAAGGAGCTTTTAAGAGCTTTTAGGAGCTTCAAGCTTTTAAGAAAAAACTCCTACTTTATAAAAAGTCTTGTTTGGTTGAAGGGGCTGGAAGCTTTTAGGTTAGAGAAAAAGCTCTACTAGCTACAAGCTTTTAGTTAGTAAATGACACAAATACCCATTCTATTTTAAAAATAAATAAAAACTTTCTTTACAATCTTTTAATTATGACCATTTTGGTCATTTTATACATTTTATTAAAAGCTCCAGCTACTCTGCCAAACACCAAAATATATTTAAAAAGCTTGCAGCTATCAGCTTGCAGCTACCAGCTACCAGCTTGCAGCTTCCAGCTACCAGCCTCCAGCTAGTTTTGTCAAACATACACGCAAACTTAATAATACGAATGCCATAGTGAAGTGTCCCTTGTAAATAACGGATGATTCGTTTTAAGAAAGCATAACGAGGATCCCGTAGTTCATGCAATTCTTTAACCAACCAAAGAAAAAGGAAACAAAAACTAACTTGCTTGATTGATTGATAATCTTAATTTTATCTTGTCAGCTATAATGCTATATGTGGAAGAAAAGATGTAAATATAAATCATATACAACCATGTTGGAACTGCTATAAACATAAAATAAAAATAAGCACTAATTAAATGGATTCCCAGAAATAACTTTTATTTCTGCACATCGATCCATATCTTACACACTCCCCATAGCCTTCTTGTGTCGCTTTGGTTCGTTCATTTATCTGTTTCTATTAAAATGAATGGGTGGCGTATTGGTATTGATGAAAAACTAACATTACTCTTATATTATGATATGATATTGCATGTATGGGTTATATTCTGTCTCCTACTTTATAGGATAATATGGTGGGGCTTCGGGATGTAGGGTTCGTAGCAGGCCAGGCAGTCTTGAAAGCTGAATCAAAGAAAATCGTTAAACATGAAAACGCCTGCCTGGAAAACCAGCATGTCTTCGTACCCTTCGCTTTTGATACCTTCGGGGGCCTTGCCCCCAAAGCCATCCGTTTTCTAGATCGGGTACAAAGTGAGACACATAGTAATTGCTCGACAGACAGGGACCAAAGTTTTATTTTTAATAGAGTAGGTTTTGCTATCCAAAAGAGGGTGGTACTTGTTGCCCGCTTACCAGCCGTCCACTTGTAATGTGTTTGTGGGTTTATTTTATGAAATGAAAAAAAAAAATGGTAATCACAATACATGACAACAAATTTTTGTAATTCCATCAGGACTGAATGAAATCAATCAATGATCAACAACAATTATTAATGTATGATCCATCCCCTTGCTCCTAATTAGGAATTTTGCTTCAAAATTACACTCTAATTATTTATTACCTAGGTTCGCCCTTGATTCACGTGTGATGAAAATCTAAGAAGATGTTCATTTTACACATGATCCAACGGGATACGCGACATATTAGTCGCGTTATGATATTTTTTTCTGACATGAAGTAAAGTTAGTAACACAACACATTTAACACGATTCGCTAAACACGGTTAAAAATATAATAAGACACAAGTAACAATAATAGTAATGTTGGTTTCATCAACGAGTCATAAGCATAACATTTAACTTTTAACCTATCTAACATGATTATGCGTCATAAACGGGGTAAACGAGTTTGGACACATTTTAATCGTGTCATTAACATGTCATGAACCCATTTATGACCCACACCTATTTACACTTTATACGTATCAACTAATGTGTTGTTAATAGGTTAGTGTTCACAAATTCATGTATACCTTGGATAGACTTGTACGTGACGTGACCATGGAAATATGGATGAATTATTTTAGATACCCATTTGGCCATTTGTCGAACTTCATTAATCTGTGCTTGCCTCATATCAAAGTGGGGATGTAGCTCAAATGGTAGAGCGCTCGCTTTGCATGCGAGAGGCACGGGGTTCGATCCCCCGCATCTCCATCTTTCTGAACAATATTTTTTTTTTTATTATAAAAAAGTAGTTGCTTGCCACATATTAGCTACCAAACCTATTCTTCCAAATCCAGAACACCAATTCAGCAACAACTAATACCCTTTGCTTAAAACATACTGTGAGTTGAGTTTGGTTATTTTTTTTAATGACAAATTTTTATACCACCTTATTTCCAGCTAACCTTATATTTGCAAGAGATCACGAGTTTGGTTGTTGAAGAGAGAATGATATGGCATGTGATGATTGGTTGGTATAGGTGAGTTTCATGAGAGGAACAGATGTGATTGGTTCTTTCTTTTTACGAGTGATTTAGTGATGATTGATGTCAATGAGTTAGTGATGAAATGATGACTGCTCCCAAAAGGTCAAAACTGAAAAGTCAACAAATTATGTGCCATTTTATTCTTTTGTGCACAAATCCCTAACTCGAAACCAAGGGTGTTTATAAACATGAAACTTGAGACTCAGTACAACCCCAAAAATTTCCACCATACGCCGCCAACAACAGTCCAGATCACGGCGTTAATACAACCCATAATAAATCCGATTCTAAATACATCTGGGAGTTCAACATAACCGGCTATTGACAACAAGAAAAATAAACTCATTAGTAGACCAAAAGGACTTTCAAATTTTGTACTTCGGCATAACCTTCATGTTACTTGACTACCAAATTTTGTACTTTGGCAATTTGTCTAAACAAATTCTGCTTAATTTCATAGGAACTTCAACACCAAATTCTGCTTGTTGAAGTTTACTTCGTTTGACCTAAAAAGTCATTTTTTAATTGCTACCTAGCAAAGCTGGCAATAAGGGCGGGTCGGGTAACAAGTCAAAACAAGTTTTGAGTTATAACTTATAACGACCAAGTCGGTTTGGATTGACCCGAAAAAAAATCCTCTTTACGAATCTTTTTACAAGTAATTAATGCTTTAAGTATGAAGTCCTTTAATGACAAAAATCTCCATATCTACGAATAAAATGATTTAAAAGAACATATGCTTTTTCAAATTGTTTACTTTGTTCCTCTTTCAGCTAAACCTTTTTATTTGGCCCACAGAACAATAATCACACCCCAAATGAACACATTTTTGAGTAAACGGAAATTGCCACTTTTACTGCATATCTATTTAAAAGAAAGATTAGCATTACCTCCAAAGTTTATCTAGGTGATTTCATTTTTTGTTTTTTTTTATTTATTTTTAATTATTACATTTTGCCGTATGACAAACTCAAGGAAGGAGGATGGCCCCCAATGAGTACCATGGCATGCAAGAGGCTTTCATTTATATATAGTTATAGATTATGCTTCTTGTCGATTAAGCGTTTAATTGTTCACACTCGGCTAGAGAAGAATCTAGGAAAGCTAGAAATCTATAATTCTATAAAGTTTATCACCCAAAACCATATTGGGTTCTAAAACTCCCTCTTTATATATAATAAAAATAAAAATAAAGTATGCGGATTATGATTCAAGTATAAAAAATCCAAGTCTTGACCTTAAAAAAAAAAAACAAATCTAAGGCAAATATACCTGAATAATATAATTAGTAAATATTTAATCAACCTTATAAATAAATGTCAGGATGGCCGAGTGGTCTAAGGCGCCAGACTCAAGTTCTGGTCTTCGAAAGAGGGCGTGGGTTCAAATCCCACTTCTGACAAATTTTATGTTATCATACTCTTTTTTTTTTCAATGGCAAATTAATTGCAACAACACAGGTGAGGGCTAAAATAAAAGTTTCATTGTTATTGGAAAAAATTAATTAGCTGGTGTCATTGCGTAATTAATGTTCCGTGGTGTCGTGTAAGGGAAGGGTGGTGCTACCATAATATTTTTCAATTTCATTGATTATAAGTAATCCTGTATTGCCACGTTACTTCACATTTACTTCACTAAAATTCTTATTTTTTAGTTTTTTTAATTACCGTTTAGAAAAAAATAAATCGCTTGATTCAATTAAAAAAACATACAAACACCTAAATTTACTCGTCGCCTTCATCGTTGTCGTCGCCTTCAACCCAATAACGATCCCAATCGTATTTCGCCACAATTTCTTCTTTACGTTTCAAAACCAATTCCAAGGATTTACCTTTAAGGTGGTCGTGCGGTTTTGAATACATATATTCAAGTCGCTTCCCATATTTCTTCCCCCCCCCCCCCCCCCCCCCCGCATATCAACTTCTACAACTTCATCATTTACAACAAGTATCTTCTCCACTTCATCGCCTAATTCTTCATCTTCATGTGCCTTGAATTGTGTCTCTGGCACAATTTCTTCATCCTCATCGTCATCGTCACGTAGGTGAAGATCTCACTCTGTATCATAAGAATAGTCGACGACTCATTCGGAACCGGCGCCTAAACATCTCACCCGTGTACAATGGTTCATCGGCAAAGTAAGCGGCTACTATTCTCTCGTGGGCACCTACACGTATGTTGCAAATAAAATTAAATATAGTGGCGATAAAAATTCTAAAAAAAGACAGTGGCAATATAAATTCTAAAAAAATATATAAACTAACATTCCCGGTCTCTGCTTATGGCTGTTTAATTGCCTAGTACGTGGTGTGACTCGACTGCTTCCTCTTCCTCCGCCACAACGATCTGTGTCGCTTCCCAAACGGCGTTTATAAAAAGTTGATTTTCCTCGCTCGACGAATATGAAGACTCAACCAAAGGTAAATACGACATTGTTTGTTTTTTTAGAGAATTGAATTGTTTTTATAAAAAATTAGAGAGATTTGGGCTGAGCCACAGAGAAATTTTGTAAAAAAAAAATGTGATGAAATGCTTTTTTTTTTTTTTTTTTTTAACTAGCTAGCCGTTGGAAAACGTTAGAATGTTGAAGAAATCGGCCCGTCCTCAACGTCTCCACCAAGACGTTTAACACGTAAGACGCCTCAAGAAAGTAGTTTGTATGACAAAAGTTTAAGTAGAAAGATAATAAAATATTAAGTGGTTGAATAAACAATGGTACCCGTCGCAGGCTCCAAGCGGACATTTTGTTTTCATTCAAGAATTTATTCATAAAATGTTAAAAAGATAACATATAATTTAATGGTTCTAACATGATTTAGTCATTGTTTTCTTTCATCAAACGATCGATATTCCTTTTAAGCCGGTAGGAAGATAATTACATTTACATTTAACAAATTAGAGAATTAATATATTAATTATGAACAGCTAATAATAGAAGAAGAGTTAGCACTTTACTAGGAAAATATAATATGTTAGCATGATCTTGGTTCGGCTCTAAGGAATGTCCTGACTCTAATCAGAAATATTACACCCTACCTATCTTTCTAGATATAATATGTTTAATACACTACTCGTAGTAGAATATGAGACCAGTAATGGCATTCTCGAGGACCTATTTGATCATCTACTTCCTTGTAAACTTGATCCTATATGTGGGCGTGGCTTCAATGACGTTCGACATGACAGATATCGGTCCGCGAAGTGAGAATCTGGAAATAGTTGCTGAAGGTGATGCTTATATCACCAAAGATGGAATCCAACTGACGCCAGATATCGTTGGGGACTTTGGGGCAGCCGGACGCGCCACATACGTCAGACCACTTCATCTATGGGACAACAAATCTGGTGAGCTAGCAAGCTTCTCTACCAATTTCACCTTTGTGATTGATTCACAGGGGCAAACGATTTACGGTGGTGGCCTCACATTCTTTCTTGCTCAGAATAACTCTGTCATAGCTTGTGGCCCGGCCATGGGGCTTCCTGTTAGTAATACATCCATGAAGACATTGAGCCCATTTGTTGCAGTGGAGTTCGTTGCTCTTTGGAATCACGGTCTATTATCTGACAGCGATCACGTGGGTATTAGTATTAGCTCTCTTGATTCTGTTATTAGTCAGAAATGGTTAAGCAATGTACCTGGTGGGGGAGTCTGTGAAGCTTGGATTACATATGATTCTGTTTCGAAAAATCTCGCCGTTTCTTTCACTGGTTTTCAAAACAATACAGTTGTACGTCAAGATGCACTTGTTTACACGGTCGATATGAAGAATGAGTTGCCTGAATGGGTTATTTTCGGATTCTCAGGAAGTTCATCTGGAAGTGTTTTTTACCAGGGCAATTCGGTGAAATCTTGGAGTTTCCATAGTTCGGATTTTCCAACAAAAGGTAAAAATATCAAGGTGAGATTGATAGTCGGAATGTGGGCCGCCAGTGTATTTATGGTCGTGGTTATTTTGGTTATGCGGAGATGGAAGAGGAAGAAAATCATGGAAAATGAAGATGAATTTGATTTAGAGATGAACAAAGTGTTTGAAATGGGCACTGGACCTAAAAGAATTTCTTACAAAAAATTAGCATGGTCCACAGGTAACTTTGCAGAGAACCAGAAGCTTGGCGAGGGAGGTTTTGGTAGTGTTTACAAAGGTTTCTTTAAAGATTCAAGCAGATACGCGGCGGTTAAAAGGGTATCAAGAAGTTCCAAACAAGGGATCAAGGAGTATGCATCCGAAGTCATTATCATTAGTCGACTGAGGCATAGAAATTTGGTGCAACTGATTGGTTGGTGTCACGAGAATAGAGAACTCCTACTTGTGTACGAGTTTATGGAAAATGGAAGTTTAGATTTACACCTTTTCAAGGAAGAGTGTTGGTTGACATGGGACGCAAGGTACAAAATTGCTCATGGCCTGGCTTCTGCTTTGTTGTATCTTCATGAAGAATGGGAGCAATGTGTTGTGCATAGAGATATAAAATCAAGCAATGTTATGTTGGACTCAAATTTTAACCCAAAGCTTGGTGATTTTGGGTTAGCAAAGTTGGTTGAACACGAAAAAGGATCAAAGATCACAATGTTAGCTGGAACCATGGGTTACATGGCCCGGAATGCGTAGCAACCGGGATAGTAAGTAAGGAATCTGATGTGTATAGCTTTGGAGTTGTGGCTTTGGAAATAGCTAGTGGGAGGAGAAGTATTGTGTGCACGGCGGAAGAAAGACAAATAAGGCTCGTAGAATGGGTTTGGGAGCTCTATGGAACTAGAACTCTAGTAGACGCTATAGATCCACGTCTTGGCTCAAATTTTGAAGAGGAGGAAGCGAAGCGATTGTTGATGATTGGGTTATGGTGTGCACATCCTGACCCCGACCAGCGTCCATCAATGAGGCAAGCTATTCAAGTACTCAACTGTGAAGCGTCACTGCCTAAGCTCCCCTCACACATGCCAATGGCGACTTATTCTGCACCTCCTACGTCTTGGTTATATGGCGTCACTTCCATCATCCAAGATCAGTTGGTGAAATTGTATAACTTCACTTAAATCTATTTTAGTTATAATTTTATTTGAATTAACGTTAATTAATTACAGTTTTGGTTTTAATTGTAGGGGGTAAACTGTGAGCTTTTGCAGCAAAAAAATATATCATGAACACAGTCCGTTTCATGTTTTCGTTCGTGTGACCAGATCGAATGATGATTTTGCAGGAAACCATCAGTGAAGGTTTTTGCAAGTGTATTTTTGATATCATGACTAAATGGGTTTCTACCTTATAACTGATATGTTAACGTCAAAGCTGTTCACTAGAGAAAAAAATATAATTGCATAGTCCTCACATGGTTTATACATATATTTGTGTTAGGAGGATGAATGTATGATTGTTATAACACAACTTGAATACACTTTTCAAATAAAGGTAATATTATTTGCATAGATCAGGAGTTCATAATTAAAACTGACACCACCAGAATATGATTAACAAACACATCTCCACCCGAAAAATTGGGGAAAATCCGGGATCAGGGAATTGGGATTCGAGATTTGGGCTCACCGCCCGAGGCGGTTTTTCTAAAGCCACAATAATAGGGTCATCATGCTGCACGCAAATTAATATTGTGCGCTCTAGGTGCCTGTCGTGTGTTTGTAACATCGTTTATATTGTTTAGGCTAACTTTCACCAATGAGCAAGAATCTTGCTCTTGGCACGTTTTTTGTGGCTAAGTGTCACATTTTTATGCTAACTTTCACCAATGCGCGAGTTGATTATAATGGTGTGGTGTCTGTCTAGATAATAATGTTGAGGTGCATGACTGGATAATAATGATGTCACCCACGACCTAATACCTATGATGACGTGCGGCCCAATAATAATGTTGAGGCGCGCGTTCATATAATAAAGATGTGACGCGCGACCTGATAACAATGTTGAGGCCCACGACCAAATAATATTGTCGAGGCACACGACCGGATAATAATGTCGAGGCGCACGACCGGATAATAATGTCGAGGCATGCAACCGGATAATAATGTGAGGCACGCGACCGGATAATAATGTGAGGCATGCGTCCAGATAATAATAATATGACGCGCAGCCGATCCGAAGCCTTGTCTTTGAAACAGGATCGTTTAGCGCGTTGTGACATGAGAACCATTTAAAGTGGTGTCATATCATGTCGGACCCCCCAACTCATTGCGGCTTCGTATAATGTTAGTAGCATTGAACATGTAATACTAAGTGATTGCGCAATTTGTACAATTATAATAAGTAAAACGGGTTAAATTTAAATCGTCTTCGATAAGAGTATTATACGCATTTAGACGCGGTGCCATTTTACCCCCTTTGATTAATGGTTCGTTGTGCATCATGTTTAGAAGCTAGCTCAGCCTCTTTGTAGTTTAACTCATTTTGTTAAGGTGTTTTATCAATGAATGAGCATAAGCTATAGGCTTGTTATCGGTAATAAATAATGTGAATCATAAGATTTTTGACAAGTGGTTTTAACAAATCATGGTCCTGACTAGGTGTTGATGTTACCAAAATGTTTTTGAATTTGTTTTGCAACTTTTTTTATTATATATTTTTTCTTTTGAATTTTTGTTAAAGTGAAAGTTGTAACACAAAGGTTGTTCAAAATTCTAAATTTGTTTATGTGAGGTCAAGAGTCAAGACCAACGATTTACCATTTATATACTATGTTTAATAAAAGTATAATCTTTATCTCTTGACAAAAAGCCTTTTTATCTTAACAAGCTCCAGTGACCGGAGCATAAAGGGTTTAATTTCATCTCCACTGAAGGAATTGATATTAAAGATGTTTTCTATTATTGATTTACATTACATTATATAGATACATAAACATAATCTCCTATATTAAAGGAGATCTCAATAAAATCAATTTCAACCATTTACATTTATATACATATGCTATTACACCCCCGCAGTCGAAGCGTCGGGTGGACGAATGCTGAGACTGGTCCTGAAATCATCGAATAACACTCGTGGAAGACCCTTAGTGAAGATATCTGCTATCTGATGGCGATAAGGGACATAAAGAATACGCACGCAACCCTTTTGAACTTGTTCACGGAAAAAAAATGAATATCGAGTTTGATATGTTTCATGCGCTGATGCTGCACCGGATTTCCAGACAAGTAGATCGCACTAACATTATCACAGTATACCAAAGAAGCCTGTGTGGTTGGATGATGAAGTTCTAGGAGAAGGTTGCGAAGCCAGCATAGTTCAACAACAACATTAGCTACGCCTCTGTACTCTGCTTCAACACTGGAGCGAGATATGGTAGATTGACGCTTAGAGGACCAGGAAATAAGATTATCACCAAGGTTAACACAGTAGCCGGAGGTAGATCGGCGTGTAACAGGGCAGCCTGCCCAGTCCGCGTTAGTGTAGGCAACTAGAGATAAAGACTGAGCAGAAACAAGGTGAAGACCAAAGTCAGATGTGCCCTGAATATAGCGAATAATGCGTTTCAGAGCATTCCAGTGAGCAACCCGAGGCGCATGCATGTGCATGCAAATCTGCTGAACTGCGTATGAGATATCTGGTCTGGTAAAAGTCAAGTACTGAAGAGCTCCTGCTAAACTGCGATAGGTAGAAGGGTCATCATATAGAGGTTCAGATTCTGCTGACAGTTTAGACTGAGTATCAACAGGTGTTGATGCAGGTTTGCATGAATCCATGGCAGCACAGTGAATGATGTCTGATATACGTTAAAATATACATATATAGATCCCCGATTAAACTCACAAATTACGCGTTTTCGACCATAATTGCACGAATTCGGTACTTAACCGCTTCATATGTTTATTGCAGGTCTTAATCGATGTCCCACGAGCAAAGTCAAAGAAACCGGGCGAAATACGGACAAGACGGAAAGTTTCTGCAAAATCAGCTAAGTCTGGAAGAAGTGCACGGTCGTGCACATCAGGTGCACGCCCGTGCGGACTTGCTTGGCTCGGACACAGAGGGTGTGCACTGCCAGTGCGACCCGGAGTGCACACGATGTTCTCGGGCACCCTGATCAGCACTGCCGTGCGGGTGCCCGTGCGACTCAGATTCTCGGGTGCACTACGAGTGCACCAGGCAGTGCAGCCCTGGCACCCGGCTACCACCAGACCCGCACGACCGTGCACCCTAGGTGCACGACCATGCGGGATTCCAAGATATTTCCAGGAACCAGCCATCCACTTGCCCACTTGCATGTCACCTCATAAAGATAAAGTGCACGGCCGTGCACTTTATGCGCACGGCCGTGCACAAAATCAAAGTTTCTATAAAAACAGAGCAGACCACACTGATCAAGTGTTGGGTTTTCTCTAGGCGATTCTGGGCGAGTTCTGGACGAAGAAGGCTGCTGGAAGGCCGTCTAACAAGCTCGGGATTCAATCCGGATCATCTAGCATCATCCAATCCATCACATTCAAGATTTATGGTTTGATCTATTTGATGGATCAGTATGCTCTTGAAGTTTACTTGCTAGTGAACACTTATGTGTTTAGCAAGTTCAATCAGATTTGCACAGCGGAATAAGTATGTAAAGTTACACTATCAACAGGAGTTATTACTCCCCCTGGATGTTTGCAAACTAAAGACAAGTTAATGAGAATCTAAGTATTGAATGTGAATGGCAATAAATACTCAAATAGATTCTCAGTAAATGAAATGGAAATAACAATAATGAGCTTTGAAGGATTTTAGTTTCTATTAAAATCAATGTCTAAAACAGAGGGATGAACCCATCTATTTATAGACTTACAAATGCATGAACCTTGATACAAAAGCAAGTGCAACAAGTTGCAGTCTTGGAACTTGTACAAAAAGATAAAGTAATAATAAACAATTAAACTACTGAAACATAAGGGCAGTGGAAAGATTCTATTACAAGTGCTGATGAATGACAAACTACTGATGAGTAGTTTGTCTTCAGTAGTTCTTCAGTGGACTTGTCTGGTTTGACTTCAGAACTTCTGATCTAGCTTCTTCAGTACTTGTTGAATCCTTCTTCAGTACTTTTGTCTTCTTTCATCAGTAGTTCTATACTTAGAATAATTTACAGAAGTATGAAGTAGACTAAGGTTTGCAAAAGTGGTTTCCTTGATTCTTTCTGTCCTAACAATCTCCCACTGGATTGATGAAGCCAAAACCTTATCTAATTCCTTATTGCTGTTTTCTTCTGTCATTGACTATCTTCCATATTTCCTTGAACATGGAATTCTTCAATTGATTCAGCTGTTCATCAGTGAGAGATCCTTGTTGAGGTTCTAGATGTTGACTTGTAAGCAAGTCTTGTGTTGAAAGATTTTTCAGTTCATTCATGGATTTGAAGGCCTTGCTTGTAAGATCTCTTCTTGTCACCAATACTGAGTTGGAATCAGTAAAGGACCATCTGATGATCAGCACTTTAGATCTGTCAAAATCTTAAGTATAGGGAACCATGTTGGATCCCTGGGATGTTCCTGAGTGTTGGATGTTCTCTATTTCTGTGACTCTCAGGTGGGACTCACTTCTGTCTTCTGTTTGCACCACATCAGGTAATTTAAAAGTAGGTAAGTGATGTTCAGTAACTACCTTTGTGTGTAGCTTATCAGTTATAGTCTTCTGAATTTGGTAAGCAAATGTTGAAGGACCCCTAAACTGTGTTATCAGAGGCTTTTCTTCAATATCAAAGTCTCCTTGTACAACTGTGTTGCCTTCTAGCAACACCATCTTGAAATCAGTCTTTGTATTGTCCTCTGGCTTTCTTTTGGTAGCTGGTCTTTGTTTGACACTAGAAGTTCTAACTACTGAAGTTGACACTTCAGAAGTTTTGTACTTCTCTGGATTTGCAGCCTTGTCAGCCTTGTATCTTTTGTATGTGTCCAGTAGTTTGTCTTCTCTCCACTTTGACACTGAGGCTTTTGAACCATAGTCATTAGCTACAAGTTCTTCAATTATCTCTGCTCTCTTAGCTTTTCTATCCTTCTCTGTTGCAGTCTTGTCAGCAACAAGTTGAGCTCTTCTTGTTAGCTCATCCATTAAGAGCCCTTTGAGTGAATAGGCTTTTGTTTTGTTGTTCTTTGTTATAAAAGACACCAGTTGTTGTCTTTTGTCTTCTTCAACAATTCTTTCTGTTTCAGCTTGTCTATTCAACTCTGCTTCATAAGCTTGAAGCTTTTCATTTAAGCTCAAGTATTCCCTTGCTTCCAGGTTGTTCCAGATCTCTTCTTCCTTAGCCTTTCTTTGGGTTGCAAGTAAGCTCTTCTCTAGTAATTCTTTGGACATTGAAATTGGAGAAGGGCTCAGCACAGTCGTTTGAGTTGTTGTAGGCCTTGGAATAGGAGTTGGTTGTTGTTCAGTTGGTTTGGAAGGCTCTTCAGTTGTTTGTAAGATGGAAGTGTTAACTGCTGAAGTGTTGATAGAAGTATCAACTACTGAAAGATTGTCTTCAGTACTTTCAGAGTCTTTAGCAGTTTCTTCATTATGGCCTTGGGAAGTTTCAGCTTCAACTTCAGTTCTAGAAACATGCCTTTGTTGATCTTCTTTTTGTTTCTTGGCCTTTTCTAGCAGTTGTTGTTGTTGTAGAGCCACTCTTGCCTTTATCCTGGCTTCCAGTGACTCCTTTGGTTCCTTAATCTTCTCCCCCTTTTTGGCTTCATCCACTTCTGGAAGCCTTCCAGGTTGAGAAGTTCTACCAGAGAGTTCAGCAAGCTATCTTGAGTTGTTGTCAATCTTGTTGGACAGCTCACCAAGTTTCTTGTTAATCACCTCAAATTGAGTTGTGGTTTTCAACTCCCAAGCAGTTGTGAAAGATTTGAGGTGATTGGCAATGAGGGTGTTCATCATCTGGTATAGGGCACCATCTGGGCTGCATAGTTGGTTCAAATCTATGCTTAATGACCCAGCGAATTGGGTAGACATTTTTAGTGAGGGGTGTGTTTTTGGGTGATCTTCAGGATGTACTGAAGATGCCACTTTAAGGGAATCAGGGATCAAGTGGACTTTAACCTGATCTGGTGTGACCAGCTCTTTGAGCTTAGAGACACAAGGTGTAGGACCTTCACTAGCAGCCGTCAATTCATGTTTAGTGGAGTGTGAATCATCATCCAAATCAATGGAATCATCTGAATCCCTGATAATATCCTCAATGAGGACAGTATCAGTTATATCATGAGTTGGGCCCAACTCAGTTGTCTCATGTACCTCTTGTTCTTGGTTCGGAGGATTTCCTACCTCATGCATTAAGCCTTCATCAGTAGTTGCCACAAGTGAGGTCTTAGCTATGTTACTTCTGTCCTCAGATCCACCACTGGGTGGTAAATTAGTAGTAGCAGCCTCAAATGTACCTAAGGTCTCTAAGATTGGGCTTAGAAACCCTGGTTCATCCTTATCTCTTGGGTTAGGGCTATGGATATCCACATTCATGTCAAAGTCTGATGGTATGTCCCCTGTTTGATGTGGTTGTTGGGGACTGACATGTTCTAATGGGATAATCTCTTTTAGCCCAGAGAGAAGTTTGGCAATTTTTATGGTTTCAGGTTAAGTAGTTTGTGGTAAAGGTTCAGCAGTTTGGGGTAAAGGTTCAGCAGTTTCAAAAGAAGGGTCAGTTGGTATGGTTTTCTTGAATTTCTTTCTTTTGAAAAGAATGGTAATTGGGGCTCTTGTGGGGGTTTGAGATGGATGAGACTGAGAGGATGTTTCAGTCACATCTTTTACAAGTGCAGATTGCACATCAGCACTTTCAGGCATCTTAACTTCCTGAGCTGCCTTTCTTTTAAGGCTGGTGGGTTTTGGTTTTTGTTGTTTTGTTTTCTTGGTCTTTTTGGGTAAGGGTTTGGAAGATGAAGGTTCCATGGGGGACTGTTTCTTGTTCCCCTTGGTCATCTTCTGTCCAGGCAGCCAGTTTATTATTCCTAGAGTATGCTTGTGAGGTTAATGGGTTTAAAACAGTTGTTTTACCCACAAGCACCTTTTCTCCAAGTTCTTTAATTATGCATTGCATAATGAACCTTGGATACAACAAAAACTTCTTTTTAGAGTTTTGGTAATGCAACACCAACTCATTAAAGAAAAGTGTTGATGCCCTGAATTTTGTTTCATTCACAATGGAATGAACAATAGGTTGAAAAGTAGAGGGCATCTGATCATAAGATCCAGTTTTTGGACTCAAACACATGATGATGTAATGAAACAAAAGTTTGTACTTAGGTTCAAAAAATTTCTTAAAAATAGTAGCATGTGAGAGAGTACCTTGGTAACCACACTCTGTCATGGTCAAATGAATTTCAGAGTTTGGAAATTGATCTGGGGCATCCACATCATCTAGACCCAGTCTAATCCCCAAAGTTGCTGGTGTGATTGCCATTGTTCTCCCTTGGATGGTTGATTTGAGGGAGATCACTTGATCATTCACTGTCACCGTCTCCGCGTTCGCCCAGAACTCATTTAGAGTTTCAGTATGGATTGGAGGATCAATGGTGAGGGCAGTGAAGTATTGGGATTTGACGACTAAATCAATGATTTCGTCGTATTGGGACCAGGCTTCATGTTTCTCAAAGTAGCCTCTTTGATTGTGTCCCTGTTTCAGTGTTAGAGCCATGTGGTTTGTGTGTGTGTGGATCGAACAGTGTTTTTGTTTGCAGGTTAAGGGTTTGAGAGTGTTTTTGAGAGAGAAGGAGGGAATTTTGCATTTTGAATGGATAAGTGTTGGAAAAGGTGTTTATAAGAAGTTTATAACCGCCTTAGGTTAAACTTCTGACGTGGGAAATGTCTGATTTACCCTTAATGACAAAACTGCTGATGAAGAACAACTATCAGCAGTAGTTCCCATTTTCTCTTCAGTAGTTTGTTAACAACTGATGTTTTATACATCAGTAGTTTCTCTCTTTTTGTTTTTCAAAAGTTTTAGAACAAAATAGATGTAAGTGAAAAATAAAATATATGCAGAAAAGTAAAGGAAACACTTACAAATTTAGCATCCCAAGCATGGATACTAACTTCTGAAATGTTGATGTGTCAAGGGGTTTAGTGAATATGTCAGCTATTTGATTAGCTGTTGTCACATGCTTCACTTCAATCTTGCCTTTTTCATAGCAATCCCTTATGAAATGATACCCGATTTCAATATGTTTAGTCTTTGAGGACTGAACAGGATTTTGAATGATGCTAATGGCAGATTTACTGTCTACAAGCAATGGTGTCTTGGTCTCTTTGATTCCATAATCAAGAAGTTGATATTGGAGCCATTGTATCTGTGATGTACAACTTGAAGCTGCAATGTATTCAGCTTCAGCAGTTGAAGTTGCAACAGATGTTTGCTTCTTTGATTGCCAAGACACTAGACAGTTTCCTAAGAATTGACAACCACCAGATGTTGATTTTCTTGACATTTTGCACCCTGCATAGTCACTATTTGAAAAAGCTGATAACTTGGTATTGCTAGAAGCAGGATACCAAATTCCAAGTGTAGGAGTTCCTTTCAGATATCTGAAGATTCTTTTGAATGCAATTAGGTGTGATTCCCTAGAAGCTGATTGATATCTAGCATAGACACATGTTGAAAACATAAAATCTGGTCTAGAAGCAGTTAGATATAAAAGGGAACCTATCATACATCTATACATGGTTTGATCAACCTGTTTTCCTTGATCATCTGGTTCAACTTGTGTGGTAGGTTTAATGGGAGTGGAACATGATTTACAGTCTTGTAAAGAAAATTTGTTCAATAATTCTTTAACATATTTAGATTGATGTATAAAATTTCCATTTGTTTGTTGTTTAATCCGCAGTCCTAAAAAGTACTGCAGTTCTCCCATTGTACTCATCTCAAATTTTGATTGCATGAGTTTCTTAAATTCATCACACAGTTTTGTGTTTGTTGAACCAAATATGATATCATCAACATAAATTTGAACAAGTAAGACATGATTTCCAACATTTTTAATGAAAAGAGTTTTATCAATGGAGCCTCTTGTAAAGTTATTTTTGAGCAAAAAGTTGGAAAGTGTTTCATACCAGGCTCTTGGAGCCTGTTTTAGCCCATAAAGAGCTTTGTCAAGCTTGTACACCCACTCAAGATGAGAAGGATCCTCAAACCCAGGTGGCTGACAAACATACACTTCCTCTCTGATCTTTCCATACAAAAATGCACTTTTAACATCCATTTGAAAAACTTTTATTTTGTTGGAAATGGCATAGGCCAGAAATAACCTGATGGCTTCAAGTTTTGCAACTGGAGCAAAGGTTTCATCATAATCAATTCCTTCTTCTTGAGAGTAACCTTGTACCACCAGTCTTGCCTTGTTCTTAATAATCATACTAGCCTCATCTTGTTTATTCCTGAAAACCCATCTTGTGCCAATTGGTAGCTTGTTTGGTGGTAAGGGACAGATTTCCCAAACCTGTTGCTTCTTAAATTGGAGCAACTCATCTTGCATAGCTTGCACCCAATTGTTGTCTTTGAGGGCTTCTTGGTACATCTTAAGTTCCAACTGAGAAATAAATGCTGAGAAGAAGCAAAAGTTGGAAAGCTGGTTTCTTGTTAGAACACCTGATGCAATATCACCCATGATTTGTTCCAATGGATGATCTTTGTGTTCAATAAGTTTTTGTAAACCACTGACAGGTGTAGGTGGCTCTTGTACTTCATCAAACAAACCACTGAGGTTTATAATGTCTGGTTCAGCTGTTTGAACATCTTCAGTAGTTGTAGGAGCTGAATCAGATGTTTGAGTTTGTACATCAGCAGTTGTTGAATCAGAATCTGAATATTTTGGCTTGTTTGTGATATTTATGTATTACATAATAGTCTATGGATAATATCTAGTAATTGTTAGTAGTAAAAACAATTGTTTGTATGTAATCATATTTTGTATAAATTTGGCGTTTTTCATGTTTAGATCTTGATGATCATAGCGCAAACTTGTTTCATTGTTGTTGGATTTGTAGTTGTATTTGAATGACTTTGGCGATTGTCGAATGTGTTAGGCGGGTATTGGTTTGGTTAAAGTCAGTCGAATAACGGTTAAAAATGCTTACCGGCACGTAAAAGGGTTTTAAAAAGCTTAATGGTGTCGTTACTGATCTTTGACACGGTTAATGATCTTTGGTAGTTATTTTGGTAAAAATAGCGATCTTAGTAGATCTGTGTTCAAAGTTGGTAAAATAGAATAGGTTGTGAAATGATCTACTTTATGCTAGTCTAGGTGGCTGTATTGTGTATTCAGTATCGCTTTCCTGAATTAGTGAGGTTAGAAAACTCTTAACAGATGACTAACTTATCTTTAGAAGATCTGCATGAGATCATATCAGCTGCTCGCTAATAAACGACTTGAAGTGGTTAACGTGTGTATTCGTGTTAGCTTTCTATATAGTTGGCATGTTAGTATGCCCGAAAGGGACACTAACTGTCGGAAAATGGGAATGTTGATCACACGCCTGTATTTCTTATTATATGTAGATGACATGCTAAGATTGGTATATTATATTTTATTTAGTTATATTTTCTATTTGGAGTCTTACTTGTGTTATTTATATGTTTTAGAATTAATTTAGCTATAAACAACCTTCAAACTATCTTTTCCTACTAGTAAATCGGGGATAGAGTTTTAGTACCATTGCTTCGCGCGCATCCATGGATCGATATCTGGTTCTTATCTGTACATTACTACATATATGACAGGGTACATTTGCCCTATTGTGTGTGTTTTAATATTAAGGTCTAAACCATTTTTATAAATATTAAAGCAGAAACATGTGTTATTTCATCGCTAAATTATGCGTACTAGCGCGCACGTCAATGTCACACGCATAAGACTGTTGGGACAGAAATATTGAGTCCCCCGAGCGTGTGACCTGAATACCCAAAAAACAAGAGAAAGGCCCCAAATCCTTCATAGCAAATTCACATGCAAGAGTTTGTAAAAGATACCGTCGAAGAGCATCTGTGGAGGTAGTAAGTATAATGTCATCGACATATATGAGAAGATATGCGACATCTTGCCCGTGCTTGTAGACAAATAAAGAATTGTCAGACTTGCTCTGACGAAACCCCTGTGAAGTAACAAAGTCAGTGAAACGCTGGTACCAGGTACGAGGTGCTCGTGCCTGTTTGAGACCGTATAGTGACTTTTTAAGAAGGCAAACATGGTCTGGAAAATCTCGATGATGAAAACCGATGGGTTGATGCATATAAACAGTTTCCTCCAGATTGCCATGGAGGAAGGCATTCATGACATCGAGTTGGTTTATTTTCCATGATTTTGCTAGAGCCAAAGACAATACCAGAAGAATAGTAGACGGTTTAACAACCGGGCTAAAAGTTTCTCCACAATCAATCCCCTGTTCCTGTTTAGGACCATCACAAACTAAACGAGCCTTGTAGCTCTCGAGATTGCTGTCAGAACTGTACTTATGTTTAAATAGCCACATGCAACGACTTATATTCATATCAGGTTTGCGAGGTACAAGTTCCCAGGTCTTATTTTTAATAAGGGCACGAAACTCATTGGCCATGGCATTGTACCACTCCGGAGTGGCTAAGGCAACCTGAGGGTTTTTGGGTACGGGTATGACAGTGGTAGTGTGTAGGTTGAATGGTTGTTTTGGTTTGGTGATACCACTCATAGAACGGGTGTGTATGGTATGCATGGGAGGTGGAGGTGGTGGTGGGGGAGGGATCGTTGATTGTGGTTTGGTGGCAGTAAGGTCCGGTGGATTTGGGATTGGTTGGGCTGAACTTGTTGGGCCTGGTTGGTTAATATTGGATGGGCTGGTCTAGAATAGGGTGTGGGGTGGGCAGGGGTCTATTGTATGTGTTTGGCTGAAAGTTGTGAGTGGTGGGACGAATTGTATATTTGGGCTGAGAGGAGTGGATGGTGGGATATATGGGGTATTTGGGTCATGAGGTGTAGATGGTGAGGGTGTGATATGTGCGCCAGAAGATTGACCGGGAGAAGTGGTGGCTGGTTTGGTTTTTGTGAGGTGGTCCCACACTAGAGGATTAATGCTTGGGTTTAGGAATTCATAGGATGGGGGGTTTGGTAGGAGATTGGATGGTGTATGGGAAGATGGTTTCTTCGAAGTGAACGTGATGATGAGTTGATGTGTGGTAAGGTCAAGGCATTTATACCCTCTATGGTTAGATGGGTAACCAAGGAAGACACATGGGTTGGACCGGTAGTTGAGTTTTTTGATGTTGGTGGAAGGTGTGAGGGGATAACAAAGACACCCAAAAACACGAAGATGTTCGTATTCGGGTGTAACCTTGTAGAGAAGTGAGGTGGGTGAACGAAAATTGTGAAGTTTGCTAGGCAAGATGTTAAGTAAGTAAGTGGCGGTTTCTAGGGCATGATGCCAGTAGTTAGGTGGGAGGATTGCTTGGGCAAGAAGGGTACGGAGCATGTTATTTATGGTGCGAATTTTTCGTTCCGCCTTTTCATTTTGGGATGACGTATAGAGGCACGAAAAACGGAATTGCATGCCGTTATAATGGAAAAAATTGGAAAAGTTATTGTTTGCATATTCTTTACCATTGTCACACTGAAATAGTTTAATTTTGCGTTCAAATTGTGTGTGAACAAGATTGTGAAATTGTGTGAACACAACAAAGACTTGAGATTTATTTGCAAAAGGGAAGGTCCATAGAAAATTGGTGAGGTCGTCTAAGAAGAGGATATAATATTTGTGACCACCCGTAATGTGTATGGGTGAGGTCCAAAGGTCACTGTGCACAATATTAAATGGTAAACGAGTTCAATTAACAAAATCATGAAACAGAACACTTTTACCAAAAATGCAAGATTGACAAAGAGTTTTATTTAGTTTGCCATAATCAATAAAAGACGACAATTTTAAAGTTTGTAATAAATTGTTGCTAGGATGACCCAGTCTTTGATGCCAACGATCTTGTGAAATGGAGGTGAAAGCCTTTGGTTGGTTGAGATTGAGTGGAAGAGGTTCAATGAGAGGATAAAGATCGCCTGTGCTATTGCATCGTAGGATATGAGCCCGTGTTTTGAGATCCTTTACAAGAAAACCAAAAGGGTCAAATTCGACAGAAACCAAATTATCAGTTGTAAGGCAACGAACTGAAATTAGGTTTTTAATAATATTAGGTGCAAAAAGGATGTTATTATGTTTTAGAGGTGGGAATGGGGGTGGTAGGGTCTAGTTGCCTTGAGCCAAAACGGGAATAGTCATGCCGTTACCGACAATTATATTTTTATTAGTGCACGAATTAAAATTAGACCGGGAATATATACCTTGCTGGTTTGCCGAGTGAGATGAGGCTCCTGAGTCCATCAACCCGTGATCTGGTGGATTCAAAGACAAAGTGTAAAGTGCCTGCTCGATGTCCGTTGGTGTATAACCGGTGTGATGGGCCTGATCGGCCTTGAGCCCAAAATTCCTTGAGTGTTGTTGCTTGGCCGAGAGGGACAAGGGCAGGGGGTTAGGCCTGATGTGAGTTCCAGGTCTGAGATGGGCCGTTTAACAGCCCAACCCACTGATTGGCTGTCAAGTTGGAAGGAAATACTATGTATGGGTGGTTTGATGGTGAGGGTTGACCGTAGGAGCCGCGTCCACAACCTCCTGTGTTAGGCCCGCGACCACGTCCGCGTCTACCACGGCCTCGTCCCTGTCAGATGAGTATGTAGGGTAGGTTTGAGAGGTTTGTGACAGATTGTTGGAGACCAAAGAAACCAAAGCAGTTGCAGAAATCTTGGAAGATCGAGTGACTTGCCTTTTCTTTTTATTTTGTTCCATGTTTAATCGAGACCGGACTTCGCTAAAGAGTAGTAACGGATCCTTATTCTGCAGTACCGTGGAGATCCCATGATATTGTTCTGTGAGTCTGGTTAAGACCTTGATCACGAGCATGCGGTCTTCAACAGGAGAACCCACACTTTCGAGTTGATCGACGATGTGTTTAGCATGTTTACAATATCCGGACAAGGACTGAAAATTGTCAAGGCTCAAGTTTGCAAATTCCTGACCAAGAAGAATAGCACGAGTGTTTTTATTATAATTGAACTCGTTTTGTACCGCCGTACAGTCGTCTTAGGCTGACTGACCCGGTTGGAGAATAATATGTAAAAGAGGTTGAGAGATGGTTGCATATATCTATTGAAGGACTATGTGCAATATTGTCGGGGATATAGAGAATCACCTCCCATAAACCAACAACAAATTCTATGGATTTTTCTTCTATGGATTTAAACTTTTTGTATCAACAATATTGCACAACTGATGGCCGTTAGGGCCCTGATGACAGCCGTAGCTTACAGCGAGCATAATCATGAACTTCAAGAAAAAATCAGCAACTAACCGCCGTAACCCCCTGGTGGCAGCCATAGGTTACGGCGGCCATTCCCTTAATTTTTGGAAAGTTGTTTTTTGTGAGATATAAAAGCCCAAACATTAACCTAGTCGATGATCAGCCGTAATATCACGGAAATTCATCATCCTTTGGAGCAATTTGGAGCTACAATCATCATTATTCATCATCATTCATCCATACTTTCGATTTTCATCAACATGTTCGGTATTATTATTCAAACTTTTGATTCGGTTCTTGTTACCATGAGCGGCTAAACATCTTGTAATTACCTCCGGGTGTATGGTTTATTTGTTAAACTTTAACTCTTGTTTACTTTCGTTTATGGATTGTCTTTTAATTTTTTGAAATATATTTGTGGTTTGAGTTATTTAAACAATTCACATTCGGTTTTCTAGCATCGTGAGAGGTTTGATTAACGGGAGGGTAGTTATTATTCGTGGGTTGGTAATTGAATTTTATGAGTGATTATTAAAAACTTGTGTTTGATTATCACTTAACTTAAACCGTTCAATAAAACTATGTCTATGTAGTATCCAATCATTTAAACAAGGGTGGAGTGAATCATTGAATCGGAAACCTGGACGGGATTACTTCTTAAATATAATTGTTTGCAACTTCTTAAATTCAATTTTTTTAAATTCCAAACAAATAACAAATCAAGTAGACGTTAATTTTATTAGTTAAGTTACAAAACTACTCTTTCCACCAATTCCTTGTGGAGACGACTCACTTACACTTTACTACTTATTTTCGTTGTTTTTGATTGATCTAACGACATCGATCAGTATCTAATCAAAGGTTGAAGAGTCTCGAAAGTAGCTGCTACTCTATCAGCCTGTTCGTGTGGAAAATAGTCTAACCAATGGAGGTGCGTGAAAAACGAACATAATGGATCCATCATACCATGTGGCTTTGGAATTTGTTTGTTTAGCGGGGTAAAGAAAATGATAAAATTGGTAGCTTGTTTTCTTGATCGGTGGTATAGAGCTCTTGGAACGAGTCTGATTAAAAAGGGTTGAAGCTGTCAAAAGGAAGGAAACACATGGTGTTGGCACATGCTAAAGAAGGTGGTTGATTGACATATCAATATCCAGTTTTGACCCCTACGAATAACCGGTATGGACGGTCAAAGTGAAGTTGAACATGGATGCTCATGGTATATGGGAAACAACTGAACGAGGAATTTAGGAGAAGAATCAAATTTTAAGAATTTGAAACAAGACCTTGCCCTATTGGTTCAAGATACACCAGAGGATATGGTTTTGCAAATAACGAGTTACTTGTTGCTGGAATTTGGTAACTAAACAGGATTTCAGGTTTACGTGAGCTTTGCCTTATTTGTTATTGATCAATGTAGTATTTAGGGTCCTTATAAATTGTTGGTTGGGTTTTAAAGATCAAAGGATCGAAAATGGGGATGTTGCGTTAAACCGAACGTGGATAAGATTATCATTGAGATGGAGAAGCTACAATGTTTGGTTTCAAGTTTGTTAATTATCATAAAATTGCAGTGTGATAACCAGAAGATCATCTCATTACCATAGAGATTAAATTATTGTCTGTGTTGGAGTTTTCGAGACAAAAGTGATGACCTGTTGCAGACCGTTGAAAGGCAAGACAAAGCCTTTATCATTTTCCAATCTCTAGAAATGATTGATCATACATAAAGCTAGCCTTAGTGGAGGTGCAGTAGTTGATCAAGTTTGAGTTTATGATTAATTTGGATAAGGGGAAAGTCTGATACAGAAGCTTCTAAGATTTAGTTTTGGTGCAAAAACTCGAGTCAAAGTTTGTAAATACCCAAGCATCAGTTAAGGGGAAATCTGTTGACGCAACAAGATTGTCATCAATAGAGATATGATTGACTGAAAGTTATTCAAAACATTGTTCAACAACAACGTTCAAAGGGGAACCTGTTAGTGCATTTTGGTGCGCCAATCACTGTTTGAATAGGCTTGATGTAGTCGTGTGCTGAAAAGGTTAATTTGTGTTAAAGTTTATTAGTTATTGGGAGTTTAGTGATTGAGTCTTTAGTGATTGAAAGTCTAGTGATTGAGCTCAATCATTAAGACAGATCTTTGCAGATAGAGCAACTGAGCGTGCCTGTGTTTTGAGAGGAGATCACAAGATGTGTCTCCCGTGCTTAAGTTGTCAATGTAAACTTTTTAAGTATAATACAACCTGTGTTAGTTGATTAACGTTTATATACCGAATTAGTTTTTCTATCTCAAAAATACTTTATACACCATATCTTACAAGATCTTTGGTTCTAAAAATTACCACCGGTGATACGCATTAGTTTAATTGTGTCATTCTATACAATTAGGATGACCATGTATACGTATCCCTTTTTGGGCTTTAGTTTGGTTTAGATAGTTAGTAACATTGTAACTAAAATAAATCTTACACAAAGGGATGTTTTACATACATCTAGTTATGGTCCGTTGGTGGTCAATATGTTAAAAGATGAGACCGCCAGCGCACATTATGTTAGTTGGGATCGGTGTCGGCCAATAGCCGATACTTAGGATTATTTAAATCCAATACTCCTTTTATGAATTCCAGGTTGAAGCAACAATCCATTTTGAAACAAAATCCTAAACTGAGAATGGAACAAAAATAATTTGATTAAGGGGAATTGGATTTTAATAATCCAAACTTTATCTCGTTGGCTGACAATAATATGTACTTACGAAATTCCCTACGACAGTCCCAACTTTCAAAGTATTGGCCGTCAATGAACTTTTGTTAACTGAAAACTAACCCATTTTCAAAACTGAAAGAGTTTGAAAGTTAAAAAGTTCATTGTCGGCCAATATATTGAAAGTTGGGGGGAATTTGTTAAGTACAGATTATTACCGGCTAATGAGGCAAAGTATGGATTATTAAAATCCAATTCCCCTTTGATTAAAGAAGAAACTTAAAAGAACCTATAGAACAAAATCCAATACTCTACTTCTAAGTTTTGAAATTAATTATGCATACCCTAAGAGGAGTACCCACATGTAGCAGATATAAATTATAATAAATTACAAATTGGGTTGGCTGTGGACAACATCTGAAATCTTAAATCTTGTCAAACTTGTTGACAAGGAAAAGTGAAATTATATTAAAACCTTAAAAGCAAAATCATTTCTACGAGGAAGGTGGGAGTATCCCTCCAAGGAACGATGAGAACAAGGCCAATGCACGTTGTGGTTGGTCACTTGGAACAGTATGGCCTGCGCCCCTAATAGTTATAAGAACCAATCCTTTGTATGCCTCTAAATACCCTCCAACCTGTTAACATAGTTTCATGTTAAGAGGCCATGAAAAAATATTTTGTAATGAGAGTTTCATGTATACCTCTAAATACCCTCCAACCTGTTGGCGGATAATACTCCCAACTATCACTTTGGCTAATAGCACTCTAAACTTTCAACTTGTTTGCTTTTATCACTCCCAAACTAACTGAGGTCTAACCTGGTTAGTGTTCGTGGCCAAAATGTAAAAACCTAAACTTAAGGGACCATTTTGAAACTTATTATTATTATTATTATTATTATATAAAGCAACAGATCTATTGAGAGAGAGAGAGAGAGAGAGAGAGAGAGAGAGAGAGAGAGAGAGAGAGAGAGAGAGAGAGAGAGAGAGAGAGAGAGAGAGAGAGAGAGACACCATCAGTCATCTTCTCCGGTCACCCTTGCCGGTGACCGGTTCCAAGCATCCCCGAAAACCCACCACCTTCTTCACCAACACTCGATCGTTTCCCCACCTATCTTCTTCCCTGTTTACGCCGATAACCTATCTCCATCTCCGACTAACCACCTCTCCAGTTCCGATAACCTATCTCCATCTCCGAAAACCTGTATCAGACACCACACACCATCATTCATAGCCCCATGATTCTGTTTAGGGTCGGTATTTGATGAGGATTAAAAGCCCCATGATTCTGTTTATCATCTCTATCATTTTCATCTTCAATTGAAACAATTTGGGAACTAAGGTTCATAGACAACCGGTTCATAGACAGTGGGTATTAACCCTTGTAACTGGGCCGGTGTACAATGTGATACTGACAGTACACGTGTCACCGCTCTTCATCTCCCAGGCGTCTCACTTTCCGACCAACTACCTCTCGGTGTGTTCGGTAACTTAACCGGCCATCGAACCATCAGTCTCTGATTCAACTCGCTTTCCGGTTCACTGCCGGTTGATATATCTTCTTGTGTTGAGTTAAGGAACCTTTATCTTCAGGGGAACTGGTTCACTGGCTCGCTTCCCCAGGTTTTTTTTAGTGGTTTGACAGATCTGGTTAGGTTAAACCTTGCTAGGAATAATTTCTCTGATAAGATTTCAGATGAGTTTAATAATTTTACTCGGTTGAGGACTTTGTACCTTGAGAATAATAATTTCTCTGGGGTGCTACTTGAGAGAAAGGATGGTGGCGTCGGGGAGGTGAAGGGCTTACCGGAGAGGATGGTAGCGTCGGTACTGGTCACCGGACCGATGGCTTCTGGTCTGGAACTCTCACCGGACAAGAGTGTGTGTTTGTGTCTGTTTGTCCAGGCAAGAAGAAGGGAGTTTTTATAGGGGGGGGGGTGGGTATTTAAAATAAAAAGTTTTAAAAAATGCCCCTTAAGTTTTGGTTTTTATATTTTGGCCACATAGAAGTTTTGGTTTTTACATTTTGGCCACGAACACTAACCGGGTTAGACCTTAGTTAGTTTGGGAGTGATAAAATCAAACAAGTTGAAAGTTTGGAGTGCTATTGGCCAAAGTGATAATTGGGAGTATTATCCGCCAACAGGCGATAGTTGGAAGTATTAAAATCCATTTCCCCTTACCTATTAAAGGAAAAATGCTTCGTACTCATTGTAATACTCCATACTTACACTTTGATTAGTGACACTCCCAACTTTCCCTAATGTTACAAAGGGAAATTCTAAAAGCATAATCATCCCAGATTCACACACGACTTACACTTTCTTTATACTCAATTTTCTCGTACGTTTCTATATTTCATTCATAATCATCATTTTTAGGGAAATTGAGTGGAATAAAGTATAAATCTATGATCATTATGCTATTGGGATTTCTTTGGTCAAACTGTAAAAATGGATTATTATGGTCCAATGGGTGATAGATTGGATTATGTAAGTCCAATATTATTTAAAATGGTTTTTTTTTCATTTAAAAAAATAGTTTTAATAACAATTGAGTTATGTCATTACCTCCTTATTTAGGTACCATGGCCGCCAAGCTGTCTCAATAGGAAGTTTGAGAGTGTTGATTGAGTACCTAGAAGAAGTAACTGGAACCCGTGCATCTACATCGCCACTGCTTAATCAAGCAATCATGAATTATTCAAAGTTCAAGTACCTACCTATGGAAAGTATTATCTAGAGTCATCCAAAGTGTTTGTAATGCTTGCCTGAATACCCAAAGGCGTTGGCCGTTGTCAATCAGATATCTAATTATTGGTAGGATAGTAATTGGATGGTTATTCCAGGTCGTGAGGAGATGACTGGACGTTTTTTCATAAAAGAATGTTACTAGTTATATTCATGTTATAATAAGATGATACACTGTAGTTTACAAGAGTTATCTATATATTATACCTGCATAAGTCCCATGATGTAGGTTTCACATGCAATGCATTTTGCACCAAGGAGTCATTAAGATAAAATTCAAGGATATAATTTGAGCACGGTTCAAAATTGTAAATCTGAAAATATATATATGATATCATGATATGTTTCAACAATTATCATTGGTCATGGAATGTATATAGAGGACTTACAGAACCAGGAATGGCAGATGTATTTCTTTGATGAGGGGCCAAGCAAATGGGTGCATAGATGTTGTATACATCAATATCCCCAATCGATTTTCGCGCTTTTTCTGTAATATTGTGACACATATCAGATAAAGACAAAGAACCACCAACAAAGTCACAGTATTTGAAGATGGCATCATGTGTTGTGTCTGAAATTATAGCATGAGTCCACCAATGATCGTACAATCCCTTTAAACCTGTTTCATCATCAATCCATGCATTTCCTATCTGCAAATTGGACATCAAAAGTAGTTTTCATGTGTTTGGAGAAAAGAGAGTATAAACCATGAGATTTTTCTAAGAAGTGTTTAAAGAAATGAACATACCGCGATCCCTTTGATATTGATGATTGTATGGTTTGTTTTCTTGTTGTTGTGAAGGATGGTGTACGAAAGTTGAGGAACATAATGTCCAGCATAACTTTCTCCGGTTATATAGAAATCACGTGATTTGTACTGAGGGAATCTCTCAAGCCAGTTGATAAGAAAAATATAAGAATCATCTGCTGTGTTCTTGTCACTAGCATGATCATAATCAGATGTTGTATTTGAATATGAGAAGCCAACTCCGGCAGGTGACTCAAGAAACAACATATTTGCAACTGCAGAAAGCGATGTTTGTGCTTATATTAAGAAACAACATATTTGCAACCGGAGAAAGCAATGTTTGTGCTTATATTTAAATTTAGAGTTGTCCCTTAGAATCCCTAAGAATTCAGGCATCAAAGTTACTGGGTTTAACAAACAAATTAAGTTTTTAAAATTAAGTATAGATAAAAAACACTATAAATGTGTATATAAAATATATAAATAAATTAACTTCATTATCACCCCAAATAAACCATCTACCTAGAAAGTTACTAAGAAGAAGGCCAATACAAACCACAAGTACATCGGTACATCACCAAATTGTAAATTAACATCAAATTTTTACCAATTGTCAAAAGATAAATTCTTCCACTTAGTTGTATTTGTATGCTCCAGCCTTGTTCAGGAGTAATGTAATCAATTATTTATGGGTTTGCTTGCTACTATTTAAGAGTTTCACAATGAACAAAACCATATGCAAAATAAAACTAAAATTAATGAGAAATGGGTTCTAGAAGTTTTGTTGATGGATGATGCTAAAGTTGTCAAAACTTCAAAGAATTCCTTTCATATTGTGTCCTTAAAATAACTGAACAAGGGTATTTAGAACTCATTCTACAAATCGCAAGCATATGGTTTGGGTAATGGGCATTTTGATGGTGTACTGTTGAGCTGCTAGTGACTTCATTCCAAATTGTTGTGTGTTTGATGCTCACGGTGCAATGGGTGGCCTATCTTTGATGGACAAATGAGGTCTGTATATTCCAATGCTTGGGCAACTACTTGCATGCCCACGAGTTGCTACTTTTGGGGCAGTTACCGTTGCTCATGCTGCTATTGCTGGATCAAGGTTGTCGCTGATGTAGTTTCCACTAATGTGTATTTCCTACTACTTGTTCGGTATAATTATTCTCCGGTCCAAGGCATTGTCCGGGAGTAAAGTGTTACTTTCATTTCTCCATTCAAATCTAGTTTCAATGCAATTTAATATAATATTGACGCCAGCAAAAAATAACCGTTTTTAGTTTAAACTGGTCCGTCAGATAAAAAATAGGAAAATCCTGGCCCTCTAAATTGCAATTTCTGTCTTTTCATAGCGGTTACACAAAACTTATTCCCGCCTAATTTTTGTCACCACTAAACCATGACAATCCCATTTTTTTCTGACCTGTACCCCACGACCTCTTCACAACAGGCATGAAAATAGGAGTCTATTCAACAATAGATTTATACTAACTCATAATCATCTTCTCCATTCCAAAATCATTTATCATCTACCACAGCCTCCTCCGTCGGCGTCAATCGACCACCATCACCCTCCTTTCTGACAACTTTTCGATCGATTCGAAACACGTAATCATTTCAATACCCGTTCCATACTTCTCTCTGAACATAAGGTACGCCTAAATTCATAACTTTACTTCCATCGTCATCGGCTCCGGTGCTACCATACAGTGTGCCGTTGTTACAGCATTCTTTGCGTTTGCTATTGCTCAGTTTCTTAAGGTTATTACTACCTGGTGAGTTACATCTCTCAGTCAACGGTTAATGGTTCTGTTTTTGGTTATATTGTGTTAAACTGTTTGAATTATTGTGTATTGGATTATTGATTGCATCGTGTTTAACGCGTTTTTCAATTATTGTTAATGGTAGCATTTGATTTGTGATTTGGAGATCTAGGTTTTATTTTGGTTAATTAACCAATGTTGTTTTTCATGGAACTGTTAACACGTTAACAAATATGAAGTTACTCGATGCAAATGTATTTTGAATTCTCAAGGTTTTATATACCGGTATGTATGATTCTTACTGCAGATTCTTATGGGATTTCAAGACCTAATTTAAGTGCTGAATTGCATAAGAAAATTCACAAAACTATTGCGCCCAGGTTTGTATTTTATAAAAAGTTCATTAATTTATGTGTTTAGTTATTATTTATATTAATTTAAATGTGTATTTTGTTTCTTGAACCTTTGTGTTCAGGATTGGAATTAAGCCGGCACGTGGGCGGATTACTAGAAAAAGTCTAATTTTAGTAGAAGTAGGTTAATTTGACAGGATGAACACTCCGCTGATGTTAACATCTAGATGTTATTCTGTTAATGAGTTCACTTCATATATCTAGGTGACCAGTTTTCTAAATGTCTATGTTGTTTCTGGATTAGTAGTTATAGATATGTTTAGGTCTAATTGGATTAAAGTCCTTTGTGTATACAATTCTCAATGAGGCGATTTTGAAACAGGTCATATGGCGCTTCAAGTAAATTGCAACGTACAATGCCAAATCAGAATCACTTTCCGGTTGTTGGAGTTAGTAGCAATCACCGATGCTATTGCAGCGTTTCAGCCACTGAACCTACTGTTTCAGAATTCAGAGAGTTCCTCCACCTCTATAAAGTAATTATTTTGTGATATTGATAATGTAAAGCTATTCAGTTACTTTTTTGGGTAGTGTAAAGTGTTGGTCTTGAATGGTACTCCCTTCTTTAACTTAAAATGTACATGACAGGAAGAGAATTGTGTCTGGAGTCCAGCCAACAGGATCTATACACCTTGGTAATTATCTTGGTGCGATAAAGAATTGGGTATCTCTGCAGGTATAAATTTCAATTATTTATGTGTGTTTTTATTTGTTTTGAAGAATCATTTGACCTTTTAAAGTCAACAATCTTCTTACATCTACTTTGTGGATGTATTGTAGTAATATTATGCTTCTTTTGTTGACAATATAAGATTATCGCTATAGGAATATATGTGGAGTAAGAGGTTTTTACACACAAAAAAAAAATCACGAAAGGCGGTGCGTCTTTATCGTATGCAGCTCAAAAAATTGCAAGACGAGTCTCATTATTAAAAGGATGGTTATAAAGCATTCTTGAATATGATCATTTATCTAAAGTATCAGTCTCATTATTTTTTCTATAGGGATCTAAAACATTACTCTAGAAGGTTTAGTTCCTTAAAGCTTTGGAGTCATGAAGAATCTTCACCTACTTAAGTTAACTACAATTGTTTTTTCATTAACTAATGAAAAAACTCTCTCTTCCATTAACTTTTATGGATAAGGGTTCTAGAAAACAATCCATGTCAATAAAGAAAATTATGTAATCTGAAGATGCTTGAGGTGGAAAAACCAGCATCTCAACATGAAATAAAGAAAATTATGTTATCTGGAGTTTTTAAATCCACATCAATGTTACATATAATCTCACTAATTCTTTCCACAAGCTTATCGGTTGTTTTGAAATCCACCTCAATATGCTCCTATAAATCTCCTTCATAGATTTATACTTAGTCTATGACCTAGAATACAATATATCGATTTAGTTATTTGATCTTATTTTTCTTTCGAAGTAATATGTTTGTGAAGAAGTATTGTTTTCTTTCAGATTTCGCAACTTCATCACCTAATGGTCCAGTCACAACAGAAGCACTGAAAATGGAAGCACCTGACTTGTATGTATGGCGAAATCCAATACCTAATGCATAATGCTCTAGCGGCTAGAGTCTAGCCATTAATGGTATAAAGCCATTTGTTGGTGTTCATACAAGGCTTATAGAACTTCTTACAAAAAAGGAGTTGCAGGTAACATGCATTCTTCTTTAGCAACAAGTGTTTTCTTAAGTTCACTTGTATAGATAATACTTATTTGTGATTTTAGATATAAATTAAGTGCAATGATCATAATATGTTTAACAGTTATCAAAAGGTTTTGGCTCGTGAGCTAGGATACCTTAAATATGGTCATGGTGTATGGCTAACATTAGCAAATATTCTTACAATTGGAGCGCCTATATGATACCCGGTAGGTTTGGCCATAAATAAAAAAACTTGAAGAAAATAAGTGATAAAAATCTAGCAAATTGTTGGTTTCTTCCATGATTGGAGGTTTGATAGCCTAGAATATAGAACAATAAGCTCTATTCTAGCTACAGAATTTACTTGTGATCGGGTTGCTCTTTTTTGTGGTTATAAGGTATGCAATAAGCAAAATTTTTATAACTATTTTTTTATTTTTATTTTTTTAAGGTCCTACATGAGGTCGTCATTTTTGTGCTTATGGAACTAGCCGGAGAATGTACGTCTTTGGCTGATCTTAATAAATGTAGGTGCTTTTTTAGAACAAGTTCAATTGCCATTTTGTAAACGGGTTAAAAACTTAAGATTACCATTTTAGTAAGCATGTCAGATTACCATATTTAGTAAACAAAACAAAGATCAATGCTATTATTTTAATTAAGCAGGTCAATGTTACCATTTTTAATAAACGGGTCGAACTCAACATTTATAGTGAACTTGTCCAAATTACACTTTTAGTAAACGGGGGAGTAAGATTTGTAGAAAAAAAACTCCCGTTGGGAGTCGGACATAAAATGTTGTGTTGGCTGTTCTAAAAAAACACTTTTGGTAAACGGGTCAAGGTTACGAGTTTTGGTTCGCCTTCAAAATAGAAAATTATAAATGGTTTGTTGTACTTTCATTGGTTATTTGTTTTGTATACTGCAAACTAATGAACTATATGATTATTGATTACTATAAAACCATTAGTAGTTGCTTTACTTTGAGGAACTTCTGACGTGTTGACCTTTTTCCCATTTAACTTTCATTAATTAATTTGTATATTGCAATTATACGTAATAGTATCAATTCACTATTTTGCGTTTATACCTAAGAGTAACGATTCATATTTAGTGGCATTTTCTCGATTAAACCGAAGGTGGGTAATGGGAAGGAGTTCGATTTTGGTGTGATTTGTGATTAAGGGAGATTCCTTTGAAAGATAAATGGCCTAGATTGTTTCAGCTGGAATCGAGTAAGCAGTGTTCAGTTGCGGATAGTCTGATGAATTTGGACCAGAATATGACAGTTCAAGCAGATTGGGTGCAGCGTATTAGGGACGCACAGGTGTGGGCAGACCTGCAGCAGTTGAATACACAGCTGCAGGGTGTCTGTTTATCTGATATGGATGATAAATGGGTCTGGACTGGTGCAGCAACAGGTACAGCAACTGCTGAATTTTCTGTGCAGACGGTTAGAGCTATTTTGAGGAAGAGCTGTGATTTTGGGAGTCCAATTGTTATGAAGTGGGTTTCTTGGGTGCCGCTAAAATATAATGTTATGGCGTGGCGAGCTGAAATGGAGAGATTGCCTACAATACTGGAGTTGGAAAAACGACACATTTACATAGAAAGCGAAGTGTGGTTTTTATGTGAAGACGCGGACAAATCAGTAAACCACATATTTACATCATGTAGTTTCACGGATAGAATTTGGACTATTATTGGAAGGTGGTGTACTCGTGTAGAATTTGGACTGTAGTGTTATTGGAAGGTGGTGTAGGTTGGTTTCTATTATGCTTTTAGTGTCCACGATTTGTTAAATGTTTATAAGTCGGCTCATGGATAGTAATACAGGTAGAAAATGATTCAAGGTATTATCATTGTTACGTTGTGGTGTATTTGGAAGGCGAGAAATGACAAACGGTTCAACGGGAATCAAGTGAAGGCCGCGGATTTGATTGCCAGTGTGAAGTCTTTCACGTTTTTGTGGTTCAAGAGTAGAAGTCGGGTTAGTAACGTAGTTTGGAAAGATTGGTGTATGTATCCATTATATATGTTGTAATTTTGGTTTTTGCCTTCGGTCCATGCTTTGTGGGCCGTTAGGTGTTTGAATGAAAGTGACGTTTCAAAAAAAAAAAAAAAAGATAATCCTTTTAATTTCTTCACTAGTTTATCAATTACAAACTATTAGTGTTATATCTTACTTCTTACTAAATATGTGATGCTAGCGTTTCACCGGTTTAAATAATGACGATTTCAAAATTTCGGTTTGGTTTGATTTTGTAAAACCGTTTGGTTTCTTCTTTTTTCGATTTTATTAACGGGTTGGTTTGGTTTATCAACTTTTTGGTTTTTTTTTAATAGCATTATGTTAAATATAAAAACTAAAATGTATAATCGAAGAACTACAAAAAAACTTTCTTACATGTTTACATTTATGTTAATAAATTTAACCTTTTAAATTAATATTGTTCACATCAACCTAAGCATCTAAAGTATTTTTGTGTTCTTTATAATTTGTATATAGTTTCATATACAAATATTGTTTTATTTTGTAGTGGTAGCAAACCAAGAGACAGAAATATAGTACTTATAAGTTTTTGTATAATGTTTGTACTACCCGTCCAACGGACGGGTATAAAACTAGTTAAATTTTGTTTGTTGAGAGATTAATATGCATTCTAGTTTATATTTTGTGTGCATAAATTGTGTTGGGTATTAGAACAACATAGCGGAACCAACCCACACAAATGCACAAATGATATATACACACGACATAGGAAGTTACGTTGTTTGGTCCTAATAAGGGTCCTACCTCCATACGCTGCAACTAGGGTTATCTTATTAAGCACAAAGGGCAAGGCCAAAGATTACAATTATATGGATTTACATATATAGGGAGAAAGAACAAGGATTTTAGGTTGGGCTACTAGAAACCTAATGGGCATAACCGAGCCCAAAATCTCTAAGCCTTCACAAACCAAACAATCTCTCACAAGAAGGAACACTACTTTGTTTAACCTTGTTCTGATACCAATTAATGAATTGCTAAGTCATAATCACAGAAAATAAATAAAAAAAACAATTCCTTTTTATTATTTTAAACTTGATCTTGGAAACTTCCATAAACTCGGAAAACCAATTACATGGAACGACCATAATTTGGGTATTTAGACCATTAGGTGTGGAGGAGGCCCAACATCCATGTCTTGCCTCCACCTCACCTGCCACGTCAGCGTGGGGTAGGAGCATCCTTGAGATGATGCTCCTAGGGGTGTGGAGGAGGCCCAACATCCATTAATGCTATTTTTCTTTTTTTTCTTTTTTTTTAATTAAATAATATTAATGTTAAAATAAAAAGTAAATATTCTAATATTAATATTAAAAAATACAAATAATCTACTCTTGCCCGTTGTTCCAAATATATTCAACCAAGTCTGCTTGAAGATTTTTATGCGTGAACTCGTTATGTAACGAGAACTGGTTTAAATCTTGTTGATGTGGGTTGACAGGCACCGTATTCTCTGGCGGGGCATTCTCGTCATACACACAAATGGCGGCGCCTTCGTCTTCAAGTATCATTCCCTCCTTTTCTCCTGCTCACTTTTTCAGTCCCAATGCAATTAAGTGAGGCCACAAATTCACCTAACCTCTCTTCCATCTTTCTTCCCAACAACAATATCCCAATTCATTTCTTGCATTCCATATTTCCATCATATCTTTCCAATAACCCAAATGAATATTATTATCAATATTAATATCCTCTTCTTCTTCATCTTCATGTTCACAGTTTCATCTGCTACTGACCCATTCACAGAAGCCTTACTAAGCTTAAAATCAGAGTTCACAACCCCACCAAATGTTCTAAAAGATTGGGTCATCACCCCTAAAGACCCAAACCCATCTCAAAAAATCCAATCTTGCAAATGGACAGGTGTCAAATGCAACCAAAACTCAACAAAAATCACATCTTTAAACCTTTCTTTAAACAAATCTCGAGTCCCAATGCATGACCCAAGCCCCGGCATCAACGGCAATGGGGTGCCGGCTATGCCGTTGCCGCGCCAGGGGGCGGTGTAGCCCGGCCCGGCTTGGCAACGCCGGCCCCATGCCGTGCCCCGTACCGTTCAGTCTTATAGTACTAGAAACATATAACTCAAGCAAACCTAATCCTACTCTAATTATTACTCCTTTGACTCTTGAATAATAACAATTCGAAATTCAGTTATTAAAGATTCCTAAGCAACATGTTTGAATCTTCATCTTAATCCATCCGACTTGTGGATTAAGCTAATCCAACCGCCTTGTGAATAAAGTCGGCCTAACACAACACACACATGCGAAAAAAAAACCCGGAAAATAACAATAATAAAGCAACAAAAACAACAAAAGGTCTGGTGCTAAATAATGTGTGAGCCATCTCCAACAATACATATTGCTTTGTGTGTTGTGCCTTGGGAAATAGACGAGTTCTCTTATGGCGAGTCGAAATCTAATTGCTCAATTTGTTGCAGCCAAGAACACCATTAAAATTCTAGTTGAAGAAAGTTGTTTGAATCATGTTATTGTTTATGCTTACGGCTGTGCGCATATAATGTATATATGTGTGGCCCTCAGGGTGCAAAAGTAAAGTTGTACTAATTTTAACGTTATTTTACTAATTTCGTGAAAATAATGTTTAAAAACGACCGATGGTTAATCTGGTGGCGTTGATAGCCAAAAGACAAGGGGTTACATGCACCAATCGGGCTTGTCCCGATTGCTATGTCTTATGTGCCTTATGTCCAAGGCTTGATACAAAACCACTATCGAGCCGAGGGTCTCATTGGAAGCAGCCTCTCTATTCCCACGGGGTAGAGGTAAGGCTGTCTACATCTTACCCTTCTCAGACCCTACCTTAGCTTTGTTATTGGTGGGATTAACTGAGTATAATGATGATGATGATGATTTCTTGTTATATTTATTTGTTAATGATATTATACTACATATTTCCCATATGAACAAAAATTCTATATTTATTGTAGTTATGTAATTTTAATAAAATAACCTATATTTCCAACAAAAAGTTATAAATCTAACCGTTGCTCCATGCATAATCATTCATGAAGAGGGTTTTCCCATCGCTATTGATCCTGAAGGGTCCTAGTTCTGACATGGCTCCAATCATGGAAGAGCATCCAGGCCCTGTTAAACCATAGAGCTAGATTGAGGTTATTTGACAAAAATAAATGAACCAAAGTTAAAAAAAAAATACCATAATGATGCAATAAATAAATAAATAGTAAGGTGTAGAATTACCTCCATTTAGCCACAACACCAATGGTTTAGTTGACGAATAAGTGGGAGACTCAACAAAATAATAGAAAAGAGCCCTGCCAGCATTCGGATCGACGGTTACGTATCCTGAGTACTGATTAATATTGACACCTTCAGGTTGGCCTGGTAATGCCAAAATCTTGTCGAGCTGTGCCAGGCCGTCTTGAGGTGCAGTATAAACTGGATAATCATCAGTAGCATCATCTGAAACAGTCCATGTGCTAGGAACATGTGAGTTTCTTGATCTTTTTGATTTTAGCAAGTCGAAAAGCCTGTTTGCCTGAATATTAGCATTACTTAACTTTAACAAGGCGAAAACGCAAAATATTGCTATTAGTTTTATCATCCCCTTCTTTATTTTAGATCTAGTTTGGTTCAAGTTATTTTGTATATATATAGCATACCACGAATTATGTTCTGGTCAATAATAAGGCAACATTTCAGAAAGATTTAAACATTCACTTTTTAAAAAGTTAGATGCAGGCCACATTCGTAAGTATCTATTTGGAGTTGACTCATCAAATGATGCTTTAGGAACCTTTGTTAAATGTATCGCTAGCTGCCAAAGAAATATAAAATAATGTATTAGATGATTAAAAAGGATGCGATGCTGCCTAGAAGAAAAAAATAAGTTGATGCTTGAACTTGAACTAGGATTATTTCCCGCGCGCGTTTCCGCGCGCCGATGGTGGTTGTCAATTGGTTTATTAAGGTTCCAATGCGAGGGCTAAGATCGAGTCAGGGAAAATGGTTTTGTTGGCCGGGCGATGTAGGTTAGGAAAAGTGAATTAAACAAAAGGACTCTTTATCATTGATAGGGTATATGAAATACAAATTACATATTATGCTTGCAGAAGTTGATTCTGTTGTAGTTGAAGACCAACTATTTTCTAGGATACTTCATGCGGATTCACTTTCAGATGTGAAGTTGTTGGTTCCTGAAAGCCTTGCGTATCCCTTTGTAAGTGTCATCATCTTTTTTAAAATGTTAAGATTCACCCCTTATGTTTATAAGTTGACAAAAGCAAACTTTTTAGCTTGATAGAAAGGACCCTCTTACTTTCAAACTTGACAAAATAGGATCTCTTACTTTCTAACTTTTTTTAACATCAAACTTTTGACATGTAATTCTTTCTATCCCCAAACTTCTCTATAATGTTAAAAGTAATCATTTACGTTTGCAGATATCACTTTGACCTCCTTAAGTTTCTAAAGTTTTAAGCATATCGTAAAACTGATTTCTTACGCTTTTATTCTTATGTATGTGTTGGTATATAATCGAGTTAATTTTGCTTGAAAACAAGTTGGGTCAAATGTAATATGTTTTGATTCGACGATTAAATTTGAGTCGGTCTACGGTTTGACTTAAAGGGTTTATTATAGTAATCTATACATAATCACGCTGCATAATCGGTGTAAATTCGAGTTCGTCTATATTTCGACGTAAATTTGGTATACTTTTTCATAGTGTGTCTATGTTGCGATATAAATTTGGTGTTCGTTTTTGTGCTATTATGTTTAATATGTATGACTATTGTCACATACTATACGTTTACTTAGTCAACATTTTAACCCCTCCTAACGCACGACAGTTAAAAATTTAGTTATTATTATTATTATTATTAGAGTTAATAGCCATTTTCGTCCCTGAGGTTTGGTCCAGTTTGCCACTCCAGTACAAAAGTTTTTTTTTTGCAATCTCTTACCTGTGGTTTGAATTTTTTTGCCAAATTCGTCCTTTTCACTAACCTAGTTAAAAAATCTCGTTAGTGTCAGGGGTAGGGTTGTCTTTTTACCAGTCAGGACGAATTTGGCATTTAAAATTCAACCTTACCTCAGGGACGAATTTGACATTTAAGTCTTAATTTAAAATAATTGTTAATTAAATAATTTATTATGAATTTTTAAATATATTTTATTATGAATTTTATTTTTGAAGTATTAAATCTAACAAACTATGAGAAACATTGATTTTTTTTTCTAGTTGAAGCAGTCCACCATGGTCATAGATAGTGCAGGAGTTAAACCCTAGGCCCCACGATATAAAATGATTTCAAATATACAGAAAATTTGGAGGGAAAAATAACTCACCAACAATGTCCTCTAGAAGGCGTCTTAGAATCGTCTGTTCATCCGACGAAGAAGAAGAAGAAAACGACGACGTACAACCACCACCACCTCTTCAACACCACCATGATATCGAACCCGAAACCCTAAACCCTAATAATAATAATAATAACAACAACAACAATAATAATAATAATCCCCCTCATCCGGTCCAAATCGATATATCCGACGAAGAATTCATCGACGCAATCGATGATCTCTCCAATTCTCCACCACGTCAGCCTCAACACCACCAGACTGTTAATTCATCGGAATATTCTTCAACAACCAGTGTCGCTACGAATCAAGCCTCTGATAGTCCTATTGGTAGGGTTTTGGGAGATTTAGGGTTGAGATTAAAGGGTGAATGGTTGGATTCTTGTGTTAGTGGTCTTCAGACTTCAGTCACTGGATTTTCCAGCCTTGATGTTAATAAAAAAGCGAAGCTTTGCTTTGAGAAGTTTTTGAATGCTGATATGAACTATTGTGGTGCTGGTGTGCTTCCGAATAATGTGCATCAAATGCACCTTGTTGACCTTCCTGGACCCTTTGTGTTACAGGTATTTTGCGCATTTGTAGTCTCGGTTTAGCTATTTTTTTCGGATATTTTTGTTGAGTAAATTAGGGCTTTGTTAGTTAATAGTTTTACAGAAACTGATATAAGGTTGAATTTTAAATGCCAAATTCGTCCCTGACTTGTAAAAAGACAACCCTACCCCTGACACTAACGAGATTTTTTAACTGGGTTAGTGAAAAGGACGAATTTGGCAAAAAAAATCCAAACCACAGGTAAGAGATTGCAAAAAAAAAAAAAACTTTTGTACTGGAGTGGCAAACTGGACCAAACCTCAGGGACGAAAATGGCTATTAACTCTTATTATTATTATCAACGGTCTTATGACCGTTTGCACAAGACTAATACCATTACTATTGCTAACTAGGTTTTTATCAGGCCGCGCGTTGCGGCGGTATCAATCCGATTTTGAATATAAGTAATCACATACCGAACCCAAATCCCATCCCAAATCGATTGACATTCAAATGCTAATCAACTATGCTACATTGTATCGCAAAAGTTACAAAAAAAAAAAAAAAAAAATTAATCAATGTTTAATCTTTCTTTTCTGTTTGCCGGAGTTACGCCGGATTTTCACCCGATTCATCTTTTCAGGTTCTGTTCTATTCTATAATCCCGGTTCTTCAAAATTATCTTTCTTGATCGTTTGATCTTGGCAATAATCCAATGTTTCAACAAAATGCTCCCCTGCCATTTCCATTGCAATAATTAGGTAACTTTGTGAATTTTTATCAAACAATATGTTTGGATTTTGGAATATAACACACAAGCATGTGCGTGTGCGTCGCACACGCACACGCACACACATATGTGTGTATAATAAAATGCATCAACATACCTGCGTCCAGTCAATTCAACATTTGATTCTTGGTAAAATCTGTCTATCTGCAAAACTACCTTAGAATCCAAGCTTAGTTCTACGCCACTTGCGCTTAGCGTTATACCTAAATCAAATAAAGAGTGACGTCAAACCCCGTACCAAGTGAGCAAAATAAATGTAATTTTAGTTATCTATGTGTGTTTTTACCTTATGGTATTGTCAGTCCTCATGCGAATCCAGTGAGGAATAGGCCTGTTTTGCCTCATCCTCTTCGCGAGCTTCTTCTTGATCATGAATGTCTTGTGTGACAGCTGCAAACAAAATAGAAAACATTACGGTACTGCTTTAGACCACCAAGATATATTAATAAAATAGAAACTATCTCAACTTCCTATAATTCAAGAACACAAACCATCTTGATGGAAAAAAAAAATAATATTCCCAACATCACACAATAACTGCAATCAGTGCTAAGCTATGACAAAATGTTAACTACATGATTGAACATTACATGATCGTCCTGCCATTTGCAGTATGGACTTGAATTAGTATATCAAACTTTTTTCCCCAACATTCACCAATCCAACATTTCTCTCCACCCTCTAGCTCACTTCTTCACCATTAATGCGTGCATCTATATACTCAGTTGACTTTTCATAAATCTCCTCTAACTAACATCTTCGATAAATCTGTCACAACCCTTTTTTTCCGGCTATCTCCTGATTGGCCGCACCCGATTAATGTTTGTCAAAACCAATCATAATAATTGAACCCACTACTTATAACTTGCATATTTTATATAATATTTGCATTTACACAACACCAATCTCTACTTTAACCGTTTATTTGTACATGAAGTACCAATTAGTTTGCCGGTTTAAATACAAGGCCACCTATAAACGTTATTAAACTAAGCGTACCAAATGAAAAAAATAGTTTTTTTGCTTACCCTTTCATGGACATAATGTTGTAATAACCGGTGACATGTTTTGCATAACAACACCCCTGTCGAGGAAGTGGCAATTTGCTCCCATACAGTAGCTTCAAAGAACTGACCGCTGTGAATAAGTTTAAAAGTTAGGCTGCACGCAAACAGTTAACTTAAACGGTTATTTGATAATGAAAGAAAAGACTCGCTACCAGTTTTTGTTGGCCAGAGTTTATACGGCTGATTTGTACTACACTTTCCTAATGTAATATGAGAGGAGTATGGTATTTTTCCAACTGTACGAGCAATCTAAATTTACGTAGACGAACCTATCAAAAGTTAACTGTTGCCAAGTGTTGTTCTCATTCTCAATGTGTCCAAACAGCACGCCTAATACAACTTTGTTTGGCAAATGCACATGATTTATTTTCATACATTCATAAAGTAGTCAATATTGGTGAAGCCAAAGAGGAATGGATTATATATTAGTATAATTTTAGGCTAGCTTCCTTGATGCATCATTTTATCCTAATTAATTAACCCTTTCTTTAATAATCCGATAAAGCACTTTTAACACAATCAAACTCAGATAATAAACATTACAAAAGGTCCATCTAAGGAAGGGGAAAACAGTAGTTATACCTGCACCTATATAAGACATAAATCATAATCATGTTCACAGTTGTATTTGACTGTGTAACATTAGTAGTAGGAATCGCACATAGTTATGAAATATGGAAACCATAAAAGAAGGTACAACATTACCGATGATGATCACAGTTAAGAAGAAAAATAATCCCCTTATGCCGACCGATCCAGGCTCCATCCAGTTCTTTAGACCATTACCCAATAAAAGCCTAGCCTGTAGAAACATCACAAACACAAATACATAAGAACCATACGATAGATTTTTATAGGGACAAACATGCTAACAACAAAGAACAATAACAAAAAATGGTTTGGTTCATATGTGGCGATACAAACATAAAAAACAAAGCACACCAAAATAAAGAGGATAAGGCTCAGATTATAGTGGCTGCAACATGGGTTGCAAATGCAAAAGATTGCACTCGCCCTCCTCAATTATGCCACGCCAAGCACCATTCTCCCAAAAAATCATCATAGCCTATTATACCTTTTTACAAAGGCCAACAGCAAACACAATAATCATATTTAGCAGCCATGACAGTCCATATCAACGCCACCACGAAACATAAAAATCATAATAATACCATGGTGAAGGGATAAACATGTCAATTACAAAGAACAATAACACAAAATGGTTCGTCCAAAATGTTAAACAATGTAAAAAATTTATACAACAAACGAAAATCAAAACTCACCAAAACATGCCCCTGTAGTCATTGTAATATGAATCAACAACCTGTAAAGAACAAAGTTCATCAGAAACATAAGACTACACGATTAGAATCAACATAAAATATTAAATTGGTTTACATGTATTCCGACTATTCCAAAGAATATTTTACATTTTCAAATGTGAAAGATATCTAAGAAGATGGACAATGAATCACACTTTCAAAGACATGTTGGTCAACAATTATGCCATGAAGCAATTGTCTTTTGAGATAATAAATATTGTGGAAGCTTATAGTGAACTGTTAGTAATCTATCGAGACAAGATTCATACGCTTGTAACTCAACAATTTAAACAACGAACCGTCAAACCCATGTTACCATATCAAGCACATACATTCATTAGTAAATCCAAACCCCAAATCACAAAAATCCCAGTTAGGAAAACATCACCGACATCAACTTCTGAGACTAAAACATCAAACAGACATTTCAACCAATGCCCTAACTCACATTGAGCTGCAAATGACGTCAAAACGTTTCATTTCCATATCAAAGTCCAAAACTAAACCTAAAGAAATTGAAAAACAACAAAACATGCATCCATCAACACAAGATTTACACAACAAATCCAAACAATAAACAATCAAACCCATGTTACCACATCAAAACACACACATTAACATATATTGTCAAAATGTTCCATACCCACATCAAAGTTGAAAACTTTAACAACAAAACATGACACCCATCAACAAAAGATTTCAACACATATCAAGAACACACATTTATAAACAACCCCAAATCAAGAAACACCCAATAAACAACACAACAACAAAATCAAGCAATAAACAGCTGAAATTAAGAAGACCCACAAAATAAACAGCCTAAAAAACTCAAGTAAACAACAACTTATAGTGATTCCAACAGTAGATCAAACAATAAAGCACAAAAGGGTATTAATATTCTAGATCAATTGATTATAAAGATGGGCATAAAAAATTAATGCACATAGCTAATTTTTGTTATGCAGCCTCCCTGTCACCGCCTACGGTCTCCCTCTTCCGCCGCCACCCCGTCAACATCTCCAATCTATGTCTTTCAGCGACTTCTGAAAGCCCTAAAAGAGTTAGTCTCAACATGGGTGATGGAAGTCGGCGGTTATGGGGTTGGTAGCAGGGTTGAGAGAAATCTAAAGAGAGAGAGAGAGAGAGAGAGAGAGAGAGAGAGAGAGAGGTGAAAGAAAAATCTAGAGAGAGGAGGAGAGCTCGGTGAATGAAGGGGTCCAAAGGATGGTGTAGATTAAGCAAGCATAGTTATGGGGACAAAGAGTGAGTCACAGGACACGTGTTGGATGCAGGATGCCAGACCTAAACAGATGAGAAAAAAAAAACGGGTGAATAAATGCTTCTCAAGAGAATCAAACCTGGGTGCTGGCTGTATCAGTGGAATAAGGAATCCAATTGGGCTGCAAGTAGCTTTGAAATAATTTTTGTAAACAATGTTTATAAACACTAAAAAAAATAAAATATAATAAAGTTACTGTTCAAATAAGAAGGTAAATTATTATAGTTAAATTTAAAGAAATTTGACTTTTGGCAGAAAAATATTGCCCTTTGTTCTAGAAAGTGTACAACTTTGCCATGTACTCGCTTTAATCTTTTTTTTTTTTAACGTAGTTTGGGGCAGCCCTAGCCAATGTCTGTCTCAGACTACGTTGTCTTAACTGGGCACACCCTAGTGTATCAACTTGGTTACGGCGTTCCCCTGGAAACAATACTGCCTCCACACAAGTTTCCTCGCTGGAGTAACAGCCGGGGTGTCACTACAACAAAATAGAGCAATAGCGGCCACATAGGTCGCCGCTATGGCTAACGCGGGTCGCCGCTATTGCTAATAGCGGCGACTGTCGCCGCTATTTGTCCTGTCGCTATTGCCTTGACGCTATTGCTCCTTGTGTGGCCGCTAACATACCAATTGGGTCAAACCTACTAACATACCAATTGGGTCAAAACTACAAACATTTACCAAATGGGTTAACACTATAAACATATACCAAATGGGTCAAAACTATAAACATATACCAAATGGGTCAAACCTACAAACATACCAATTGGGTCAAAACTACAAACACATACCAAATAGGTCAAACCTACTAACATACCAATTGGGTCAAAACTACAAACATTTACCAAATGGGTTAACACTATAAACATATACCAAATGGGTCAAAACTATAAACATATACCAAATGGGTCAAACCTACAAACATACCAATTGGGTCAAAACTACAAACACATACCAAATGGGTTAACACTATAAACATATACCAAATGGGTCAAAACTATAAACATATACACATACACATACACATACACATACACATACACATACACATACACATACACATACTCATACATACATACACATACACATACACATACACATACACATACACATACACATACACATACACATACACATACACATACACATACACATACACATACACATACACATACACATACACATACACATACACATACTCATACATACACATACACATACACATACACATACACATACACATACACATACACATACACATACACATACACATACACATACACATACACATACTCATACATACACATACACATACTCATACATACATACTCATACATACATACTCATACATACATACATACACACATAAAAATAAAAAATAAAAACAGAAAAAAATAAAAAAAACAGAAAAATATATAAAAAACAGAAAAAAATAAAAAAATCAGAAAAAAATAAAAAAAAACAGAAAAAATATAAAAAAACAGAAAAAATATAAAAACAAAATACATAGCAAAATACACACATGTATGTACATATATACCTACTTACACAAATATATATATACAACCTACTTAAAGCATGAAAATTTAAAAGAAAAAAACAATTAGCGGCGGCGACTAACCTTTAGCGGCGACTAACCACGCGTTCTTTCCCAGATCGGTCCTTTCCTACAAACCCACAAACAAATTATCAAAAAATAATTAAAAACTAACCTAAAAACAGAAAAAAAAAAAAGAATAAAAAAATGATAATAAAAAATAAAAACAGAAAAAAAAAGGAAAAAAAGGAAAAAAATTGAAAAAAAAGAAAAAAACAGAAAAAATAAAAAAGAATTACCGGAGCAAATGAAGGGAAGAAAGGGAGTGGGGAGTGGTGCTCGAGTGGTGGTGGGCCGGGTGATGGTGGAGTGGGGAGGCCGAGGGGCGGGTGATGGTGGTGGAGAAGGGGAAGAAAGGGAAAGGGAGAAGGGCCGGGTGGAGATGAAGGTGGTGGTGAGGTCGGCGGAGTGGTGGTGGTGGGCGGCGTTGGGGAGGTTGGCGGCGGTGGTTGCAGATCGAGCAGCAGCAGCAGAATTGTGGTGGAGAGCAAATGGGGAAGAAAGGGAGGGAAGAAAGGGTTTTATTTCCCGCTTTGAGCAATAGCGGTGACATGTCGCCGCTACTGATGTCGCCGCTATTGCTTTTTGTACTTTTAAATTCTCAGCCCTTGGATGTCTTTTTTCAAACAACGGTCAGATCTGTTTAAGGCAATAGCGGCGACGTTGCCGCTACTGATGTCGCCGCTATTGCCCAAATTTCTTGTAGTGTGTGACTCAGGATCGAACGCTCCTCGGTGTGTTTGTCACCATCATTTCCCGGACGCCGTAGAAAATAATGAGGAGAGTAGGAATCGAACCTGAGTCACAAGGAACACCAAGTCTTTCCCCAACCACTCCACCACTACCTCATTGGCATGTACTCAGTTTAGCGACTTTGAAAACCGGATTAGCCATGATGTTTAATGCTCATGCCCCACCAAAGTTGTGGTTTGATGCCTGCACTTCCGCTACATACATCATAAACCGTCTCCCCACAAAACTTCTTGATAACAAATCTCCTTTTGAAATTATTTTTAAACAACCTCCATCTTACTCCAATCTTCGCATTTTTGGATGTCTTGTCTATCCATATCTTCGAGACTACACCAAACACAAACTATTACCACAAAGTGCTCCATGAATTTTTATTGGATATAGTCCGAAATACAAAGGTTTTAGATGTCTCGACCCATCTACGGGTCGAATTTACACTACAAGACATGCCAAATTTGACAAAGATGTTTTTCCCTTTCACTCTACTTCCACATCCTCTGACTCTACCCAACTCCCCTTCACAAATTTTGAAGAATCTTTACCCACACCTACAACAAATAAAATTCCCACCTTCACCAATCCATCCACATCTCCACCTTGCACCCATTGTCCAGATTACATTATTCATTCACCAACCAACAGCCCAACGCCATCCCCACCCAACTCTCCTTTAAGCCCATCACCAAGCCCACCCACTTCTACCTCCTTTAATACATCTAATCCGGCCCAAAGTCAAACTCCCTCTTTCACAGCCCAAACTGATTCCTCAACTTCAGCCCACCAATCTAATGCGTCCCACCCTTCCCCTTCCAAATTGGCCCACCGATTCTCATCAAACCAAACTCCCTCATCCGCCCAATCCTCTCAAGCACCACCTCCACCCTCACCTATTCCCAATCCAATTCCAAATAATCCTTTAACCACAAATAATCATCCTATGACAACTCGGTCAAAAGATGGTATTTTCAAACCAAAACATTTCGCCAACTTATCCCAATTTTCCTCCTATCCTCTTCATTATTCTCTTCTCTCCTCTCATATACCCAAAGGCATTAAAACCGCCTTGAAAGATTAAAAATGGGTTCATGCCATGAAAGATGAACTTAAAGCCCTCCATACAAACCAAACTTGGCATCTCGTTCCTCGCCCAACCTCTACCAACATCATTGGCTCCAAATTGATATATCGAATAAAATACAAAGCCGATGGTTCCATTGATCGCTACAAAGCACGTCTTGTGGCACAAGGATTTAATCAAGTATCAGGACTAGATTTTTCTCATACCTTTAGTCCCATTGTCAAGTCTTCTACCATTTGTGTCATTCTTAGTCTTACTACTATTAATAAATGGAAACTTCAACAACTTGATGTAAACAATGCTTTTCTAAACGGTAATCTTACCGAAACTATTTTTATGGAACAACCACCGGGATTTGAGGACCCGAAACACCCAACTCATGTGTGCAAACTCAATCGCGCCATTTATGGTTTAAAACAAGCCTCGCGAGCTTGGATTCAACAATTAAGTTCCTTTCTTTCAAACCGTGGGTTTCACATATAGTCGAGCCAACCCCTCTTTGTTTATATTTAATCGTGATGACATTTTAATCAATCTTCTAGTTTACGTGGATGACATAATCATTACGGGCAACAATGAAAAATTTATCTCCACATTCACATCACGTCTAAACAAAGAATTCAAAATCAAGGATCTTGGAATTCTAAGTTTCTTCCTTGGCTTAGAAGTATCTCACACAAAGATAGGTCTATTCTTAAACCAATCAGAGTATGCCCATGACATTCTATCATGGTCCGGTCTCCTTGATTCCAAACTTGTAGCCACTCCCCTCACTCCCAAGGATATATTCAACTCCAACGGACAACCTTTTCATGATCCCACTCTTTATCGCTCTCTCGTCGGTGCTCTCCAATACCTCACCATTACCCGTCCTGATCTCTCCTTTGACGTGAACCAAGCCAGCCAATACCTACAACAACCCACCACCACTCACTTTCAACTTGTCAAAAGAATCCTTCGTTATGTCAAGGGAGCTTTATCATATGGTCTAACGTTTGATAGACCACCTAACAATGTTTTATTAGTTTTTTCTGATGCAGATTGGGCACGTTGCATTGATAGACGAAGATCCACCTATGGCTATTGCATTTATCTAGTTGGAAATTTGGTATCTTGGAGTGCAAAGAAACAACCGACGGTCTCCCGTTCAAGTTGTGAATCGGAATATCGAGCAATGGCGAACACGGTTTCGGAAATCATTTGGGTTACTCATCTACTTCGAGAGCTTCATGCATTACCACCGGGATCCCCAACGCTCTTTCGTCACAATAAAAGTGCTTTATTTTTAAGCCAAAATCCAATCTCTCACAAAAGAGCTAAACACATAGATCTTGACTACCACTTCGTTCGAGAATTAGTTGTTGCAGGTCGCCTTCACACTCGTTTCATCTCAACAGATCAACAAGTCGCCAACATATTCATGAAGAGTCTTCCAAAGCCGCTCTTTGATAAGTTTTGAACAATGCTTCATCTACGTCCTCCGCCTTGCATTGACGGGGGTATTAGGCAATCCCACAAATATTGCCTTCACATTAATCATAAGAAAAATCAAGTCCAAAGTCAAATCAATAGTCAAGTCAATTATAATTAATTGTCTCCTCTAGTCTTGTAACATCTTTGTATATATAGGTGTTATAAGTGCAATGGAAAATACATAGAGTTTTTCCCTAATCTCATTTGTATTCAAGAGTTATCACATTCTCAGGGTCAAGGGTCAGTGGGTTGCGAGCCACACAATTCGGGTCAACATGGTTGCGGGTTTAACTGGGTGACAGTTCAAATAAGCAGGCTAATTGTGAGATTGTTGACCGGATTAAGTGGTGTGTGATCGTTGCAGTGATGCAAAAGAAAGGGAGTATGTAGGCTCGTTCAATGGATGTTGACCATAATAGTAGGATTAATTAATACTTGATTGTTTATTTATTCCTTCGTAGGATTTTGTATGGCTATTTAAAATCCTTCATTTGTTCCCATTTTATATGAGTAGAAGTGCAACAAGCTTTTTATATTTTTGGTTCTCTGCTTATTTATATAATAAATTGTTATTGTGTGTTGAGTGTGCATTTTTGTGGCCTGAACCAACATTTGGTATCAGATCCTACGGCTCGTGAAGTAAAGGGTAATTTGAAGATCAGTGGAAGCCTCCATCGTCGGCAGGTGTGTCGGTCGGCAGTGGGCAAATGTGAAAGAAGAAGGCTAAGTACATAAAGGGTTGTTTCGGGGCAGCTTTACAGCAGAAAATAGAGATTGGTAAAGTGTTTCGGTTAACAATTATCATGGTGGAAGTGTCGTTTTGGATGAAGGGGGTGACCAGTGATAAACATTGGTGTTCCATGACTATTAATGGTGATCAAAGGAAGAAGATTCATTCGCGATTGGTGGGTTTCCAAAATCTGAGGTTTTGGGTCTTTAAGACTGTGACACATCCAGGAACAAATGGTCAAATCTTGGATTTATCGTAGATCCAATTGTGTTGATCAAGCGTTCTTAAACATGCTAAAAAGATCCACCAATAGCCAAACCCTAATTCTCATACAAACAAACAATAGAATTCTAGTTACGAAGCGCGAGTATCTTTCATCTTCAGCTACTCGTACCGGTAAGCCATTATGCGTTGTGGAGTATATTATATAGAATTCTAAAGCTTATGGTGATTGCTCACTTGGATAGTGACCTGGATTGAACACACCCGCTAAGCCAAGTCTGTTAATTCAGCCACAACGTACTATGTCGAATACATACGGACCTTATGGCAACTGTGCACTGGGATAATGACTTGGATTGCACACACCATGTGAGACTCAACCAGTATCGTGTCTTATAGATGAATGGTCATGGTTAACTCACTCGTTACGATGAAGCTTTGTGAATTGCCTGATACGGGAATGTGTCATGTGCGTGGGGACCATTGACCGCAAGTATAAATCTTACCGTAACGTATCTAAAGTGCCGGCGAGTAATTCTGATATTTAGGTTTAAGCAGACAAGTATATTGGTAATCGCTTGTTTATTGATTATCCTAATCTGAATTAAACTAAACAAAGGTTATCTTGACAGGTCCGTATACTGATATCATTCTCTGCCCAGCAAACTCACAAAAATATTTCTTGTGAATATTTAATTCCATACCGTTAATTTGAATTTCTTATCTTTCTGTCAAAAATATAAAAAATACAAAAAGATTTTCCATTTCTGCTTTAATTACGAAGGACCGATGTAGGATGTGCGTTAAATGCATTGTGTTATCTTTCTTTCAAAACCGTCGGAGTCAAACGAACAGCTAAATGGACTTTGAAATTCAAACGGTCAACTTAACGGATTTAGGCTTAAGCTGACAGATTTTCAAAATTCGAGGTTAGTAGTGTAAGTCAAATGTTGGTTCAGGTAAGTTCAAGGTGTGCAAGATCGGATCTCGGTATGACGTTAAAGTTTGACTAACTATGTGTTTCAGGGGGGAGAATGTGTCGAAGGATGATCAATCCTCACATTTTCGGGTTTCAAGGGTAAATTTGTCCTTTATGAACGTTTAAAATAATTTCTCGAATTGAAACCGGGTCCTCGTGTGTTAAAATTATGTTTTTGATAGTGCAGGGGCAAAATGGTAAATTTCTGAATTTGAAAAGTTTCACATGCCTAGGGTCATTTGCTACACGTATAAGATCATACGTGTACACACATATTGTTGGATCAATTTTCTCTTTAATAGTTTCTTATCAAGAACACTTGTTTAGATTTATCAAAGTAAATTGCATAGCAGAATAAGTATAAGTGTTCTAAGTTAAAGCTTCACTTTTAACAAGAGTTATTACTCCCCCTCAGTTAATGAACTAAAGCAGTAAATGAGAGAATCAAACAGTTAATGAATATAAAGTAAATTCTTTGAAATGATTCTCAAAATATATTAGAAGTGTTACAGCAAAAGGATGTATAAAACAGAAGGGATGAACCCATCTATTTATAGACCAACAATACGTGCATTGGAAGTATTGAAATAATTATAATAATACTTCAAAAGGCTGTAGTATTGAAACTTGTACATAAAGTAACTTAAACTAATATAATACTAAACTACTGAAGTATAAGGGCGGTGGGAAGCGTCTAAAGAACTGCTGATGAGTGACAGACTACTGATGAGTATTTCCTTAGAAGTTTGTCTTCGGTATTTGTTCTTCATATGTTTGTCTGGTTCATCTTCAGAACTTATGATCTTTACTCTTAGGCACTTGTTATCAGCTTCTTCAGTACTTTGTTTTCTTCTTCTTCATCAGCAGATTCTATACTTAGCAAAATATTGAAGAATATGATTAAGACTAAGGATCAAAAATGGCTTTGTCAATCTTCTTTGACCTTACAATCTCCCCCTGGATTGATGAAGCCAAAACCTTATCTAATCTTTATTGTCTTTCTGTATACAATTAAGTATTCTACATATTTCTCTGACCATGGAGATATTGAGCTGGTGAGCTTGTTGTTCTGTGAGTGGTCCTTGTTCTGGTTCAAGATGTTGAATTGTAAGAAGGTCTTTTGTTGAAAGATTCTTCAGTTCATCTATGTTTTTGAAGATCTTGAAAGAACGATCTCTTCTTGTGATCACTACTAAGTATGAGGTAGTGAAGGATCATTTCATAATGTTTACCTTAGACATGTCAAAGTCTAGGGTATAAGGGACAATGCCCTTCTCTTGATTTGTACCTGATTTTTTAGAGTCTTCTATTTCAGTGACCATTAGGTGGGATTTCCTTCTCTGTTCAATATTTACAACACCAGGTGTATCACTAGAAGTTGGAATGTGGTGTTCAGTGATTACCTTGGTTTGTTTCTTGTCTGCTATGGTTTGAGTGAGTTGATAAGCATAAGTAGAAGGATCCTTGTATTGTGTGAGCAGAGGCTTCTCTTCAATAATAAAATCATCTTCAACAATAGTGTTTCCTTCAAGAAAAACCATTTTGAAGTTTGTCTTTACTTGTTCTTTTGGCTTCTTATTGGCAGCAGGCCTTGTTGGGGGTTTCTTAGAATGAACACCAGAAGTTTGAACTACTGAAGTTTGTGAAATTTGAGAAGTTTTGAACTTCTCTGGATTTGACTTTTGTAAGGCCTTGAATTTCTTGTAAGTGTCCAGAAGATCAGCTTCTTTCCACTTTGACAATTGTGTTTTTGAACCATATTCATTGTCTTCTATTTCTGTGACAAGCTTGTCAGATACAATATGTGCCCTATGTGTAAGTTCTTCAGTTGAGAGTCCCCTAAGTGCGTATTTATTTGTTTTGCTGTGTTTGCTGATATAATTCATCAACTGTTGTCGCTTGTCTTCTTCAGCATTAAGGAGTTGTTGCTCAGCAACCCTTTCTTCTTCTTCTTCTAACTCAGTTAGCTTTTCTTCATAAGCTTGTAGTTTTTCATCAAAGCTCATATCTTCCCTTGCTTATAAGTTGTTCCCGATCTATCTTCTATAGCCACCTTCTTTGCTGCCTTTAAACTCTTCTCCATTTGTTTAGATGAGAATGATATGGGAGAATGGTTCAAAGCAGTTGTAGGAGTTGGAATAGGATTTGAAATATTAGCTGGAATTGGTTCTGATGCTTTAGAAGGTTGTTCAGGTTCAGTATAGGAAGTATCAACTACTGAAGTGTTAATCTGAGTATCAACTACTGAAGGATTGTCTTTAGTACTTCTGAGAATGTCTTCAGCAGTTTCTTCAGTGCCTTGGGAATTTTTCAGAGCTTTCTCTCTAAGGAGCCTTTCTTGTTTCTCTTGCCAGTTATGTCTTTCTTTCAAAGCAATTTCTTGTCTTGTTTTGACTGTTTCTTTCATGGCCTCTTTAAGTTGTTGTGCTTCTCTAGCATTTTTAGAGGCTTTAAGATTCAACTCTGCAGGTTCCTTGCTTTTGGTTGTCATCTCCCCCTTTTTGGCCTCATCCACTTTTGGAAACCAAGGAGCAGGAGGTGCAACACCAGATAACTGTGGAGGGTGTGTTTTGGGGTGATCCTCAGTATGAACTGGGGATGCCACTTTAGGGGAATTAGGGTTTAAGTGGTCTTTAACCTGATCCTTTGTGACTGACTCCTTGAGTACAGAGACATTGGATTCAGGACCTTTAGATTTAGCTGTCAATTCTTGTTGTGGAATGTTTGAAACATCATCCAAATTAATGGAATCATCTGAATCCCTAACTACATCATCAATGATAACTTCATCAGTTAAACCATTAGCTAGGCCCAACCTAGTAGCCTCATGTACCCCTTTATCTTGGTTCTAGAGATTTCCTACCTTAGGCACAACGCCTTCATCAGCAGTTACCACAAGTGAGGTCTTATCTATGTTACTACTGTCCTCAAATCCACCACTGGATGGTATAGGAGTAGTAGCAACATCAAATGTACCTAAAGAATCCAAGTTTGGGCTTAGAATCCTTGGTTCCTCCTCATCTCTTGGGATAAGGCTGATTACATCCTCATCAATGTCCATTTCTATGGATTTATCCTCTGTTTTATGTGGTGATTAGGGATTGACATTGTATGATGGGATGTTTTGTTTCAGCCCAGAGAGATTTTGAGCAATTTCCACTATTTGGTGTGAAACTTCTGGTTCAGTAGAAGGAAAGGTTTCAGTAGTTTCAAAAGTAGGGTCAGTAGTTATGGTCTTTTTAAGTTTCTTTCTTGAAAACTGAATTGATATTGGTGCTCTTTTTGGGGTTGGAGATGGATGAGACTGAGAGGAAGTTTCAGTCACATCTTTAGGAAGTGCAAATTGCACATCAGCAGTTTCAGGAATCTCAACTTCCTGAACTGCCTTTCTTTTAGGGTTGGTGGGTTTGTATTTTTGTTGTTTTGGCTGTTTAGACTTTTTAGGAGTGGGTTTGGAAGATGTTGGTTCCTTGGGAACTGTGTCTTGTTCCCCTTGGTCATCTTCTGCCAAAGTAGCCGGTTTGTTATGCCTAGAGAATACGTGTGAGGTTAAAGGGTTTAAAGTAGTAGTTTTGTCCACAAGTACCTCTTCTTCAAGTTCTTTAATAATACATTGCATAATAAACCTTGGATACAACAAAAACTTATTTTTATCATTTTGGTGATGCAACACCAACTCATTAAAGATATATGATGATGCCCTGTAAGTAGTTTCATTCACAATGGAATGGAAAATTGGTTGTAAAGTAGAGCGCATCTGATCATATGATCCAGTTTTTGGACTCAAACACATGATTATGTAATGAAACAAAAGTTTGTATTTTGAATCAAAAAAATTTCTTATAAATAGTAGCATGTGACAGAGTACCTTTGTAACCACACTCAGTTATGGTTGATTGAATGGTTCCACTGGGAATTTGTTCAGGGGCTTCAACATCATTCAGACCTAGCCTGATTCCCAGGGTAGCCGGTGTGATTGCCATTACTTTCCCTTTGATCGATGTCTTCAGGGAAATGACTTTACCATTAACGGTAACAGTCTCAGCATTTGTCCAGAACTCATTTAGAGTTTTAGTGTGGATTGGTGGGTCAATGGTGAAAGCCGTGTAAAATTGTGATTTTACGACCAAATCAATGATTTCGTCGTATTGGGACCAGGCTGCATCTTTTGTGAAGTATCCTCTTTGATTATGTCCAGTTTAAGAACTAGAGCCATGGTTGTTTGATAGAACAGTTGCAGGTTTCAGAGAGGTTTTGAGAGAGGGAATTTTTGTTTTTGAAACAGTAAGTATGAAAAGAGGGGTTTTCAGAAGTTTATAACTGTTGTAGGTCAAACTTCTAAAATAGGAAACGACTGATTTGCCCTTTTGCTTAAAAATTCTGATGAACAAATTGATCATCAGTAGTTTCCTATTTACTCTTCAGTAGTTTTGAACAGCTGATGAGCTCTTGTTTTAAAACGCCCAATTTAACTTCTGATGATTTTATTATCATCAGCAGTTTCTCTTTTCAGAAAATTTTCCCATACTGATGTTTTGTACATCAGTACTTTCTCTCTTGATGGTGATCAGAGTTTTTGTGACAGATGAGTAACAAAAATAAGTGAAAGTGAAATATGTGCAGAAAAATGAAAACACTTACAGAAATTACTCTAAATTTAGCATCCCAAGCATGGATACTAACCTCTGAAAGGATGTTGTGTCAAGAGGTTTTGTAAAAAATATCAGCAATTTGATTTGCTGTTGACACATATTTGGCCTTAATCTTGCCTTTTTCGTAGCTATCCCTGATGAAATGATACCTGATTTCAATATGTTTTGTCTTTGAAAACTGAACATGGTTTTAAATGATGCTAATGGCTGAGGTACTGTCTAGGAGCAATAGTGTCTTGGTCTCTTTGATTCCATAATCAAGCAATTGATTTTGAAGCCATTGTATTTGTGAAGTACAGCTTGCAGCTGCAATATCCTCTGCTTTAGCAGTTGATGTTGCCACAAATGTTTGCTTCTTTGATTGCCATGACACCAGACAGTTTCCAATGAATTGACATCCACCAGATGTTGATTTTCTTGACATTTTACACCCTATATAGTTACTATCTGAGAAGGCTATCAATCTGGTACTGCTGATAGCAAGATACCAAATTCCTAGATTATGAGTTCCTTTCAGATATCTGAAAATTCTTTTGACTGCCATAAGGTGTGATTCCCTAAGAGCTGATTGATATCTAGCACAAACACATGTTGAAAGCATAATATCTAGTCTAGAAGTAGTTAGGTAAAGAAGGGAACCTATCATACATCTATAGGTGGTTTGATCAACCTGTTTTCCTTAATCATCTGGTTCAACTTGTGTGGTTGGACACATGGGAGTGGAACATGATTTACAGTCTTGTAAAGAAAATTTATTCAATAATTCTTTAACATATTTAGATTGATGTATAAAAGTTCCATTTGCTTGTTGTTTTATCTGCAGTCCTAGAAAGTACTGCAGTTCTCCCATGGTACTCATCTCAAATTTAGATTGCACGAGTTTCTTAAATTCTTCACACAGTTTAATATTGGTTGAACAAAAAATGATATCATCAACATAAATTTGAACAAGGAGGAGGTGATTTCCAACATGTCTAATGAAAAGAGTTTTATCAATGGAGCCTTCTGTGAAGTGATTTTTAAGTAAAAATGTTGAAAGTGTATCATACCAAGCTCTGGGAGCTTGTTTTAGCCCATATAGAGCCTTATCAAGTTTGTACACCCAATTGGGGTGAGCAGGATCCTCAATCCCATGTGGTTGACAAACATACACTTCCTCTTTTATTTTGCCATATAAAAATGCACTCTTTACATCCATTTGAAAAACTTTAATTTTGTTGGAAATAACATAAGCTAAGAATAACCTGATGGCTTCAAGCCATGCAACTGGAGCAAAAGTTTCATCATAATCAATTCCTTCTTCTTGTGAGAAACCTTGGACCACCAGTCTTGCCTTGTTCTTGATGATTAAACCAGACTCATCTTGTTTGTTTCTGAAAACCTATCTTGTGCCAATTGGTAGCTTGTTAGGAGGCAAGGCACAAATTTCCCAGACCTGTTGCTTCTTGAATTGCAGCAACTCATCCTGCATAGGTTAAACCCAATTTCTATCTTTGAGGGCTTCCTGGTACTTCTTTGGTTCCAACTGTGAAATGAATGCTGAGAAAAAGCAGAAGTTGGAGAGCTGGTTTCTTGTAAGTACCCCTACAACAATGTCACCCATGATTTAGTCCAATGGATGATCTCTGTATTCAATCAATTGTAGTTCTTGTGTTGTGGGGGTGGGCCCTTGAGCTTCTTCAAACAAACTACTGAGGTCAATAATGTCTGATTCAGCTGTTTGTACTGCTTCAACAGTTTTGGGAACTGAATCAGAAGTTTGGGGTATATTAGTAGTTGTTTGGTTTATTGAATTAGAAGTTTGTGAAACTTCTAATGGTTTGGAAGTTGATTTGACTGCATTTGGAGTCCATGATGGAGGACCATCATCAAACCCTTGATCACCATAATAAGTGGGTTTAGATGAAGTGATGGCAGTCTTCTCAGGTCCGAAATTAAAACTGTCAAGATCAAAGAGTTCAGCGGGATGTGCTGGTGTGTTTTGACTCATTGAACTTGACATTAGTGTTTCTTCAACTATCTTTGTTCTAGAATTGAAAACCTTGTAGGCTTTTCTTGTGGAAGAATAACCAAGAAAGTAACCTGAATCAACTTTTGCAGCAAATTTTGAAATAGAGTCTTTGATATTCAGGATAAAGCATTGACATCCAAAGGCCCTGAAAAAGGAGATAAGGGACTTGATGCTATGAAGAATTTCATAAGCAGTTTTGGAATGTCTTTTGTTGACAAGGACTCTATTTTGAACATAGCAAGTTGTGTTGACTGCTTCATCCCAAAAATAAAGAGGTAGGCCTGAATCAGCTAACATTGTTCTTGCTACATCAATCAATGTTCTATTCTTTCTTTCTACCACACCATTTTGTTCAGGAATTCTGGGAATGCTTAACTGTCTAACAATCCCTTTAGACAAGCAGAATTCATCCAGATTTTTGTTCATGAACTCTGTCCCATTGTCACTTCTGATGACTTTGACAGATAGAGAATACTGTTTCTCCACTTGTAGAATGAAGAATTTAATAATATCAGCTGCCTCATCCTTGGAAAAAATAAGAAGACCCATGTGAATCTTGAGTAGTCATCAATGATGACCAAGCAGTACTTCTTCTTACCAAGGTTCATGATTTTAACTGGTCCAAATAAGTCCATATGGAGTAGTTGAAGACATGCATTTGTTTTTGAGTCTTCAATAGACTTATATGAGGACTTATTCTGCTTTCCCTTAAGATAGGAAACACAGTGTTCTTTACACTGATATTCCTTCAAGGGTAGACCTCTGACCAAACACATTTTAGTGACTTTATTTATGGTTTTAAAGTTCAAATGGCCAAGTCTCCTATGCTAAAGGTCTGTTTCAGAAGTTTATGCCTTTGAGAAGAAACACGTAGTGTTGTTTAATACCTTGTCCTTTTCAATGTCCATTGCATAGACATTGCCACATCTTTTGGCAACTAGCAATGTATGATCTTCTATAATCTTCTCTATCAACTTCTGGCATTCTGGTGATATAATCTTGCATGCTGTTTTGGTGAAAAAGGAAGAATATCCTTTATCACACATTTGAGAGACACTCGGCAAGTTGTACTCCAAGTTCTCAACTAGTTTGACCTTATCAAACTGCACTTTACCATAAGATACATTGCCATAACCTAGCACATATCCCTAGGAATTGTTCCCAAAGGACACAGATCCTTCTCTTTGGCTTATAAAATTGATGATCAGGTACCTGCATCATGTCATATGCATTGAGCCTCCACTATCAACATACCAAATGCTGTTAAGACCTCTGGAGACCCTCTGCACAAAAAGTAGATTAGTCAGTTTTAGGAACCCAAGCCATTTTGGCTTTGGGTTTACTCTTGAGAACATGAAGAGTAGCAGTTTGTTGTGGACCATTTTTAGAAATCCATGTCATTTTAGCCATGGACTTCCTTTTGAGCTCAATGGCGGAGTCTTTTTGAGGTCCACCATCAACTTTGGTCATTAGTAGTTTGACCATATTCATAAGATCTTTAACCTCAGCACTTTGTGAAACTGTTGAAGGTTTGGGTCTAACTACTGAAGAAGAATTTTAAGAAAAAGGCTTTGGTTGAGATTTAGTCTTTTTCTGAGAAAATGTGTTACTTGGTTGTTGTTTGTAGGGATATAAAGTATTTTCAAAATCTTGTTTTATTTGTTTTCCCACAACCAGTTGTAAAATCTTCTTATTGTACTGATTTCCTTTTCTGTATCTGCAAAATTTTTTTATGTGGTTAAACAGACCACATACTTCACATGGTTTTGCCTTTCCTTTCAATTTTAAATTTTTAGGAGTTTTGGAAGGCAAATTACTGATAGTTTCAGCATTTTGAATTAGGTCATCAGCAGTTTTCAGGGTCTCAACTCCTGATGTAGATGAAACTACCGATGACTTAATGTCAGCAGATTCAACTTCTGCAGAACTTTCACTTATGTTTTTGAGAATGTTCTGATGAAAATATGTGCATTCTTTTATATCAGAAGTTTGATTTTGAACTATTTTACTCCCATCATCAACAGTTTTGGGAGTAAAATTAGTTGGTGATTCTGTGTGGTTATATCCTATGCCAAACTTAACATTTGATGCAGTCTGTTTGTTAAGCAGCATTTGGTAACCCCTACATGACTCAACACAATTTTCACAGTCAAGCTTGGTGTCAGCAAGCTCTTTATGACATTTCCTAGGTTTTCTATCATGCTTTTTATTTGTGCTTGGGTTTCAATAGCATTATTTGTTAATTTAGAAATCTCTTTTGTCTTTGATGCAAGTTTCCTTTCTAAATCACATTTCATTTGAGTGTATTTTCTCTCTGAGTCATTGGCTTTGCCTTGTAGGTGCACAATTGTTTCTCTTATTAAAGCAGAAGATTCTTTGCATGATTTTGAGCAAAGCTTTAAAAGAAATTCTTGTGATACGTGTGATAAGGCAGAATTAGAGGAGCATCCCTAAAAAGCCATTAAGGCAAAAAAAATTCTGCTATTATCAGGTTCTCCCCAATTGATGTCAAACATTTTGTTGTCTGCATCAGGACTGCATTCTGTGGTGTCATATGGAAGACTGCTCTAGTCAACATACCCAGAAGTAAATAAATTTTGTTGAGTGGGTTGTTGAGTTTGAGCAGCAGGAATGGAAGGCATCTGTTGTTGGCCCTGTTGTTGAGTAAGCATCTGAACATATTGTATTTGAGGCACATATTGGATTTGTGGAGCTTGTGCATATACAAAATGAGCACTTCCTTGTGTTCCTATATTCCTATTATAACTAGGTTAGCTTGATTTCCTGATGCGTTTGGTTTTAGTATTAAAAAGATGTCAATTTCCCCGCTGCCAAATACTTTGATTTAACAATCCCAAAACAGTGGTTTGGGGGAAAAGACTGATTTTACTAAACCCTAATTAACAAAGTTTTAAATTTATAAAGTAAACAATATTTACTTCGGAAACTAAAACCAACACTTAGGCAGAGAATCTGACGTGCATAGTATAGTCTCGGTGGTAAGTATTGAGTATCGTATTCCAAGGTTCACACTTTCCCCTACTCAACCATTCATCAATTGACCGATCCGGTTTTAAAAAGAAAAATAAAATGAAGGGGTTCTTTAAAAAGAGTTTTTGAAAAAGGTTTGGTTTTTATAAAAGCTAAGGTGGGATAAAATAGTAGATAGATATGCACATCTCAGAACCCTCCGCATAAATAGTTAAGTTTAATATTGAAAGTAATAATTTAAGATAGTTAATTGTGTGGAAGACGAGAGTGATCTTGAAGTGTTGACTCCTTGATAGAGAAGCGAAGGCGACTACTGAGTAGAATGCAGAACCTCTCCAGCATGCATCCACCTGGGGTACTTCGCCAGGGCCTCGTGTATAGCCGGCTCCTGAAATCGCGGTCAAGTCTTCGGGTCTTCGAACTTATCATCTTCTTAAAATGGAGGCTTCACTCCCAACCAGGGACACCGTACACCTCACCTTAGTTCTCGCGTTCCGTACCGAAGGGTCTCTTTATCCTGGCAACCTCGTATCCCCATTGGTTAACAGTCAAAGCCGAAAGATCTCTCTTACGGTTGTCACAGGAAGGCGGGCCCTCCATTGGTTAACGACATTGTACTAACGAGAACTAGATAAAGAATATTTATTTCATTTATCTTAGTAACACTTTACAGGCCTATTAAATATAAAGTTGGTCTTAATTAAATGATGACTTAATTACCCAACCTAACCTCCCGAGCTGAATGAAATCCTTAACAAAGGCGGTACATAATCCTAAAGACGTGTGATACAAAAGATCACTGGTGCGTCCGTAGGGAAACCATCCTTTTCCAAGAAGATCATTCAACCATCTGGTATGAACCAGAAATGTGTCACTCAGATCTGGTCCACTTCAGAAGCCATTGCTTAGAATCCGGTTTGGATATCAGAAGCCCGAAGGATCTGTCTCGCTACCGGTTTCCTCGCCTTGGATCTAGCTCGGGACTACCAGAAGCTGATTATACCATTAATAAATTAAGTTAAGGTTGTTATTAAGTTAATCATCATTCAAACCTGTCACAAAGATAAACAAATAAAGATTAGAAGAAGATAACAGAACAAATGAGTAAAAATAAACTACTACTACTAATAATAAAAGTCTACAAATCGAAGCGGGTTCACAAATAAAAGAAAGATACAACCATAAGAATGAGCAACACAAGGATCATGGCTACTCATAGACAAGCTCTCCATCTTCCAAGTGATATGTATTCTCTCATGATCCTCACGACCCTCAATGTTTATTGCATACTACTCTACGATCCTCTTTTTGGCCAAGCTAATCAAGGTTGGTCGAAGCCTAACCATTGAGGGATGTTAGAAGGACCAGAAGGCCTCCCAAGGGACCCCAAGATCTCTGGAAGAAGCTTGGTAGTCGGCCCAAGAGAGGACAAGAAGGGATGATCAAATGGTGGTGGTTAGCTTGCTATTTATAAACATCCAGGGGAAGCACGGGCATGCCCAAGTGTGTCAAGGGCGTGCTCGTTGTCTCACGGACGTTTTGTTGCTGCATGGCAGACTCTTGTCTGTCCTTTTTGTCTGAGCACGGGCGTGCACTTGCTGCTGTCTCTGATTTCTTGCTCTCCAAGTTTGCTGTGTTGTTCTCTCGCGTGCAGGACCTTCGTGCAAGTGTGCGTGGGCGTGCTTGGTCACTCTGGGACTGATTTTAGTGTTATTTAAGTCCCGAGATTGTCTTCAAAACATACAGTGAACCGGCTGATAGTCTCGTATCTTCAGAAATCTCCTGTTTTTTCCTGTTTTTGCTCGGAAATCCTTCGTTTCCGTTTTGGAGCTCCATTTTCCTGTAAAATACAAATAGGAACGAATTAAGTATCAAATCTTAACAATATTACCTTAATTGTACCCTATTATGAGACTGTTTATGCTCGTTTTATATGTTAACGTTTTGAGTTATCATTTCCTGACTGAGGTTGGTTATAGCTACAGCTTCTACACTCTCTAGCAAAGTGTCCCAACTTCTGACACTTGTGACATCTCAGTTTTGATTTGTCAAAACCAACTTTTGTTGAACTGTTCAGTCTTGGAAATTTCCTTCCTGACCTTTTATAAAATTTATTAGTTTTTATGCTTAACATGGCCAGTTGGTGCAATATGTCCATTTCTTCTAACTCATCACTACTGAAAGTTTTTAAGTCATCTATTATAAAACACATGTTATCAGTACTATTTTCTTCATTGTCATAAGCTGGATATGATCTTTCTGATAATATCCCAACAGTTATGTCAATGTGATCAAAAAATCCAATATCATTTGAACAAGTTGGTGACTCTTGTCCCAAAAATGTTGCACTACCTGGAATATAGTCATCAGCAGTTTTACCAGAATTTTGCAACTTTTTCTTTTGATTGATTTCTCTCTCAAAAGTAAGTAATCTCCCATGTAATTTTGTGAGTGAAAGGGAGTCAAAATCTAGTCCAGATCTGAGGACTATAGAATAGGTTTCCCATTTTTCTGGTAAAGACCTTAAAACTCTATGTAGCATGGATGAGTTTGTGTAGGTCTAGCCATTTAATTTTAACTCAGATATTAAAGAAGAAAATCTTTCAAGCTGTTGTGTCAAAGTTTTTCCATTAACAAGAGTAAAAGTTTCATATTGTTGAGCAAGAATTTCTCTTGTGTTGGCAATCACCTCATCAGTTCCTCCAAAATGTTCTTTAAGGAAATCCCATAGCTCTTTGACACACTCATAATGTATGAAGCCAACATATATTTCATTTGGGAGAGCCATTGCCAACATAGAGAATGCCTTAGCATCAAGCTCAAGTTTTAGGAAATCTTCATCCGTGTAGTCTTTTGGTTCTTTTGTTCTTTCTACTTTAGTCTCTGGATCTGTTATTACTAGTTTATGGGGTCCATACATGACAGACTTCCAAAAGCCAGTATTTTGTTGAGATAAAGTATGTACCATCCTCCTTTGCCAGATATTGTATTCATTTCTGACAAGCATAGGAGGTTTATCGGTATATCCAGTATTACAAGGATCCATTTTTAAGAAATTTGATTGATCAATGATTTCTTAAAGTGATGGATGTTAAAAAGTGAACTTTTATCCTTTATTGAATATCAATAAGAGCCTATGTCTGATTCTCAATTTGTTAGATTGATATTTGATCAGATGAACCAGAGCTCTGATACCGATTGTTGGATCAGTTTTCTCTTTAACATTTTCTTATCAAGAACACTTGTTTAGATTAATCAAAGTAATTTGCACAACGGAATAAGTATAAGTGTTCTAAGTTAAAGCTTCACTTTTAACTAGAGTTATTACTCCCCCTCAGTTAATGAATATAAAGTAAATTCTTTGAAATGATTCTCAAAGTATATTAGAAGTGTTACTACAAAAGGATGTATAAAACAGAAGGGATGAACCCATCTATTTATAGACCAACAATACGTACATTGGAAGTATTGAAATAATTATAATAATACTACAACAGGCTGTAGTATTGGAACTTGTACATAAAGTAACTTAAACTAATATAATACCAAACTACTGAAGTATAAGGGCGGTGGGAAGCTTCTAAAGAACTGCCGATGAGTGACAAACTACTGATGAGTATTTCCTCAGAAGTTTGTCTTCAGTAGTTGTTCTTCAGATGTTTGTCTAGTTCATCTTCAGAACTTCTGATCTTTACTCTTCAGCACTTGTTATCAGCTTCTTCAGTACTTTGTTTTCTTCTTCTTCAGCAGATTCTATACTTAGCAAAATATTGCAGAATATGATTAAGACTAAGGATCAAAAATGGCTTTGTCAATCCTCTTTGACCTTACACATATACACGTATGTAAGGTAGGCATATGAAGACTCAACAGATGTGCCATTTTGTGAAAATTTAAAAGTTGAGGGTTTAAAGTTGTCATACGCGTGAAAGTGTATACACGTATGAAACTTTGAAAACGGTTCCGGTTCTTAAGTTTTGGTGAAAACGGTTCCCGGTTTTGTTCGGTTCAGAACCACGGTTCTATTTAAAGAACCGCTAGAACCGGGTTAGGTTAAAACTTTAAATATTTTATTTAAAACCCTATTAATTTGGTGGGTTTTTCCAAGTAGTTTGTAGACCGACTATTAACATTTTCAATTCCCAAATTTAATGTTTATAAAGAATATTGTTCGAGTCATGTTAACTATATAATATCTAACAAACTTGTTGAGATAAGAGTTCCATTCGAATTACATAATTTCTTTAAAAACATATAGCGTACAATAAAGGGAATGAAAATAGCTTAAACCGAGAATCAACGCTTACAAATTCATTTATAAGGTGCACAGGTTGGCCTATAATGTGTATCGATCAATGATGTAGTATAACATATGATATTAGGAATGCATGACACATATCATTCATAGTGTCAAAATTACGATCATTGTATATATGTGGTTGGTACCGTGCACTTCTAAACATGTCACAGGTCCATAATATGACTAGGATACCACACTTTACTTTACCAAAGTTGCCTTTCATTTAATTGTTAGTTTTAGGATTTAATTGACAACCGGTTCTGGCAAGAACCGTTTACATGAGAACCGTTTAATTCGGTTCCGAACCGAACCAGTAGGTTTTTATGCGGTCCGGTTTCGGTTCTTATATTTATCACTAAATGGTTCCGGTTCAGGTCAGTTCGGTCGGGTTCTGAACCGTTGCACACCCCTAGGGACTGATATATAAGCAACAGTTCCTTTTTCTTTGTCACACCCTCAAATTTCCACTGCGGGGTTTATACCGCGAGGCGCATGACATACCAGGATCCCATAGCCATAAGTCATATGAACGAACTCTAAATTCCCAAACCATTTAGTTCGTTTTCAAAAACCAAGTTTAGTTAAGCTGCGGAAGCGTAAACCAAATTTAAACCTTTTAAAACCATGCGCAAAACAACGCGCCCAAATTAAAACCATATGAAAGAAAACGTAAAAGCATGATATGTTATTTAGGCGTATGCCTAAGACCCCAAATGCAGTGAAACGTGTTGTGCTTCCTAATCGTGACACCGGAAGCTAACTACCTGCAAAAGCATGTATATCGTGTGTCAACATAAAGTCGGTGAGTTCACAGTTTGGATAACAAGTATAAAGTAGTCAAAAACCCAAATATTCAAGTGTCATCAGTTTAAGCGTGTTAGGGGTAGCTAGCCCACTCATTGTAACTAAACATGTGATTATTGGGAACCTTTAGTAATGTGTTAACATACGTTAAATTGCCTTAGTACTAGTGTCTATCAACACTAGCAGAAAAGATGTGGTCAGAAGTTCATGCCCATGCTCCCAGCACCGCAAGCATGAGGTTTCTGCACAACCTAATAGTGCTATCAACTAATACCCCGTTCGCCTCCAGCGATTAACCCAATAATATGTAAGGACTTTCAGTGATAGAGTGTGTTTAGTTCACAAAGGACCGTTAAAGTTTTAAACTGATAAAAGCGTGATCCACACAAGGAATCATGTCGGACGCTCCCAAAGATTCATTGTCCGACACACACAAGGAGTTATTGTTGGACCCACACAAGGAGTCATAACCTGAGTAGTCCCGAACCGGACTTGAAAAAGTTAAGTAAGTTGTCTCCACGAGACGCATGCTTTTGAGAAAAAGTAGTGAAACTCACCTTAGTATGCAAGCAATTAATCCAAACTTCCAAAGTAGGGTGCACTACTGACTCCCTATTACATGTGTCACTAAGTGAGTATATGTGTAATATCATTACACCATATAACCCGTTTGTCCAAGACGCTTAAAAGTTCAAGACCGTGTAAGTGACACCTAACGATTCTACATGCACAAGTAAACCCTACGGACTCGTTGGTGAATATGTTGATTATCATCAGTTTTACACTTCATATGCATCTCATATAAGTGTCCATTCAAGTTCATGTCAAATACATACCACATAAGACTCCAAATTGTCACATAAACATACATTACACAATCTGTGTTTTTAGGACAGATTATGCGCCATGAAAACTAATTTATTAAATATACTTATCCAGTGAAATAGACTCCCAAAAGTTTACTAAATATTCTAGGGGGTCTACTGGAGAAGTCCATATTTTTAGTTTGTGATAAAACCTTGCACAAAAATTATGAAAAATCTTGCAATACAGTTATGTCCAGAAAATACACACAACAGATCAGATTAGTAGATAATTTCCCAAAAATCGTGTATTCATCCAAACTATATGAATCCACTTGGAAAAGCCAATTTATTCCAATGTTGACCTACTTTCCAAATTTCATAACTTAATTCTTTGTAAAACTCGAGTTATGATTGTTTAAAGTTGACCTAGTTTATTAATCCGAAAATCTGATATGACCTTTAATCAAAGAAAATTCCAAAAACTTATCAAACGACATCCAAATCAGATGATTCAACCCATTATGAAAAGCTAAGACCACGTATAATACAACCATGCAAAGAAATCATCAAAACTAACATGTTTAAGTCACGTAACAAACCCTACAAGTCGCCCCAATCATTCTGTCCAGATTTTAGTCATGCATAAACTCTTATTAAGACTACTCACGTATGCATATAATCAATCAACGATACTCAAAAACCATCATAAAACCTTCATAGGACTTAACATGATCAGAACCTTTCAGAATACATGCAAAACCATAAACCCTAATGATCTAAAACATTATAAACATGCATATCATGCAACCTATCAAATACTAATCACATAAGATTATGTTTAACCCATTCAATCTTTATAAACATCAAGTTTTAATCTTTAAAAAAACATTTCAGACCTAGACAAACTCGGTTATAATATTTTATTAACATATTAAAGAATACTAAAACACAAGAGATTGAATATTATACCGCAAGCACTTCAAAACTATCAACCGATTGCTCTCCAAGCTTTCCGATCGATGTTCTTGAGCCTTAGCAGGTGTTTGGGGTTAATATTTTCGTAACTAGGCAGTAGGGGGCGATTAGGGTTGAGTTTAGGGGATACATGAGGCTTAATATTGTTTAAATAGGGGTTTAAGTCGGCTTAGTTGCGTCAGAATCCTGCGCGTGGCCGCTCGGAGAGAGTGAGCGACCGCTCACTCCTCCCCGGCCCGCTCCGGGTGGCCTGCTTCGTTGTACAACGTGTTTTCTTCGATGTTTTCGCTATTTTGGACCATAACAAATGTAACCCCATGTGTTAAGACCCCAACCATCCAAATGGTCAACCCATTACGATTTTTATTAATGTTTTCGGTTTAAGTTCACGTAATCACGTATATTTTGCACATAGTTTCACAGAGTTTCACAGAAGCACGTAATTGCAATCAATCTCAATCAATTAATTCACAATTATCTAATTTCGCCATTCACCAACGTCGGAGGTCCACTACTCATGTATATAGTCTGGTAATTCGCCGAATTACCACTTCATGGAGTTATTAACCTATAACTGTGCAACGTGTGACCTATCTAGCTAACCCTAGTTAGGTAGAATGCAAGGAATGTAACTAGAGTTTAGTTAAAGTGAGAACCTGAAATTGCGGGGTATCACATCATCCCCAAGTTGAAAAGAATTTCGTCCCGAAATTCAGTAAGTAAACAGTAAAGCCAGCTTAATAATGTGTGCTTGGTTCCCGGATGTCACATCATCCCAAGTTGAAAGGAATTTCTCCCCGAAATTCACTTTGAGCGAGCTGCTTTATGTTCAGCGTTTGATCTATGGACAGGTTCAGGTTCAGTAAAGAGGTATGGATATTTGAGCCGTATTTGATCTCTGCGCTCCCACACATATTCCAGTCCTAGACGGGAATTCCATCGTACCTTAACATTAGGTATAGTGCTCTGTCTGAGTTTCTTGATTCCCTGCTCAATAATCTCCACTGGTTCTTCCATGAACCGTAGCTGGTCGTCCACCTGGATCTCCTCCAGTGGCACTACCAGTGTTGTATCCGAAAGGCATTTCTTTAGATTTGATACGTGGAATACATTGTGCACTCCACTGAGTTCATCAGGCAGGTTTAACTTGTAAGCTACCGGACCAATCCTTTCGACAATCTCGAATGGTCCAACGTATCGCGGGTTCAGCTTCCCCCGTTTTCCAAAGCGTATCACACCCTTCCAAGGTGACACCATTAATAGTACCTTGTCCCTAATCTGGAACTCCAAAGGTTTCCTACGCTTATCAGCGTAGCTTTTCTGTCTATCACGAGCAGCAGCCATCCGGTTTCTGATTTGCACTATCTTCTCAGAAGTATTGTGCACAAGTTCGGGACCTGTCAGCTGGCTATCCCCAACTTCAGTCCAGCAGATGGGAGACCTACACTTGCGTCCATAAAGTGCCTCAAAAGGCGCATACTGAATTAAAGTGTGATAACTATTGTTATAAGAGAATTCAATCAAAGGCGAGTGCTTATACCAACTGTTGCCAAAGTCCACTACGCATGCTCGTAGTAGGTCTTCTAGTGTTTGGATGGTACGTTCACTTTGTCCATCCATCTGTGGGTGATAGGCTATGCTCATATCTAAGCGAGTCCCCAAAGAATCTTGGACAGTAGTCCAAAAATGAGAAGTAAATCGCGCATCGCGATCAGATATGATAGAAGTAGGCACCCCGTGTCTAGAGACTACCTCGTTGATGTAGAGATTGGCCAGTTTCTCCAGCTAGTCGGTTTCCTTTATTGCCAGAAAATGTTCCGATTTGGTTAAACGATCTACGATAACCCAAATCATGTTATGGTCTGTTGGCGTTCTAGGGAGCTTTGTGATAAAGTCCATAGAAATTCCGTCCCATTTCCACATAGGGATTTCTGGTTGCTGGAGTAAGCCTGAAGGTTTTTGATATTCAATCTTAAAATTTTCACAAGTCAAGCACTCACTGACATAAGTGGCTATCTCAGCTTTCATGTTTGGCCACCAGTAAAGAGTTTTGAGATCTTGGTACATCTTGTCCGAACCAGGATGTACCGAATATCGAGAGGTGTGAGCTTCATCGAGCACCAGTTGCCTGAGATCCCCAAAACGTGGTATCCAGACTCGATTCATGAAGTATTGAAGAGCATCTGTCCTCAGTTCTAGGTGCTTATCAGCACCATGTAAGGTTTCAAGCCCGATGTTTTCTTCTTTCAAAGCCTCGCCATGGGCTTCACGTATCTTATCAGGAAGATTAGAATGTATGGTAAGTTGTAAAGCTCACACCCGTTTGGGTTTCGTTTCCTTACGACTAAGGGCATCAGCTACTACATTAGCTTTTCCTGGATGATATTTGATGGCACAGTCATAATCATTCAAAAGCTCGACTCATCGACGTTGTCGCATGTTCATCTCCTTCTGATCGAATATGTGTTGGAGGCTCTTGTGATCAGTGAAGATTGTACACTTCGTCCCATACAGATAATGCCTCTAGATCTTTAGAGCAAAAATCACTGCTCCTAGTTCCAAGTCATGGGTGGTGTAATTCTTCTCATGAACCTTTAATTGACCTGAAGCATACGCGATCACCTTACCACGCTGCATCAGCACACACCCTAACCCATGGATAGACGCATCACAGTACACCACAAAGTCCTCTGTACCTTCAGGTAGTGATAGTATAGGTGCACTGCACAGCTTTGTCTTCAATAATTGAAAAGCAGACACTTGGGCATCTCCCCACTTGTAAGTAATCCCCTTCTGTGTCAAAGCAGTGAGGGGTTGAGCGATCTTAGAGAATCCCTCAATGAATCTGCGATAGTGTCCCGCAAGACCAAGAAACTGGCGCACCTCTGTAGGAGTCTTAGGAGCCTCCCACTTTTTAATTGCATCAATCTTAGCGGGATCGACATGTATTCCTACCTCGTTAACCACATGTCCTATAAATTGGACTTCTCGAATCTAGAAGTCACACTTGGAGAATTTTGCATACAACTGCTCATTTCTTAAGTGTTCTAAGATCAGCTGCAGGTGTTGCTCGTGCTCTTCCCTGCTCTTAGAATAAATCAATATGTCGTCTATGAACACTATGACGAATTTGTCCAAATAAGGCTTACACGCGCAGTTCATAAGATCCATGAACACAGCCGGTGCATTGGTTAGCCCAAATGGCATTACCAAAAACTCATAATGCCCATAACGAGTTCGAAAGGTTGTCTTCGCCACATCCTCCTCTCGGACTCTTAGTTGATGGTATCCTGACCTCAAGTCAATCTTAGAATAGAAACTCGACCCTTGTAGCTAGTTGAACAAGTCATCAATACGAGGCAAAGGGTAGCGGTTCTTAACCGTCACCTTGTTCAACTCCCGATAATCAATACACATGTGAAAACTCCCATCCTTCTTCTTAACAAATAGAACTGGGCTCCCCATGGTGAAGAACTAGGTCTAATGAAACCCCTATCAAATAGCTCTTGGAGTTGGGTATATAGTTCTTGAAGTTCGCCTGGTGCTAGGTGGTATGGTACACGTGCAACTGGAGCAACTCCAGGTGCATGATCAATTTGAAATTCCACTTGACTAACAGGTGGAAGTCCAGGTAGTTCCTCTGGGAATACATCTGGAAAATCTTGAACAACTGGGATGTCCTTAATCTTAGTTTCAACTTCAACTCGAGTGTCAGATATGTTAGCCAGAATGGCTGGATAGCCCTTTCGAATACACTTCTGGGCTTTCAAGAAGGAGATGATGCCCACCATGGCACCACCATGATCACCCTATATAGATAAAAGTTCTCCACTTGGGAGGGGGATACGAACAATCTTCTCCTGACAGAGAATTTCAGCGTGTTGCTTGGACAACCAGTCCATGCCAACCACTAGATCAAAGCTTCCTAGGGTGATAGGCAGAAGGTCGATGGCAAATAACTGCCCATCTAGCTCGAGCTTACAGTCACGATGAATGTGGGTCACCTCAACAGGCTTCCCATCAGCTAACTCTATAGTGTGCGGAGTATCAAGAAGAGTAGGAACCATCCCTAATTGTTTGCTAAGTTTCAATGACAAAAAACTATAGTCCGCACCAGTATCATATAAAATTGAAGCGAGAGTGTCGTTTAAGGAACACGTACCCATCACGACATTGTTATTAGTCCTAGCTTCCCCAGAGCCAATCGCAAATGTTCTTCCACGAGCCCCATTGTTGTTGTTGTTGTTGTTGCCGTTGTTGTTTTTGTTGTTGAAGGACTTATACCTCACACTATCCCACGTTCTCTTGCTATCACCAAAATTAGAAGATGAAGCACCATGCTTCGGAAAAGTACCATGCTCAACAGCCTCATCAGTGAGTTTGCGAGCCAGGTGAAAGATTTGTTAGATTCTGGGTAGGTGAGCTGCAGTGGTCATGCGATGAATCCGAGGGACCCACCCTCTTGGTATGAAGGTCGATCTGTTTGTAAGGTAGGTTAAATAGATTTGAGCATATAGTAGCTAACTCCTGTAGCTTGGTAGTGTAGGCGTCGACCTCAGACCCAACCGTCTTTAGATAAAAAAATTTCTAGATTTCATCACAGGGTGTTACGTTCTCCATCCAAGTATTTGTAACTCATCGAGTATGCATGTAGCATACATTACCCATCCTGCCTAGGGCAATTTCACATGGCAAAGACTTTTACTATCAAAGTAATCAGACGACCTCCTTCAGTCCCGTTGGAGTTATTGAGGTTTACAACCAATAAAAGCCTTGAAAATACAATGACAGGTTGTTGTTGTGGCATGTGCGTTCAAGGAATAAGGAAGTTCAAGTGTGGAAGTCAGGGGAAAAGAATGATTTAGCAAAATGGATCTTTACTAGCTTGGAAAGGTGCGAGGGCTTCAACCACCCTATCGTTGATCATAAGAACTCAGTCTTATCTAAGTTAACAAAGGAAAAGAAAAGAAAAGACATGTAAGAAAAAGGTAGGAGCCAATCGTCGCCACGCTCTGTTTAGATAATAGAGCCTTCATCCTCACTTTCCATGTGCTCGTCCTGCTCAGGTTCCCCTTCTTCTTCCTCCTTTGCGGGTATCGGTGTTATATGGATCTCGTTGTATATAGTCTCCTACTCCTGTCCTATGTATGTTAGTTCAGTGGTCAGCTGCACCACTTGTTCCTGCAATCGTGGTTGTCAGTCTTTAGTAGGTTTCGTCTTCCCTTGAGATATTGCACTACGTCGTAGGCTTTACACGACTCCTCAAGAGTGTGAGTAACAAGTCCTGATCTGATGTGTTACCATGAATTTACTATATACTCACGAGGAACAGTGACACGCATGTCATATATCGCTCGCTCGTACAGGGCGTAAATGTACTAGAGTAAGGATAAAATTCTATATGAGTAACCCAGTCTCGTCTGAGTTTCAAATGAGAGTAAGAAAAGTCAAATAACAAGGGACAGAAACTAATTGTCTCCTTGCTCAGTGAAAAAGGATAAGTCTTAGTATTTGACTTTCTTCGAATTTGATTCGGTTTAATGGTACCACGTCATGCGCATCGTGCATCTTCCTGTGTACGTGCGCCACAACGCTCGCAAGGGCTCTCTCCCCTGTACTATTGTTGTTTCGTCATCCATGAGGTCTGTTAGGATACTAATCCCAGTAATGCGCCACCTGGTGTGACCTTGGGTCCCCACCAGTGACATGTTCAGAATCAGGTTTAGAACTAAAAGATAACATATCTCCTGAAATCATGTGTTGTAGATATTTGTAGCTAAAAGCTAGTTGTGCACTTAAGCTGTGAGTGTACTAATACTTATGCTATGATGATTATAGACTAGACTCAACATGCAGTCCTAGTTCACTATAACCAATGGCTCTGATACCAATCTGTCACACCCTCAAATTTCCACTGCAGGGTTTATACCGCGAGGCGCATGACATGCCAGGGTTTATACCGCTCCGGGTGGCCTACTTCGTTGTAGAGCGTGTTTTCTTCGATGTTTTCGCTATTTTGGACCATAACATGTGTAACCCCATGTGTTAAGACCCCAACCATCCAAATGGTCCACCCATTACGATTTTTACTAACGTTTTCGGTTTAAGTTCACGTAATCACATATATTTTGCACATAGTTTCACAGAGTTTCACAGAAGCACGTAATTGCAATCAATCTCAATCAATTAATTCTCAATTATCTAATTTCGCCGTTCACCAACGTCCGAGGTTCACTACTCATGTATATAGTCTGTTAATTCCCCGAATTACCACTTTATGCAGTTATTAACCAATAAATGTGCAACGTGTGACCTATCTAGCTAACCCTAGTTAGGTAGAATGCAAGGAATGTAACTCGAGTTTAGTTAAAGTGAGAACCTGAAATTATTGGGTATCACATTCTTGACCTAAACTCCCATACGCTGTAAGGTCAAAGAGGATTGACAAAGCTAGTTTTTATCCTTAGTCTTAATCATATTCTGCATATTTTATTAAGTGTAGAAACTGCTGAAGAAGAAGAATACAAGTACTGAAGAAGCTTATACAAAGTGCTGAAGACAAAGTTCTGAAGATGAACCAGACAAACATCTGAAGAACAACTTTTGAAGAATACTCATTAGAAGTTTGTACTCACCACTACTTCTGATTAGAAGCTTCCCACTGCCTTGAATTTCAGTAGTTTTAGTATTATATTAGTTTATGTTACTTTATGTACAAGTTCCAATACTACAGCCTGTTGTAGTATTATAATGTTTCTAATACTTCCCTTGTACGTATAACAAAGTCTATAAATAGATGGGTCCATCCCTCTATTTTAGATAAGTTTTTGTAGTAACATTTCTAATATATTTGAGAATCATTTCAAATCAACTTATTACTGTTTTATTCATTAACTGCTTAGATTCTCATTAACTGCTTTAGTTTCTACATTCAAGGGGGAGTAATAACTCCTGTTAAAAGTGATGCTTTAACTTAGAACACTTATTACATTTCGCTGTGCAATTTAATTTGATAATTATTTATAAGTGTTCATAGAAGAATCTGTGATAAACAATTTAGTTAAACAAACTTGTGATCCAACATACACCTTACTGATAAACCACAAAACCCTCCGTTTTTGACCAAAACCTTGACTTTACAATCTGGTTTAGATGTGAGTTTTTCATTCATAACCCAATACTCAGAATCAAAAGATGATTCTTTTGCTATAATCCTCGTTTGTTTTTATCCACAAAATCAATGGTTTTGATCAATTTTGTGGGTTCAACTTTAACCGACCCGAAAAACTCAAAATACACATTCGAAACATGGTTCAAAATCAAAATTGTTTTAGGGGTAGCTTAATCAGCCTATGTAGAGCTTATCTTGCAACACTTGGAACTTAAATCGATCAAAACTTGTTTTTGAAAATTTTGATTTATACCATACGCGTATGAGGCCATACGCGTGTTACTAAGAACACGTATGATCCCATACGTGTGTAAGACTGAACACGTATGAGAAAACCATACACCTAACAGTTCAGCTTTTTGGCGATTTTATAATTTTGATCAGTATTTAACCGTTTTCGATGTTCTTATATGTTTTGTATGAGTATGTGCAGATATGCAATTCTCTTTGGGTTTGAAGCACAACGTCGCAGTACATCTGGACCCGACATCGAAGCACGCCGCAGATTATGTTGAAGTCATTAACTTCTTTCGGCATCAAGGATCTTCTACGCCATTTCAACTCCTTACACGTCGTCTGTTAGTCACCAGAAGCAGAAGAAATTTTGGGAATTAGCGGTATTGGATTGCGATCGTAATCCAATAGCGTTTATCGGATGTGTAAATGGACGCGAGGTGGTTATTTCTCAGCAGGGTATACGAGAAGCTCTACATTTGAATGACAATGATGAATATCCAATCCAGTTTCCGAAGTACCTAATTAGAGGATTCTTCAAATGGCTCAAGTATGCAGACAACATCAAGGACTCAATGTTTCTGAAGTCTGGTCTATGCCGTCACTACAGATACTTCATGCATATTCTGATCCACTGCATCAGTACCAGAATCACAAGTTTTGATGCAGCTAGGATGACTATTTGCTCGACTATGGTGGCCCAGATTTTGAACAAACCACTCAACTTCTCAGGCATGATCATCCACAATTTGAAGCAAGATAAGAGATCAATCATGTACTCAAGATTCTTACAGATGATCTTTGACACCGAAGTTCCAGATCTGCCAAAGGTTGAAAGAGATATTATGCAGTTGGAACACATGAACGACGTGGGAATGTCCAGGATGAAGACTTGCAGGATAAGCAAAGAACCATCTTATAAGAGGATCATTGGGTATATTCTGAGAGAAGATTATCCAGAACCACCACAGGATTGCTGGAGACATGATGATAGTGATTCAGTTATTGAAGTGGTCAATCTAGTTTCTGATGAAGAAGACTATGATGATGATGATGATGATGATGGAGAAGAGGGTGGTGATGCTCTACAGAGGAATCTCTCTAGGCCCTCACCGACCCGTGGTGTTCCTATTGATATTACTGAACATGTTTCTGCTACTTCTGAATCTAATACAAGTAGCATAATTGTCTGTGAACTAGCCTCGACAACAATTATAGAAGCTGAATTATCAGGACCCCGATTTGACAATGGAAAGGGCATAGTTTGTATAGGTGAACATCCAACTCCCAAGAAGGCTCAGACAACTCAGCAGTCTGGCAAAGAGTCTGACAATGATGAAACTGAGGATGAAGATCCTAAGGCTCGTTTCAGGGCCAAGATTGCTAAAGCAGGGAAGGAGTTAGAGCGTAAAAGGCAGGTCCGCGAACTTGCGACCCTACAAGAACGCGAGGCGCTGCAAAAGGAAAGAGTCAAACGTGATGATCTAGGGTATTTGGTGAGTTTGACTGAGTTGGATGCCAAGATAGCAAAAGAAAGACCAAGCAGAAAACGGGCTGCTGCTAGCTCGAGCGGATCTTTGATGGCACAGTTACCAAAGAAAGCCAGAAAGTCCTCTAAAGCCAAATCTTTGACCTTCAATGAACCAACCTCATCAACCACCCAATCCGAACAAACCAAAAAAATCAAACAACCAGAAAATCCAAATCCCACATTACTGGAGCAACCAAAACTACAATCTCAGCAAAAACTTCAGTAAGCACAACATCCACTCCCATACCATCTATCGAACAAACTGAACTCTTCACTGAGTCAACCTCAGCTGCAGCCTCTGTTCAAACTTCCACTACACCCACATCCATAGACTCCAAGCTTCAGAGATTAATTTCTGAAATCAGAGTCCCCCAGTTCCAAACATCCCAACCGATTCCACAACCATCATTCATGCTTTCCATATCACCAGTTCCCACTACATTAGCCGGTCTATCGCTACAGTCACAGATAAACAACCTGGTGAGCATGTTGCACATGCAGGTTGCACAGAATCTAGAAAACCAGAGGAGGATAGCTGAATCTGAGAATCGAGATCGCCAGTTCCTGACCATAATAAACGAAACCAGGTCAGAGAACATAAGACTATCTACTACACTTGATGCGGCGATGCTAAAGTTATTTAGCAATGAGCAAGAGATTCTCTTGTTGACTGAATCAAGAGATGAAACAAGGAATCGTCTTACTATTGTGTAGTTAGAGAATCAAAAGTTGGAGAAGCGTGTTTACAAGTACTTCAATAAACACAAGAGACATACCTTTGGGGATGGTGATGATAGTGATGATAAAGAGGAAGATGAAAAGGATGATGACAGTGATGATAATGAATTAGGTAAGGATCGTTCTAGGGTTGATGAGGACGAGGAGGATCCGGGAAGTGATGGGGGTGTAGTGTCCAGACAGACAAAAACGCCCGGTGCACAGTTCAGGGAACAAAGAACGAAGAGAATTAGGATGATAGTGGTGAACCAGGTGCAGGAGAATCTTCCACGCAGCCTGGTCCACCTAAAGAAGACCTTCGGTTATTCAGGGAACTTATGAAGCCCAAGGATGTACCTCTTGAATGGACTCAAGCTTTGTATAACATGTTTTCACAGATGATGTTGGGAAACCTGTCATGAAGCCATATATGGATTTGGAGGAAGGTGAAATACCTTCAAAGCTATCCACGGAAGAAGTTGCACAGATCTTTGGTCTTACATACGAATAGGTGATTCCAACGGACACATCCGAAACACTCAATGAAGATGATCCATTGGAAGATATCGAGTACGAAGACATCACTGCAGAAGAATATCCAGAGTATGTACATGAGACTGAAGAAATCAAAGTTGAGATCTCGATACCTACTAGCACTGATTTTGATATTGTTGATCGTTGGTTAAAGAATCAGCTGCTTGAAGATGAACCTGGGACAAACGAAGAAAGAAAGGAAAGGGTTCGGGTGGCATGTGAAGCGTGGTACTCTAGGAGAAAGCCCGAGCCAGCTCAAGCTAGAAAAGTTAACCAGAAATGGAATTTCATGTCTGAAACATTGTCAGTTGGATGTTCGTGGCTCAATTTAATGCTATAGGGATTAAGTTCGAGACCAATATTTTGTACTATGAAGTGTATACAAGATCAAATCCTTACCATACTAGTATGTTCTTGATCTTGCCAGATCAAAGCCGATCAAGACAAGCAACACACTTGAGATGTATAGAGGTCTACTTAAGAGAGAAAGCAACTCGAAGTGGGTGTACATTCAGCCTCAGTATCCAAAGAGCTACCAGACTGATGAATTGCATCACATCACTGGTAAGCCCATTTAAAAGCACAAGATCACCCCTCCAGAAATTGTGACCAAGGTCCGTTTATGTAGTTAGAACAAGATTTCTCGGATAAGTTCATCTTCTGGTACTACGATTATCTGACGACCGAAGCAATCATAGTTTTGAAGAATGATCCTAAGATTCGCAGGAAGATACATGTTTGGGATCCTATGTGGCTAGTGAATCTCGCTGAACAAGACATGCAGACGGTGAACAAGAATCAGATCCATTTCTAGGATCAAGATGCTGAACAAGCTGTCAGATTTCAGAAGATGGTCAGATATTGTGCTACGAAGAAGATACACTCGGGATGTGATTGGTTGAAGTTGCGAGTGATTGAAGCTTGAAGATGGTTGCTGATATGTAAACTCACCTTTACAATAGTATTGAATCCTTCGAGATAGTCTAGATGTGACCCAACGGTTCCAAATATTACCCTATGTTCAAGGCAATAAAATAAGTGTTTGGGAAAACATAAAAGTCTAAGTTTTCTAGTATAAAAGTATTCTAGGGTTTCTAATTTGGGGATTGACGATCGTTTATTAAATAATTTAAAAAAAATTGTTCATTAAATAATAAATAGAGAAATTAAGAAATTAAATAAATAAAAAGGATTCTTGTAAGATCTTGATCAAAGGTGGTTCTACTAAAATATTATAGTGTGAAAATAATTTTTTTACAAAATTATTTTCTTAATTAAAGAGTATATAATACATTATAATTTATTAACCAAAAAATGATAATAATATTTAAAAATATTAATTTTCGTAAATTTCAGATTATAAAATTATATTTCTGATCTAGTTTATTAAAAATAATTTATGTGAAATTTTGGTGCAAAAATGATGAAAAATGAATTTATTATGATTAAAAAAGAACAAATTAATTAAAAATACTTAATAAATGTTTTTCTGAAAATAAAATTTAGTTTTGAAAAGTTTATTAGTTTATAAGTTTAAAATAATTTTTATGGAATTTTATAAAACTGTTTAGTTATATTTCTAGAATTTTTAATTTATTTGTAAATAAACTTGTAATATAATATATATATATATATATATATATATATATTAAATAAATGATTTTTCTGAAAATAAAAATTGTATAATGAAGTTTATTATTTATATAACATAAAATAAATTTTGTAGAATTTATAAACCATATTAGGTATTTTAAATATATTATAGAATTTATTAATCAACATATGTATAAAGAAAACAAAGAAAAATTGATAACAAAAAATATGTTGCTGGGGAGAATTGAACCTGCGTCTGGGCCGGTCCAAGGAGAATCACAAGTGTGGTTCACCACTGAGCTACACCCTGAGAATGAGTATAAACCAGAAACGAAAACTTATGTATCATAACTGTTATAAGTCATCTTCCCCAAACTAAACTAAGAACCCTAGATTTTAAATCCAATCCAATTCGTATAATAATGCCTGATTTTTCATAGGGCTTTTGGTCTATGAATCAAACAAAGTAATCTGGAAAGAAGAATTTGGACTTACGTTTTGTTTACTGGGATTAATCGACTAGTCAAAGAAAAAGTCTACGGCTTGCAAATTCGGTATAACGAGACAGAACCAGAGGAAATGTTTGTGTGTGTATACTTTTCGGCATCTATAGACACAAATCGAAGATCTAATATATAGATTAATCGAGGTTTGATCAAAAATGGAATTGTTGACCGAGTTGATTAAGGCGTGTCTAAATTCGAAAAAGAAAGAAAGTTATAATCACAATTAAGGCAATTGATCGGCTGAATAACAGTTGTCGACCATAATCATGATTTAAATTGTTTCAAAAAACCGATCCCGCGTCTAATTTTTGAGTTGATTTTGTTTATGTATGGGTGTTTGACTTCGATCATTAGACCATCATTAGACCAAGAAGGATGGAAAAAGGAAACGTTTAAGTTTCATTTGTTTTAAGATTTAACACCAAACCACTAGGTGGTGGAGTGGTAGTGGTTGTATGTGTTAAAACTTAGGTCCCTTGGTCACGGGTTCGAACCCGGCCAAGGACTACTTTTTATAAAATTTGATTTTTAACAAACTTTTAATAAGACTAAATTTATTTTAACTACTACTTAATCATTTAGCTAAAATTAATTTAAAAAAAAAGACACGTAAAATGTCACAAACTCAAAATGGACGAATAAACGAGGAAATATTATTAATTAAAAATTAGGGGAAATTACGTGATGTAACAATCAGACATTGTTATTTTACTATTTTGGGATGTAAACTTACTTAAACTTCTGTTGTAGTGGATTGTGTTATAAAATTTGCATGGTTTTGGTTTACGTATTTTTACATATAGTTGTCGTTTATTATGACCGTTGACTTGGATCCTGCTGTGTCACGCGCCTCGCGATAAAAACCTGCAAGTGGAATTTGTGGGTGTAACAGATTGGTATCAAAGTCAATGGTTATAGTGAACTAGGACTGCATGTAGAGTCTAGTCTATAGCCGAGTCTCGCACATACTAGACGGTCACATACATATGAGTTGTATTATGTGGGGAACTTGCTAACCTTGCAGGGGTGTCGGTATCATCATCATCATGTTGCATCATCCATTCTATCCTTTATCCGTTTCTATCCTCTATTCCTATCTTATATTCTTCTTCAGGTTTCGAGGACGAAGAGGCTAGCTTGTTGATCTTGCATGGCAGTGGTGTACATTGGAGTGGCTTCGACGTACTCTTGAGATCTATCTAGGATTCGGACATCTCCCTTCTATACTCCAATGGACACACTTGCCTACACACATTATCTTGCACTAGTACTCGTAGTAGTACGCCTCTAAGTGACTGATCACTTAGGGATTCTTATAAGTTGGGTATCTCCGTTATTTCGTTATTATCCGGTGACTTGAACTTCAAACTAGGAGTACATTTGGAGGACCATGTAGAGCAATTTATCATTTCGGGTGCACACGAAATCATAAGTTGAGATGCATGAAAATCCTGGTGGACTCTGTGTTTGGACTGATGGTCCTGGATTGGACCCATAACTTAATTCTTTTGATTACTAGTGGTTTGTACTAGTGATGAATCTAAGTATCCTATTCTTGTGTTGGGTAGAAAATGTCTAGAGTTCGTGGTGGTCGTCGAGGTGGTCATACTGGTGGTCGTGGCGGGGTCCGTGGTAACATTAGCATGACCTAGGATGAGCTGAACAACCTGCTTCAGCAGTAAGTGAATGTTGCACTGGCTGCTTTTCAGGCCACTCAGCAAGGCCTTGGTGGTAATTTGATTACTGCCACTTTTATTTATATCATGGGTGTTGTTCTTCTGTTGATTTATCAGGTGTTGTTGGTACAGGTAATGTTGTCAATCAGCCTCATCTGGTGCAGCCTGTGTGCAGGTTTAAGATGTTTATGGACTTTAAGCCTCAAAGCTTCAGTGGAACTGAGGGAGCATGATCGGATGTCGCGGTCCAGTCAAAGATAGTATTTATAGTATCCTAATTACCTCAAACTATGTAGCTAGTGTTAACAAGGGTGTCAAACCACGAAGAGTCTGTGGTCGGTGTAACACATTCTTAGTTGATTTAGAATGTCACTTTTATGAAGATGTTGTCAATTATGAAGATTGCAATTGTTGTTCATTCAAGAGTTTTGTTTAAAAGTTGTGAAGCACAAAGTGATTCAAGATTATAATTTGCAAAAGTGAAAAATAAAACTTTATTAATAATAAAGACTTTGAATGAAAATACTCGATAGTAAACAATGATAATAAAATGGAGATTACACCGGGTTCAACAAGCAATCTAGAGTTCTATAACAACTTGGGACTAATCAAGAAATTTCAATTGGGATTAACGGGTTAATTGTTTCAATAGGCTTAGGTGTCAAGTTTTATCAACATCGAAGATGGACTAAACTACACTTCATTAGTCTAGAACATACAAACCCTAATGACATGTTAAAGCATAATTAACCGAATTCATTTCCCTAGTAATTGGTGCAAGAAACAATTATTAAAGAGAATTCAAAACAAGATTAACGCAATTAACAAGTTGTTCAAATCCCAAATACAAAATAATTAAGAAAATACCCAATTGTTAAGAACCATAAGCTACAAGTCTACACCGGGTGATTCCAACGAGAATTAGCCTTCCATCTTCACGAAGTGCATCTTCAAATCTTCAATTTTGGTTTGCAATTTTCAATTTTGATAATGGAATTGGTTTGTGGAGAGTAAAGAGTGATGAAAAGATTACTCCAAAAACTTGATTATATAGTCTCCAATTTGAGTTATGGTCAAAACCCTCTTAATGACTATTTAATTGGTCAAATCTTCTAAATATTGGTTATAATGGTTAAATTCCAAGTCCATGGTCAAAGTCTTGTCAAACTAGTAAGTCTACCTTAGCAAATCATGCATGCATTACACTTAATTGGGTCAGTTGAGTCATTACGATGGTTCGGGAATCATTCGGAGTCGCTATGATGGTTCGGGAATCATCGGGAGTCATTACGATGATCCAAGGGATCACTAGGGGTCGGTCTATAACCATGTGTACAAGGATTAGTTATTCGTAGGATCACCGGGTTTAATGCACACATGCGAGTCTCGAGTCCCGAGGATTGGTGAACGAATGTGAACATGTTAGTTATCAAGTAATATGTGTTATAATCCTTATATAACTTTTTGGTATGTGAATACGTGTTATTACATGTTAAAATAGTGTTTAACGCGCCGAAAACCCATTTCTGCTGCAAGGGGCGACTAGGGGCCTAGTCGATTGCTGCAGGGGGCGACTAGCATACCTAGTGGCTACTTGCAGCAACCTAGTTGTCTGTTATGTCTGAAACGACTAGCAGCAACTATAAATACCATACTTGCCTTGTAAAACATAATTTGTGAAACCCTAACTCGCCCTAAACCTCTCAAACACCATCCTTAACCTCCGGAACACGTTTTTGTCCTAAATCTACCACTCGCAATCCTAAAACATCATTTCTAAGAAAAATCTAAGGTGTGTTATTTATCCTAAGATTTTGTCATGTCATTATTTTGATCCCTAAAGGTCCAGACCTGGTTTTATTAAGTTTTTATCTTTAAAAACTTTGAAAAACAGTTATAAAACAAGTCTAATCATTCAAATGGGTTTTATATGGAGGATTCATGCGTAAAACGGTTTTTGATGATTAGAACATAGGGATTCTTATGTGTTTAATGTTTCGATGATATAAATGAGTTATTGGGATGATTATCTCATATTGTGATGGTTGTTTGATGTGTTTTGATGATAATGTGAGTTTTGACCCATTTGAGTGCATTAGGAGTATTTAGGATGTTATAGGATGATTTGATGATTGAATGATGTTAGGGTTTATGCTAGAATGATGTAGTATCAGTGTGATGATGATTGGAACATGATTATGTGATGAAATCTGATTATTTGCCATTTAGGGCAAGGTTTTCATGCAATGATGTGATGTTTTCATAATATTATTCTATTTTGGGAAATGTTTGCAATTAGGGTGTTAGACTGATGATAAATTGGGGGTTTTCATTCAGAATAAGTTGCTTGATGGTTGTGGATTGATATTAGGTGTTTTTACATGTTTCAGATATGATATGGTGGGTTTAACATTCGAAAAGAGCCGCTCGTGTTGTAGGGGGCGACTAGCTAAGCTAGTCCCATGCCCTGGGGGCGACTAGCTTAGCTAGTCGCCTGGTAAATATCCAGTCGCCCCTCCAGGGAGCAACTAGCTTTTCTAGTTGCCTGTTTGATACCTAGTCGTGTGTTTTGATGACCATTCGCGTGTTTTGCTGCTGTAAGTGTAATTTGGGACCCCGAAATATGATTTGACACCTAGTAACATATTGTAAGCCCCGTGGCATAACCGGAAACCTGGTAAAAGGCGTTATGGGTCGTATGTGTTGTATGTGAACTATATGCTAGACTTAGTGGACTTGTATGTGTATAACGTTCGTGTTTACACATGATTGCTTGGTTACTTGTATTTGGCTAAAACGGGGGATGTCGGGTCACCAATGGGATGTCGAGTCTTGTCTTGTCTTGTATAGTCAGGTTAACGTTCAAATGTGTTTTCAAACGTACTTGGTTATAGTCTGGACATTCAGGGACTAGTTAACCTACGGGTTATTAGTCCGGATACTTATATACGTCTTATGATAGGTCACCGGTATTAGGGACTATCATAGCATTTTTGGTCTAACTGTTTTTAAGAACGCAACCAAAGGTGAGTTTCACGGCCCCACTCTTGTTGGTTTTACTTTCGAGGGAGAAACACGCTACGTACTTTGGATTCGTAAAGATCATGTTATACTATAGTTATCTTTGGTTTACTATACGACATTTCATCCTAAGTCCTAGGGGAAACCATGATTATGTGGGTATACATAACGGGGAAATGTGGATAGATCTATTGAGCTTGACAAACCCCACCCAGGTTGGCTGGAAGTCGGACGGATGCATATTGTCTCTAACTTTCGGTCCTACCGGGGATTACGGTAGCCCAACATTTGGGCATTCATATATGGTAACATGTCCATAATAGTTCCTAACCATAGTAGTAACATACTTAATGTCTAACTAATGTCCATATAACATAGTAGTAACGGGATTGATCTTTCAAACTTATGGAAACATTTTATAAAAACCTGTGAACTCACCAGCATTATATGTTGACATTTTTAGCATGTTTTCTCAGGTCGCTAAGGTAGAAGCATATGGATTAGGCGCACGGAGTCGCACGACGTCTAGGTCGCATTTGCATTTGTTTCAAACATTATCAGACATTGTTATTTTACTGTTTTGGGATGTAAACTTACTTAAGCTTCTGCTGTAGTGGATTATGTTATAAAATTTGCATGGTTTTGGAATACGTATTTTTACATACAGTTGTCCTTTATTGTGACCGTTGACTTGGATCCTGGTGTGTCACGTGCCTCGCGGTAAAACCCCACAATTGAAATTTGAGGGTGTGACAAGAAACATCTTAGAACTATTCACTATACCAAACACACGAATGAAACAAGTTCTAGCGATTGAGAGGGACTAAGGTGTTATTTGCTAGAAACTAAACACGAATATGAAAGAATTCACACGAATGAGTCAGGAATGAGAGCTATTTGCTAGAAAAATGATACGAATGAAGGAAATAACTACTCATTCGCTATATGAAGCTGCCATTCGTCCTTTTTAAATATGTTCACCATCTTCAAGATCTAAAACACACAAATTTGATCTGATTTTGAAAAAATTTCACCAAAATTTAATGAAAGTGGATAGGTTTTGTTCGGAATTGATTTTAGACAAGCTTTTGTAAAGATATTCGTCAAATACACATCAAAAACCATTGCAACTCAATCAAAAACGATGTTTTGTGAAAAGTTTCAAAACCCTAGAAAAATAGCATTTTAAAAACAAAATTTTGATCTGATTTCACTGATTTTTCTCAATTTGCAATCGTGAGATTGAGTCTGATGCTCTGATATCACTTATAGGATCGTTATATGAACTAAGATCTCACGATACTCAATCGTTTGGGTGCGGAATCCCCTATGGTTGTGCAAACCGTACAAGATAAAATTAGTACAGAATGAAATGAAACAGAATACGAAACACCGAGCAATCTCCAAATACATTTTTTTGTATTATATTCTAGATATACAGTACACGTACACGCAATCCTATACAGAGAGTACAAGTAGAGAGAATGAGGGAGAGCTAGGGTTTCTAATGGGCAAAAGTCTGATTATGACTTATAACATCTCCTATTTATAGGCCTCCCTCATTCTATCCTTAAATACATATTAATAACATCAGTTCACTAGCCTGCGACATACAGTACCGGATCACTAGTTAGATAGTGACATCACACAAAGTGCACTAACAGATTCCTCGCCTTTTGGTCATTATCTTGAAAAGTGAGTTCTTCCTTGGTAAAGAAATATGGGCCTGATCACCTTGAGCGGACCCGACCTATCTCACACATCTTGGTCTACAAAATGCCCAGGGACCACTAAACACATATTGTACACCTGGGCACCATAGTTAAATCAGGAATGTTTGTGTATGGAACATCACCGTGACATAACGGGTCCCATCACAACAAACTCCTTCTAGTTGCCCCTAACGGTTGGCACTTACGTGACCGCAAGGATATTCCAATATTGACATCACACCAATGGCATCACACGATGCCGCTATAAATAGGAGAAACATGCTCATCAGGTATCATCTTTTCAGAAGGCTGCTACTCTTGTTCTCTACTCCTTAATGCTCATACATATGATACTTATTATGATGTAGGAGGGTGGGCACAGAAAGCCCCCCCCCCTCCCGTGACGAGGCTAACAACGTTGTTTTGTAGATATAATCCAATCCCATAACTCAAGAATGATATAGAGCTCTCATCATGTGGAAATCCTTGTCTAAGCTTCCGCATGGACTCGTGTTTCTTCAGCCGACTTTAAGTTGTCCATTGTTCAAGACCTCAATTTCGTTCTTGGAAATTAAATCAATGCACATACTTTTCATCCATAAATTGATACATACCATTTCACTAGGAGATGTTACTAGAGCTAATGATGAAGGGTTATCCATAGACAAAATAAATGGATCTTCTCTGTAAGTTTATATTAGGAATAAGATTCACGTTAATTTCTCTCTCCCTCTCTCTCTTTCTCTCTCTCTCTCTCTCTCTATATATATATATATATATATAAGAGACAAAAAATAGAAGACAACCAAGGGAAGAAGAGGTTGATGCACCACCATGAGGGTGGTGTATTCGGTCTGGCTGAAGACATCCCCCTCGACCACCATGAGGGTGGTGTATTCGGTCTGGCTGAAGACCTTTAAACTTAGCGCTTCCGGGAGGCAACCCGTTGATCAGGTCCATGTATTTTTTCCCTTCTTATATTAATTGTGTGGGCATGATCATTTTAATTACGTTTGGTGTGCTAGGTATTTTATGCTTTTAAGTTTTATTTTGAATTTTGTTTTTGGATGTTTTGATGTTTTTGTTTGAGCCCATATTGCACTTAACCAGTGATACTAGAGTGTTCAACTGTAAATGGAGTAGAAAGGGAGAAGGAGCAAGAGAATTGTGGAAGGCAACGACTCATTCATGGAAAGAAGTCAGCAACTGCTTATCAGGCGCATCCAATTCCTTAGTTGATGTGTTAAGTTGTTAGAATAGGAATTGGGTGAAAGTTTGTTTTTTCCTTAGAATGGGTATGCATTGGGATGGAAAATAGGCATCCTCACATTTATAATTTGGTTAATAGGTCCCCTTATTCATGACAAATCCATATTGAGGACAATGTTATTCTCAAAGTGTGGGGATGGGGGGGTAGCTATTTAAATGTGAATTTTTTTAAGACCCTCAAAATTTTAAAATTTTTGAAATAAACTCGATCCTAAGAAAGCCTTTTCCACTGGATTATTGGATCATAAAACTCGATCCCTAGTCATGGTCATAAACTCTTTAAGTTCCTTGATGTGTTTTTCTAAGGATGGTTTTTTTTGTAAAATGTGGATTGCCTAGTTAGAAAAGACTAGGGAAGAGTATAGCATTTTTGCATATCGGCAGCCCATTTTTCCCCTTTAGGTTCATGAGAGATTAGTGAGCCACCACAACATGCTAACACCCTATAAATTCCGCATCTATTGGCATGTTGTGTTCAATTGAATTGAGTGTGCTATTATAGTCGCATAAGGTAGAACTTGCAACTTTTGATACGCTTGCCACCTTAGATCAATTGTGACACAAGAGTGATTAAGGCATTAGGTTTGGCCTTTTGATTTTTATTTTTACACCATTTTGATATCCTTGACCCGAAAACAATCTCCCCTAGTTGACCAAGTTTGAGCCTAAACCTTTCATTTGACCACCCATTTCAACCCAGTTGACCCGTTTAGCCTTTTCTATATTAAACCCAAGTGATGAAAATTCGAATTTAGAATTGTGTTTTGTTTGGTAATTAGTTTGCATTATGAAAAAAAAAAGAAAAAGAAAAAAAAACCCTTAAAAGCATGAGAACAAAATATGCTTCAAATAATTAAAAGTTCTCATAGAAAAAGCACAAAAATATGCTTTAGTTAGTTGTTGAATAACAGGCGCAATATTGCCTTATGTTTGTATAGTTGTGCGTTGATGTAAATAAAAGTCGGATTTTCATCACTATAGTCACTGTTAAATTTCCCATTCCATACCCTTCGCCTAGCCCCATTACAACCCTTTTAAAGACCTTTTGACTTGTGTTCACTTTTGAGAATTTAGTGAAAGGCGATTGAGTTGCAAGCCTATACTAACATGCTTTATAATCGGTTTTGAGTTATTAGTGTGAAACACTAGCGCATCACATGCTAGTCCAGATATTAAACCGAGCGGAGTGAACCATTGTGAGGGGTGTGCAAGAATGTGAAGTCGGATCTAGTTGGATTTGGCTAGGCAGTTGTTTTAGTAACATGTAAAACCTTGGAATGTAAATCTACTGATAGGCGTAAGTCTTGTGAGTTAGGGTATGACTAGGGACCGTCTTTTGAGAATCGATAAAAAGGTCAGTGTTGGTTTGAATTGTTGATTGAGTAAAGTTCAGTGATTTGCTTGAGGGCAAGCAAAAGATAAGTGTGGGGATGTGATGGGTTGGTTAAAAGATGTGCATAAACACATCTATAAATGAATTCTAAGGAATGTTAAGTTGTCAAATGGTGTTGCTTTGATATTATTATGTTATTTCAGGTTTTGATGATTAAAGGGAGCAAATATGAACCTTTGGAGTTGCTCGGGCGAGAAACGTAAGCCTAAACAAGCTGGGAAATCGAAATCTGAGGCAAGAGAGGGTTTTGGCGTAGGATACGCCAAAACTGGTGTAGCCTATGCCAATGGCGTAGGCAAGAACAACATATGTGGCGTAGGACAGCAGAGAATACCTGAGGCAAAAGTGGGGTGGCAATCGTCAACTCTTTCCTTTTTCAACGCAATTATGATGGGAATCACAAGGAAACTCTTAAATGTCGAAAATTGGGGATCAAGAAGCATCATTCCTTCATTCCTAAGCATCTCCTATCATTCCCATTGACCAAGATCCATTCCACAACAATCCTTCCAATACCTTTCAAGATTAAATGATGAAGATTGAAGACAAGAGATTGAAGAAGAACACCATAGCCATGCTTGGCTAAATCCTTTGTATCAACTGGGGATGTAAACTTTTGAAGAACTAGGGTTAGCAATTGGGTATTGTTCTTAAACTATTTGATTGTGTTTTTGTGTGTTTGAATTAACTGTGTTGAATTGTGATTAACCTTATGTTGAACTCATTTTATTTAATTGATCTTGTGCCAATTTCTAATGTTATGAACATGGTCCCTTGCTTTAACACAAACATAGGATTGTATGTTCTAGGTAATGAAGTGTAGTTTATTCTATCTTTGATATTGTTAAAACTTGACACCTAACCTAAGCCTATTGAGCAATCACTCCGTTAACACTAATCACACTACCGTTGTTTACCCATTTATGAAATCCCTAGTATTCATTTGTTGAAATCCTAGTGTTGAAACCCTAGGATCTTTTGTTCAAAATGATGGGTAAATAGATAGAGATGTAGCCCAGCGTATCCAGGCCGGCTGGCGTAGATGGAAAGCAGCCTCTGGGGTTTTGTGTGACAGGAGGTTCCCAACTAAACTAAAGGGTAAATTTTATAGAGTTGCAGTCAGCCCAGCTATGCTATATGGAACGGAGTGTTGGGCCATCAAGAAGAGTCAAGCCCGCAAGATGGATGTAGCAGAAATGAGGATGCTTAGGTGGATGTGTGGGTACACAAGCCTAGACCGAATAAGAAATGAGCTTGTTAAGGAAAGGTTAGGGTTGGCTAGTATTTCAGAGAAGGTAAAAGAGTGGAGATTGAGATGGTTTGGGCATGTAAGGAGGAGGCAGCTGTCAGCGCCAGTCAGAGTAGTGGAAGTGCTGACTGTTGAGGGTAGGAGGAGTAGAGGTAGACCCAAGTTGACTTGGGATAAGCGTATTGAACAGGAGTTGATAGAGTTGCACCTCTCTGAGGATATGGTCCAGGATAGGAGTTCGTGGAGACGGAGAATTAAGGCTAAGGATGCTTAGGAGCTGTACATTTTTCAAGTTTGAACTTGGTTTTGTGTTGGTAATCGTGCCTGCATATATGTTGTGTACCATGTTTATATATGTTTCCTTTGGCTGTCGTGTTTCTTTTTCACCACTTACTTGATTGTTGGCCTTGGTAGTTTTATTTTATTATTTATCCAGTTCATCCTTTTCGAGCCGGGGGTCTCTTATGGAAGCAGCCTCTCCATCCCTAGGGACGGGGGTAAGGTTTGCCTACATCCACCCTCCCCAGACCCTATAAATAGTATCTCTATTTGCGGGATTTACTGGGTACGGTTGTTGTTGTTTACAAACATCATTACTTTTTATTCTTATAATTTCAATTCAAGTCTTAGTATAATAAACAAAACTTTCCAATCAAACTCTTAAATGAACCAAGCACAAACTTCATAATTTTGCTATCATCTTCATAAGTAATACCGTTAATCAACTAAGCAATATCCACTAACCACACGCTCCTTGGATTGATTCCCTACTTACCCTATTTACCTAGGTTAATTAGGTTTTGCATGACCCGTAACGACCGGATCATCAGGCGGCGACCAAAATCAGAGTGGTTTAGGTGGGATTGCATGTTCTGACAGAGAAAGAGCTATGGATGGAGATAACGAGTTTGAGAGACTAACCTCAAACTCTCTTTGCAACCCTAATTTGTTTCCCCCAATTTATCTAGGTATGACAAAAAAAAACTCATCTAGAGATGATGACACAAAAGTCATGGTTGAAGGCAAAAAGGATTTTTGGGATGACACAAAAGTCACGGTTCAAGATAAAAAGTGTTTTTGTGATATGGGCCAATTTCAGGCCAACCCTTCAAAAAACAAACCCAAGGTGCTTTGGATCGGGCTGTGAACAAACAAAATAAAAGGGCATGTTATATAGGAACACAGGTAAAACCCAAAATATTTTTAAAAAAAATAGAAACCCTTTTCCTAAAAATTAAATTAAATTTTTCTTAAAGAAAAGAAATTTTAGCGTTCGACAGGCTAATATAGCTCAAAATTGCAATAAAACAGATGAATCATGGATTTTTGACTGTGGTGCCACTGACACCATGACCTATGATTTATCTGATATAATTTCTAAAACTAAACCAAGAATCAACAATATAAAAACTGCTAATGGGGGATTGTTCCCGTTAAAGGAGGAGGAACTATTGAACTATATCCAACTTTAAAATTAAAAAACTGCCTCTACGTTCCATCCCTGTCACATAATGTTATCCATCAACCATATTACAAAAAGAGTTAAATTGCACCGTCTTGATGCATCCAACCTTTTGTATTCTCTAGGATATCAGGACAGGGATGATCATTGGGCGTGGCATTGAACGATCAGGATTGTACTATTTGGAAGAAGTGACTCAACAGGGAAATGTGATGCTTGCACATGGAACCACAAAGAGAGAGGCTTGGCTTTGGCATAGGAGATTAGGACATCCGTCTATTGGCTATCTTCGTATTTTATTTCCAAAAAAATTTCTTTCCAATAAAACTTTGAATTGTGAGACGTGTGTTTTAGCTAGAAGTCACAGACATACATATAACTTAAATAATACTAGGGTTGGGGCACCTTTTTCTCTAATACATTCTGACATGTGGGGTCCCGTAGAAGTTAATGGGGGACAAAACTTTCGTTTCTTTGTTTTATTTATTGATGATTGCACTCATATGACATGGATCTATTTTTTTGAAACATAAATCAGAGGTTTTTGAAAAGTTTACCATATTTTATACTATGTTACAAACTCAATTTAAAACGAATATTCAAATTCTTAGATCCGACAATGGGGGAGAATATGTAAATGAATCTATGAAACAATTATGTCAAAACAAAGGAATAATTCATCAAAAAACGTGCCCTTATACCCCTAAACAAAATGGGAACGTTGAACGAAAAAAACCGTATCCTTTTAGACATAACACGGGCCTTCTTAATTGAGTCTCAGGTTCCCACATCCTTTTGGCCAGAAGCGGCTGCGACTGCCACATATTTAATTAATCGTCTTCCTACCAAAGCTCTTAACCTTAAAACTCCAATTCAAGTCCTTTCTGGTTTTACCAAAATTCCTCCTCCTCTCACTTTACAACCACGAGTTTTTGGGTGCACTGTCTATCCTCATATCCCTAAACACCATCGAGGCAAGCTAGGCCCATGTGCAGAAAAATGTGTCTTAGTAGGTTATGGAATTGACCAAAAGGGATATCGGTGCTACAGTCCCAAACATCGATATATGTATACTACCCTTGACTGTGACTTCCTTGAAACCGAATTTTTCTATAACTACCAACAGAGTGGTCAGGGGGAGAAGCAGCATATGCAAATTGACCCACTGGATTGGCTAAAATGGGCTCCTTCATCAGTTAGCGGAGAACATCACAATACCCAAGGTGGCTCACCTACTTCCTCTCAATCTGTTAGCGCCACTAACCAAGACCCTCCTTGTCCTACACATGAAAAAGAAACTCAAAATGATGAACCTAATGATGAACCCAAAAATGATGAACCTCAAAACGAGGAACCTCAAAGTCCTGATAGCATAACCAGTAATAATGAATTTCCTAATGATACATCTAACAACAGTGAAATAGCAAGAGAACAGGTCATGCAGGAAGAACGTGAGGAGTCAATTCAAGAAGAACAAGATGAGACAGCTGAGAGATATGTGCTACCTCCAAGAGTCAATAGAGGAGTACCTCCAAAACGATATTCTCCAGGAAAAGAGACAAGATCGGCCAGTTATCCCATGGCCAGTGGAAATTTTTCTAAGGAAGCTAAAGCCGTCACTGCTGCCATCTTTAATGAACAACTTCCAAACTCAGTAGAACAAGCCTTGAAGTCCAAGGAATGGAAAAAATGCTATGGAAACATAAATGGAGGCACTTATGAAAAATGAGACTCGGGAAAAATGCATCCTTCCCTCAGGAAAGAAACCAGTTGGATGTCGGTGGGTCTTCACTATTAAACATAAACCAGATGGAACCATTGAGAGATATAAAGCTCGGCTTGTAGCTAAAGGATACACACAGACATATGGGATCGACTATTCTGAAACATTCTCCCCAGTAGCCAAGATCGATACAATCCGTGTTCTTTTATCTATTGTTGCAAATGAAGGATGGTCTCTTCTTCAGTTTGATGTTAAGAACGCCTTTCTTCATGGAGAGTTGAAAGAAGAAGTTTATATGGAGGCACCTCCCAGATTCACAAGCAACTTCAAGAACAAAGAAGTGTGTCGATTGAAAAAGACTCTCTACAGTTTCAAACAAAGCAATTCCGATCATACCTTGTTTCTCAAACGAAAAGGTAAACTCATAACTTGTTTAATTCTATATGTTGATGATATGATTATTACAGGAAACGATAAAAAAGAAATGAAAAAGTTAAAAGGAAATCTATTCACTGAGTTCGAGATGAAAGATTTAGGAAGACTAAAGTACTTCCTTGGAATTGAAGTTCTGAGATCAAAGCAAGGGATTTTCATATGTCAAAAGAAGTATATCCTTGATCTTCTTGCCGAAACTGGGATGATCGACTACAAGCCAGCCGATACGCCAATGATGACCAACCAAAAACTCTATATGGAAGAAGGAGAAAAATTGGCAGATAAAGAGACATACCAACGTCTAGTGGGCAAACTCATATATCTCTCACACACCCGTCCAGACATTGCACATGCAGTTGGAGTGGTTAGTCAATTTATGCACCAACCACAAACTAACCACATGGATGCTGTACGAAGAATTATGAGGTATCTTAAAAGGACTGCTAGCTATGGGATTCTCTTCAAACCAAACAAACATTTGAAGATTCAAGCCTACACAGACGTTGATTGGGCTGGAGATAAACAAGATCGGAGATCTGCATCAGGGTACTTCACGCTAGTTGGAGGGAACTTAGTTACTTGGAGAAGTAAGAAACAAAAGGTAGTTGCTCTATCAAGCGCTGAAGCTGAATTCCGAGGCATTGCAAGGGGACTAGCAGAGGTTCTATGGATACGCAAGCTTCTAACTGAAGTTGGATTCGCTCAGAAGGAGGCAAGCAAGATCTTATGCGACAACAAAGCAGCTATACAAATTTCCGAGAACCCTGTCCAACACGACTGTATGAAACACGTGGAAGTCGATAGGCATTTTATCAAAGAAAAACTCGAAAATGGAACTATAGAACTTCATTTCGTTCGATCAGAAGACCAACTAGCAGACATACTTACAAAATCTGTCAACGGAAGGCTTTATAACAATTGCCTATACAAGTTAAGCATCGGGAATCCCACTACTCAACTTGAGGGGGAGTGTTAGAAAGAGGATCGATTTGGGATCAGAGAATTCTCATCATTTCCCATTTTAAAAGATCTCAACAGCTAAGGGATATTCACTCATTGAGTCGTTTGATATCATTTCTTTTTTTAGGATTCTTTGGAACTTATATAATGTACCCAATGGTGTTTCATCTTATCAATAAGAATCAATATTCAAAAGTTGTTATTCTCTGATTCATATTAACAATAGCGTTCTCACGTGGAATACAAAAATCAGGTACACCCCCGCAGCCTATTCAGATACTGAAATCGGTTGGTAAAGAGAAGAATAAAATGGTAAGGGCGATGATTCAAGGTATTGTTGCCACATATTAAAAAGTTTTTAAAATAGTTTATTATGGTAATAGTGCAAAGACATGGTAAAATTGATGAGATCCTAGGTACTCATTGAGCACTCCTTCCTCCCTTACAAGAATCGGATAACTAGTTTCTTTGATGGTAATTAAACTATAATATAGACTCCTTTCTCAGTTTCTCGTCGGCTAGAATATTCCAATCATACATGCATTTTCAATGAAATTGAATTATGAGATGGAACTTGCGAGACATCATGCTAGGTTTGTTGTATTCCTTGAGTAGAAATGTGGAGGCTATGTCTGCAACAGGTAATAGTGGTTGTGGTGGCGACGGTGATAGCAACAGTAGCAGCAGTGGGATGCCATCGGTTATTGGACAAGACGATCACAAGGGTTGCATCAATGGGAGCGCTTTTGCAGCAAAGTTTAGGTTATTTCCTTCAAATTTTGAATTTTGAAATGGATGATCAAGTACTTTAGAGTTTACGAAAAATCTTTCCATTTTTCTACAAGACTACAACTAAACTAAAGATGTCAAAAAGACCAGATATTTACCTACAAGGAGAATTCATATAAAATAAATTACCAAATCAATAATAAAAAAGAAGTCAACTACAACGGTTATGAGAAATTCAAATGCAAATTCCACATAACCAGATACAAAGATCCAATTACAAAATCAACAGAGCTAGACTACGGATAAAGTCAACATACAAGATAGATCAGAACGCAAGATTGTCAAAGACTTGAGGGAAAATGAGCTAAGTTTTATAAAATTAACCACCATACCTAGCAAAATCTCACCTATAGCAAAGGTATCGTTAGGGTTTAGGGGGAAGGTGGGATGTAGGCAAACCACCAGAATCGGTCGTGTTACTTTTACCACTTGTAGAAAAACGCATTCATGCAACTTCTCTACCAACCTCAATTTTTCTCCAATGTAGAAATATGTATTTAGTTTTCTTGTGTTTTTTTTTCTGATATATATTAGTTATTAATCAGGCTTTACTAGTAAATAGAGAAGGTTGTGTTTTATTGCTACTGCAACAACATAAATCGCTTGATTTAAACAAAGTTATTGCTACTGTAACAACATAAAAATTTAGTAACTATATGAAACACCAAAATATTTTATAGAAAATTAAAAAATATTTTGTGTATCATATCATATAGTTATTAAGCTTTTCTACATAAAAGGCAACTTTTGTTTCCACTCATCTGAAAATGGGCAGAAAAAGGTGAATTCCACTCACCTGAATGAGACTCGAGTGATACTTGATTCTTTGGTGAAGCTGTGTTGTAAGAGTCCATCAAAGGACTTGCAGCAACATGATCAGTTGATGATGTAGGAAAATCATGAAATTTAGGGAGACCCGTTTGATCATTATTAGTTGAGCTGTAGTCTCTTTCAACTATCTCCGCGTCCAGTGGGAGTTCATCCAGTGTCTACAAATAAAAAACATAAAACTTAAATAAATGATAAACTATAGCGTGATTTTCTGACACAACAAACCTAACACGGATATTATGAGTTTGGGTTTAGTCTGAATGAGTATGAGTCAGTTTCAGGTTGAACCAACACAATTAGCTAAATGGTTCAGGTTGACCCCATGGGTCCACTAGTTGGCCCGTTTAAGATTATATTTTATAACATTGCCTTGGGTATTTTATGCTAAAATGTAAAAGATAAAATATATAAAAAAACATCAAGTTTATAGTTTAATGTAATTGTTTTACATACATTTGCATCTTTTGTTGTAAATTCGTAATTTGCCAGTGTCTCAATGTGCAAAAAAAAAAAAATATTACAAAAATAAAATTTGGGTTAAACGGGTCATGTCAACCCACAGATAAGTAGTGCTGTGCCCGGTTTCATGTGTGTTTGACATAATTTTCACATCGTGTTAAGTTCGAGTTCATGCCGGGCTCAACCAGCCAACTCACAAGCACGAACCATTTAGCACCATTATATAAACCATTGTCGTATTAACTGAGGATGCAAGTTAGCAGAAACCTACCTGAAACGCTTGCTGGAGAACATTCAACAACTCACGAGTCCGCTTTCTCTTTGTAGGAATCTCATCAGGTTCTTGCAACAATTGTTCAAACAAATCATCTCTGTATAATCGCACAACCAACGCATTATTAGATACCAGATTAGAAGCTATAAAAACATAGGCACCAGTCAACGGTTTCCCACACAAACAAATCTTCATTTATCCCATATTACCTGTATAGCTTTTTAATGAAAACATTGCGCAACTCTCTTTTTGTATGGTTAACCTGATATTCAGTCAAACGAAATATACAGTTATATAACTAAAATTTCTGTTGGAAAAGATGAAGATAGAAAGAAACTAAAAGGTTAGTGATATCATAATTACCAGGAAGTGCATGATGGCTTTGGGCACATAGTCCACAATGTTCTTCCTGACGATATCATAATATGATTTCAGCAATAATTTTGTAACTTGAATCTCAATAGCCTCTTGATCTGAATTGACATCAGAGGGCCTCAAAACTGTTGGTGGCTATTACAAATGTTCAAAGATATTAGCAATTAAATCCAACTCACGTCAAGGTCAATCCTATCAGATTATCACTAACTTTGGGGGTGTCATGTCGGGTTGACGGGTTTTGGGTTGGCGGTTGAATAGTTCACTAAACAGATTAAATATGACAACTCAAAAGTCAAAAACCTAACTATTTGTGTTTCATGTTTCTTGTCGTGTCAAGAATTGCCACCCCTAGAAATTTTGAAAATATTAAATATTGATCATACCTCCCTCAACTGGATCATGGAAGATGAATAATCCATATGATCCATGGTATGAACAGGTTCACTAAACGGCTTGTTTGCAGAACTCGATTTGGTTGACGTTCGACTATCGGACCCACCGAAAAATGATGGTACCCCCCACCTTGTGCTTCCTGGAAAAACCACAGCTATCAAAATGTCACAACTGTGAATCATAAAGATGCCATGATCAACTTTATGTTTCAAGGCAAGAGCTTACCAGAAGTCGGTTTCTCAGCCTCGCCATTTGGCTGGGACCCAGGTTGATTATGCTGCAAAGTTTAAAGTACTAAAAACTAAGACATGAACAAAAATAACAATGAAAACAAAATTTGATAGCCAGGTGGAAATATTAACCCATGCAACTAGAAATGGATTTGATTCAGGTGGAAATATCAACCAAATGAATAAAACACATCGAAAGAGACCCAAATTGTATTTTACAATTTTACATGCTAACAACCTATGAAATTGGTGGGGCCCAGTGTTTCAATAATTCCAAATCGTATTGAATACATAAAAAAAATCAGCAAATATTTATGGGTAAACCCGACCCAACTTGTTTTCACCCGACACTCAACCCACCCACCATTTTGTCACCTCTAGACTGGACCTTCAATAAAAATGTTTTAACAGAAAATATTTAAATATGATGTGCACAACTCTGAATAACCTGCTCTGGGGTGGTTCCATTGCTTTGTCGGCCAAAATATGAGCGTGACTTTCTTTCAGATTGTGGTGCTTTGTCGATCTCAGCAGCATCCTGACCAACCACATGTAGCAAATTGTTAGCTTGATTTATAAAGAGTGAGGCGTTTTGGTCCCAAGAGCCAAGGAGCAGGCGCACGCAAGGACGAAGGATTGTGAGGGCCAGGGGTGGCTCTGGCCCCCCCTGTTTTTTGGCGCATTAGTAGAAATTTGCGATTTTCGTAGGTAAATTTAGTCCGGCTCCCGCCGATTTACCACTACCGATCGAAAAAAATCGAGTTCGGCCCCCGCTGATTGTCGAACCAAGCTTCGCCCCTGGGCGCACGCCCCACAAACGTGAGGCGGGTGTCTATGTACAACCAAATAAGCTTTATTTACAATCAGAAGCTGCATATCTCTCATATATTTTACATATAAACATATTTATCAAGTAAACCTTTCATAAGTTCTTCACCCAAATTTTGACAATTTTTTACCCAGAACTACATGAGGCATGCCTTTTCAAACCAATACGGTTAGAAATGAGGCATTTAGCCTCATTTGGTCCAGCAAATGTCACCAAAGTGTATGTGAGTAAATATGAAACTATAAGAGCATTCATATGGGGTGGGTGTAAGTGGTCGTGAGTAAATATGAAACTATAAGAGCATTCATATTTGGTCCAGCAAATGTCACCAAAGTGTATGTGAGTGTGTCCCTCAAATTATATGGGGTGGGTGTAAGTGGTTGTGAGTGGAGGAGAGAGAAAATATTTGATGAAAGGACTGTTCACCCCTATATTTGGGGGGACACTGTTCACCCCTATTTATATTTTAATATTTTTGTAAGTGGTTGTGAGTGAGGAGAGAGAAAATATAATGATAAAAGTATGAAAAAAGTATTATTTATTTAATAAGGAGAGAAAATTGTAGGGTGGAATAATGATTTTTAGTGTAATTTGATGGAGGAATTTGGTTCCCTGATGTGAATGCTCTAATACTAACTATTCATAGTCACACCTTCTGCTTTTGAATTGTCGCAGCCCTAGAAGATTTGACTTGCTTCATTGCAATTTCTACAGCCTCACTACCACCAATAAAATTCGGGTGCGAGCTGTTTATAAAGTCCATCTGCAAAATTTATCCAACAAAACAGGACCGTGTTAACCATTGCATGACATAAGTGATAATAAAAACAACCATATACCTCCATTTCAACAATGTGCCCAATCATCTTCTCGGAAGGTTGAAGACCATCTCGTAAGAAATTCCCAGTAACATCATCGATTCGCTTTCTAAGACCGGGAAACCTTTGTAGCTCATTACCCATACATTGATGGCTCATCTGAGAAAAAGAAAAAAAATGAAATCGCCATGTTGTATGTCATGATGAAGAAATGATCAGCACTAACCTTTATTAACTCGTGATAAACAAATCTTGTACATTGAACACTTGGATCTAACAAACGGGCAATTTGCCTTCTAATCAGAACTTCAAAAGGAACCTGCAAATGTAGGTTAAACATCCAACTTTGGAGTACTACACTTAAGACATTAAGCATACGGATATACTAAGAGGGTGTTTGGGATTGCTTTTTGAAAATAGATTATGCGTTTTGTTGCAGCGGGAATAGAGCTGCTTTTAATTATTGCGTTTTGATAACCTATTAAACGCAAATAATCTATTTTTATAAACCTTTCCCAAACACTAAAAACTGATTATTTGCATTTTCAAAACGAATAATCTAAAGATCAATTTCAAAAGTCAACCCCAAACACCCTCTAAGCAGCCAAAATTGAAAGAAAAAAAGCTATAAGTTGAGAGTATTAGAATAAGGCATACTTCTGGTACAAATAACGCAGATCTAGGGCCAGTTGCATTCTGTATGGCGGTTCGAATGTCATTATCAGTCAAGTCCTCACATGGATCAACCTCCTGCAGCAGGAATCAAGTTTCATCAGCTATGAAAGATGAAAAAATCTATGCTGACAATTTTTTATAAAAAAAAACAAATAAGATTTGCAATTATAATGTCCACACATAATAACACAAGGAGAAACCCCTTAATAGACGAACCTACACTCACCTCCAAACGCTTTACAAATATTGACTGGAAAATATAGTGTATTCTTGCCCCTCCAGAAATCTCAGATGTAGACATCCCTTCATTCTTTCCCTCGATCATCGAACAAAAGGCTGTTTTAAAAGCACCAACAGAAATTAAAATGAAAATAGATAAATGAACTCCAATTATCATCAATACAAAATAGCAACAAAAGTCACAACCTTCCGAATACTTTGATAGAATATTTAAAAGAAGAGCTCCCATACCAGCCTGCATATTAAAGAGCTACTGTCATAATGCAAAACGATATGTAATATTCAAGATAATAAAGACATAAAATATACTGACACAAAAACGTGTCTCAATACAAATGTTCCGATTACACGGAGCCTAAAATTATGTGGATCGTACTATGTAAATCAAGTAAAGATAATTCTTGTCAGAACCCGTTTGACCTGAACCAAATTGATACTTTCTTAAAAGAATCCAGACCTGTTCCCCACAGTCCCAACCAGCCCTGCCCCTTTTGCTAGGCTTAATGATCCCCAAGTTGAACAGAAAAATAGGTCTTAGGGGTCCAATTAACGTTACAGAAATTACAATACTACAAAAGCTGTCAGATTATTGGAATGCATAATGACCCATGAAAGTTACTAGAAACATCAGTTAACAAACTCGAAAATGGTCAAGATGCAATTGCATAACAGTCTCATTTAAGATATTGTCTACCTTTGACTCCGTGATCTCTCCATAACTAGCATGCTCCTTTGCCACAGAAACTAATGAAGCACGAATTTGCAATTTCAACCCTGGTAGCACTTTTTTGATATGTTCAACTAGAATCTGCAAATTATGAAAATTAAACAATTAAGATACTTCATAGTAATAAATATCACCTTCTTCATCAGTGAAAGTAGTGACAGCCCCAAAAGTGTTTGAACACGACAGAAAATACCTGGTTCAACTTCTTTGCCAACTGGGGTACTCCACAACGATCAGCAAGCTCATTATAAACCTAACTTGCAATAGTTAGTTGAATCAGATGGAACCCATAACCACTACAACATTGAATTAGAGGGAGAAAATGGCCTACCGGTTGACTGCGAAAGAATTTCTCCTCAGCTACAAGTGCATCTTTAATCGTCCTATTAAGCATAATATCCTATTAAAATACACCGAATCAACTAAATTAATTTCATATATATTTATAGTTCGGATCAAATGAATAGCAAGTTGCCGCTAAAATGAGCCGGCTCACGCCGTTAGTGCTACCGGCTTTAGTGCTAACGATCCCCGTTAACTTTTAACCGTCGTTAGGGTAACTGAGTTATAGTCATGGTTTAAAAAAACGCTTGAGGCGTGCGCCTCGAGGCGCGCCTCAAGGCGATTTGGTCTGAAAACGCTTCTGAGGCGGCGCCTCAGGTGTTTGAACAGTGGTATACGCCTCATAGGACTGAGGCGTTATGAAAAGTTGCGCCTCAGGGGGTTTTCAGGTATATTTTTTATGTTTTCGACTTTTTGTGACATTTTATGTCTTTTTTATGTGTGTTTTTGATGAATTTGATGATGAAATTAGTTAGCATTTTATTTTTTGAAAGATATATAATTATTTATTTAATTTTTTAATTCCGCCTTGGGCTTACGCCTCGGTTCGCCTCGAGGCTTACGCCTCGTGAGGCGAAGGGAAAACGCCTCGAGGCGCGTTTCCGTTCTTTTAAACTTTGGTTATAGTTCCCCGTTAACTTTAACTCCGTTAGTTCAAATCAAGTGAATAACGGGTTGCCGCTAAATTGAGCCGGCTAACGGCGTTAGTGCTAACGGTCTCTGTTAACTTTTAACCGCCGTTAGGTAACTAAGTTATAGTTCCTTGTTAACTTTAACTCATTTAACTTCCAACCGTCGTTCGATAACTTAGTTATTGTTAACTCCGTTAACTTCTAGCTATCGTTAACTGAGTTAACCAACACAAATAATAATATTTATGTCCCCATAAAAACAAAATATAACAACTAAAGCTTAGTTTGAGTGTTAATACAATGGCAATATTACCTCTTGACTACGATTTATGACACCCACGTAACCAAGTCGGAGGGGAATCACTTTTCCAAGCAAAAAACTGCGAGCATCTGTACCTCTGTCCATAATGTCCAACTAAGCAATGAATAGAGTAGCCGTTGTCATACACTAACAATACAAGATAACCGCATAAAATAAATGAAAATTGAGTTTGCAATCATGTATATTGCATTTGCACCTTTGTTATCACACCGATTGTTCGGTAACCTGACAGGATCATAAAGAATGGATCGTGTTAAAGAAGCGGGCTCAACAAAAGATCATGAGAAATGACATCAGCACTTACCATCTGGATCAGCATTTCTAGCGATCTGAAGTGCATCTGAGTTAGCAAGATCAGAATTGGCTGGTGTGACAGCCAGTATTAAACAGCTGGGAAACTTAATGTAGGACATTATCATAGCTCTGATACGAGATTCGATGTCAGAAGGCTGGTCACCAACAGGAACTTTTGTTATGCCAGGCAAATCAACGAGAGTTATGTCAAGAACATTAGGTGAAAAAATCTTTAAACGAATCTGCTTCTCAGAGAGACCCTTGTTTCCTCCTGCTTCCCTGTCAGTCTCAGCCTAGATATCCAAATTGTCACTTGAGAATATTTTACAAGTAGTAAGTAGTATTATGTTAAATCTTCTAAAACAAGTTTCAAGCCACTTGAAGTACATATCAAACAAATTGCAGTTTACCAAAATCATATCATATTAGTCTGTTAGTTAAACTGAGTCCGTTAACGGAGGACTAATAATTATTGTTGGATATTTAACGAATTGCAACTAATCATTAATCAACCAAAATGATAAAAAAAATTAAAAAACAAAACCTGAATTTCGTTCCGAATTTCATTAAAATCATAAAACTTGTTCCCTAACAAATGCAAAAACTCTCCATACTCTCCGTCCGTCCGTTCGGTCTTGACAAGCTGAAGAACGAGCGGGCAACGGGTGCAGATACCGGACCCTCGAGGCAAGAAGTCACGGCCGACAAGCGCTTCGAGTACGCTGGACTTGCCACTGCTTTGGCTACCCACAACTGCAACTTGAGGGAGCTCGATTGCAGATGTGGTTCCAGTTTGAGCGATTATGTCTTGTAGCTTGTTTATTGTTGGGATCAGGTTGTGGCCTAGAGAAGACAGTGCTTCGTTTGCCATTGAGAGGGGTTTGGAGTATGGATTGGATTGGACTCGACTGATATTATTATTATTATTATTGATGGAATGGAACCTAGAGAAAAGGTAGAGAAGACAGAGGTGCTTTTTTTTATAAAGAGATTCTTTATAAAGGTTTGGGTAGTACGATTCTTTGTAAAAGAAGTTTTTAGTCCTTTGATTTTGATTAACATTTCAATTCGGGTATTTTAAACCCTTTATCTAGTCTATATGGAATTTTTTTCGGTATATACCGTTTTGAACCCCGTTTTTATTCTTTAAAAAATTGTTATATAAACCAAAACTTTAACCCAAACAAAGTAAATTTAAAGCTCAAATCCTAAAGTCTTAAGCACAACAACTACATAAGCTGGATAGTAGATTCAACAAACAAGCAATGGAGTTGTTATCTCTTAGCTATTCAATCTAGGCCTGGTAAAAAGCCTGAAACGAGTCGAATCTTATCGAGCCCGAACCGAGCTTGAGCTTAAAACAAATCTCTTTTAACAATCCTAAAGTGCTCAAATGTGTGAGATTAAGACGATTGGTTTCTTTTGGGTGAAGAACATGTGTAAAATCTTATCCTTGGATTGGGAGCAATAATGTAATTTACAATATCTATCATGTAAATGTTTAGTTGTTTTCCTTAATGAAAGTTTCATTCACAAAATTATGTCACCTATTAATTTAGTGGCATGGTGATTTCTCATTTTACAAAAGGGGTGTGGGTTTAAATTTTTGTAAATATAGGGTTATTTGGCATTTACATGTAAAACTGTTTGTTAAAAAAATAAAGTTCTATATCTTTAATATTTTGACTAGTGTTTTAAACAAGCTTAGAGCATTCACATCCCCTCTATCAAATCTCATCTATCAAATTACACTAAAAATCACTACTTCACCCTTAAATCTCCTCTCTCCTAATTAAAATAATAATACTTTTTCATACTTTTATCATTACATTTTCTCTCTCCTCACTCACAACTACTTACAAAAATATTAAAATATATATAGGGGTGAACAGTAACTTTTCATATTTAGGGTGGAACAGTGTTTCCACCAAATATTTTCTCTCTCCTCCACTCACAACCACTTACACTCACCCCATATAATTTGGTGGACACACTCACATACATTTGGTGGATGGGATGTGAGTGCTCTTACACATGAATCGAATAAAGCATAAAAAAAGCTAAATGTTGAAATGGAATTTGTACTTACACGTGATTCTTTCTTTAGTGACTAGTGTAAATCATGATCGAATAGGGTATCCTAGAATAACTAGTAAAAAGAGTGGTATGAATTTTCTTATGAACAATATTCTTTTTATTATAGTTACTTTTAAGCTTATTTTCCACTCTTACAATTTTTAAGATACAACGTGCTATAAAATTTTGATTAAAAGTAATGGTTGTTCAAATCATTACAAGTACAAATTTGCGTGATATTTAGGTATATAAAATTAAGTTTATGTATTTGATATTTTGATTTTGGTAAGTGTTAAAAAAGTTACACAAGAATATAATAAAACATAGAAGAAAGGGAAGGTAAATGTTGAATTGCAATATGTATCTTAACCGATCAAGAAGAAACAACCATCGGTAGATCTTTTGTCTTGTTTCATTGCTTGATTCCCCGTTTTGATTGACCTAACACTTCTCTCGGTCAAGTAGACTTTCATGTCGAACCTCATTTCTCAAAACATGATTCTTTCTTTACTAACTACTTTAGATCCTGGTCGAATAATGTATATTATAGTGAGTAAAACATGGCACATTTTGTTGTTATAAATTGTAGTAATGATTTAATTTTTTTAATATAATTATATATATATATATATGTGTGTGGTATTTGAAGAGTGTTTTTAGATTTATCGCATTCTATTTGTGTTATATATGTTTGCTTCTGTTATTAATTCATTGTTGTTAGTTGGTGCAGTGGTGTGTGCAAATGTTTGCAATTCAGTTGTCCCGGGTTCGAGTCCTGTTGGGCTCATTTTCTTTATGGCTATATTGGTAGTGCTTTCCACATGTTGTTTTCTCCATATGCTGCTTCCACCTTTATAAATTACTTTTAAGCATAGTTTGTTTTTCTATTATAACTTTCAAAGGTTGATGTGTCAAAAACTGTTCTTAACACATCTGCCAGTTGATCCTCTATTTGAACATGATGTAAAAAAATCAAACATTTTTCATAGTTGTCTCTTACAAAATGATGTCTAATGTTTATATGCTTCGTTGTGGAATGGGAAACTGGATTTTTGATGATGTTTTTAACTTCTTGACGGCCAAACATTACTGGAGTCTTTAAGGCAGTCACACCAAAATCTAGTAACTGGTTTTGAAGCCACAAAATGTGAGTTGTACTGCTTGCAGCAGCAATGTATTCAGACTCTTTTTGCTTTGCCAAGATGCGTAGGAATTGACACCCTCCTGATGTGGACTTCCCTGCTGTTTGACAGCCAACAAAATCACTGTCTTTATAGCCTGAAAGCTTAATATTACCATTAGCAGAATACCAGATACCAAGTGTGGGAGCACCTTTAAGGTATCTGAATATCCTTTTCACATCTATTAGATTTGTGTTCTAGGTGATGCCTGGTGTCTTACACAAACACAATTGGCAAACATGATGACAGGCCTAGATGCAGTTAGATACAATAAAGATCCAATCATACATCTGTAATGTGTTTGATCCACTAGTTCATCTTTACCATCAACAATGAGTTGTTTGTTAGTGCTCATGGGAGTACTGCATGGTTTACAATCATTCATGTCAAATTTGAACAACAGAGTTTTAACATATTTGTTTTGATGAATGAAAGTTCAGTGTTGCAATTACTTAACTTGGAGACCAGGGAAGCATTGCAGTTCTCCCATGGCACTCATTTCAAATTTTATCGTCATTAAGTTTCTAAACTCTTCACATATTTTGTTACATGTGGATCCAAAAATAATGTCATCCACATATATGTGAACAATCATAAGATCTTTCCCTTTCCATTTTAAGAACAAAGTTTTATCAATTTTACCTCTTGTGAATTCTGACATGAGCCCTTAACCAAACCTTGACATGTTGTGCCTCGCCCATTGTACACTAAAGAAAATGAAATAATGTGAAATACAAGCACTCTTTTGATATCTGTCATCCGGTCAAAGTGACTGACCAAGAGTGGGGGTCTCAACCCAATAGATCTATTCTGGTGTTTTATGGCTAAGTCCATAGCTAATGGTTATGGTATGATGTATGACACGAGGGCTTAATGGATCCTGAACCTTAATGCCTCATGTTCGTTTAATAGTCATGATTGTAACTGAAAACTGTATGCATGTTTTTTCCCCGAAAAAATGTAAACACGGTAAAAAGGGGCCGTGAAAAACTCACTTGATGTCTGGATGCTAGACTGAACTGAATCTGATGCGGTGTGTCTGGTCTGGGATGTCCTAAGTTCAATTAAAGGCAACTTAAGTCTATGTTTGGTTCTAACTACCATGCATTTGTTCACCCGACTGGAACACCTATGGACTAGGTGTTTTTGTACCACTATCTATGTGTGTCACACACTGTATGTGTTGGAAAATGTTCGTTTTTGTCGTTAATGTGACTATGTTTAGTCTGTTTATGGTAAAACAAGTGTCTTGACGTACTTAATGTTACCGAGTGTTACTTATGCCTCAGTTATGTAAGTCTACGGTGAGATATGGACATATCTTTTGGCAATTTTGTATAAAAACAACATATTTATGTATTGTGCCCTTGTACATACACACATATTGGTGTCTAACATAGGTTTTCAAGAAAAATCTTGTGTTAAGCTTGTTAACACATGTTTTTAATGTCTTTAACACATGTTTATGAAACAAGCCATAGTATATGTTATGAAACTAAGCGAGATTGGCTTATCTTGGGCCGGCCTCAACCATATACACTCACGCATACACTCATATGTATGTGTGGGTGTACGTAGATGTCCATATATGTGTTAAGATGTGTGTATTCGCATACATATGTGTGTGCACCTTTAAAAATGAAAACATTAAACTTTAATCATAAAACTTAGGTGTTTAAGTTAGTTTTACTCAACAATTAATGGCTTGGTGATATTTTTAGATGTAATGTTTTAATTTTTAAAAATATTTTGATATTTTTATTACAAAAATACTTTAAAGATTGTTTAACTAATGTTTAATTTCTTTTCAAATGAAGGCACATGATTTGATGAAGATAAGAAAAAGTGCTTGGTTTGGATGCTTTTTTTTTCTTGTAATATTAGGTTGTAAATCATATGTTTTTTTCATTGTTAGATATGTGATCCGACTTGATACAAGGGAATATAGTGTATTTTATCGAAGTTAAATTGGGTATTCTTATGTAACTTGTGTTGTTACAACGTGATATATGTTTTTTTTAATGATAGATGTTGTTTTTGTATGTAACATGTCTTGTTACAATGTAAAACGTATCAACATTGCTCTTTTACAAACGAAGTGGTTTTGTATATATTGTAAAATTTATACAATATATAAGTTATAACATTTGTAGATACTAACAAAACTTGTAACATACTAGCACTACAAGTTGTAACATAATAACATAAACTGTAACATATTAAAGTACATATTATAACACAATAATAAAAATTGTAACTTACGAACAAAAGTTGTAACATACTAGAACTACAAGTTGTAACATAATAACATAAACTGTAACATACTAAAGTACATATTATAACACAATAATAAAAGTTGTAACTTATGAACAAAAGTTGTAACACAATTAAAGTACTAAGAAGTCAGCTTACTTGTCAATATTAAAAAAAATCCAGCAATACCATCATTTTTTGTTTACTTCTAGTAGAAAAGTTGTATAAAAATTGAAACATATGAATTTTTAAATTAGGAGAAAGAAGATGATTGGACATTTGAATTTGAAAGAAGGAGGGAGAAGATGACATATTAAATTACCTAGGAACAAAAAGGTAAGAGGTGAAATCAATATAGCAGCCTCTCGTATTTAATAAATTATACATCTCATGGTATGAAATATGAAATAATAAAATTAATTATCTTTTAAGAATTGTGTGTGAAAGAGAGAAAGCACGAAAGAGAAATTTAGAAAAGTGTGAAAAGAAGAGGGAGAGAGATAAAGTTTGATTTTTTTGGCTTTGATAATGATTTGAAGTTTCTGTAATGTCAGGTTTATTCAATCAAGGGGAATGTAAATTCCTATATTACCCTTATGTCAACTTTTAACTAAAAGTACAATACCTTTTTCAAGTTTTAAACTTCACAAACAATCCTCACCGTAGATCTTAAAAATGAATGGTCACAATTGAGAACCAACCCTTAGTTAGGAACTTTAGGAACAAATCTCATCCATCCATATTCAATGGCATGATGGTAAATATGATAAACATTAATTAACTTTTTAATTAAAGCAAGGGGTAATGTTGTCTTTTTGTATTTGAGTTTTAATAGGTTATTTAGTATACATTGTAACTGACAAAACACCACAACTAACATAATTTGTGCGATTATTCTATACATCAAACAAGGGGAAGAAATGCACATAATAACGATGATCGACAATTATACAGGTATGTATCAAAATCCAAAAAAAAATTTATTTCCTTTAATCGATCGCTTATTGTGTATAAAATTTTATTCCTTTATAAATCGACTTTTATGTTTTTTGGGTTTGAAAAAATCTGATTAATCGTTTAAGGGTTTGATTGTTTATGTTTTAGTGTTTTGGCGATCGCATTGTTTATGTTTTAATCCATATATTAAGGTTGTAAAATTGTTGTTTCTTTATAAAAGGGTTTCTGAAACCCTATTAAAACAACCTAGGTTTGTAATTTACGATCATCGAATGTGGTACAAATTTTAATATACACCATCGTATATTGAGTGTAAAAATTTCTAATATATGCATTAGCTATACATTGATGTATACAAACATAGACTTTATGAGCACAAAAGTGTGTATATAATGTAAAAATTCCTTGTACATTCTATATACACCAGTGTATATAAAATGTACACCAAATGAATACACCAAACTTTTTTTACGTAGGTTTTGGGGTATTCAATTGTACACATATAATATACATCAGTGTATATACTTGACACTAATGAATACACCAAACTTTTGTACATCAGTGTATATTCAACTGTACACATAGAATATACATCAGTGTACATTTTATATACACTGGTGTATATAGAATGTACAAGTGTATATAAAATATGCACATTGGTACCGTATGGATTAAGTATTCATTGGTGTATATAATTGACTATATGATTAAAAAGCATGTTTAAATTCAGTATACACTATTGTGAACTATATGTTTTGTGTGTATTTTATTTAGGTTTTGGTTACAAGGTGAAGTTGACAACAAGTAAATTACATAATGAATGTGCTCTAATGCTAGGACGCGGAGCTTTTGAGTTTGGAGAAGGATATGTAATTTTTGGCAATGGAGCATACAATGTGGTTTATGAGTACATTAATAGGAATCCACGTTATTGTACCAACTGTGGTCGTTTGGGATATCATGACGCACGACACTGCCCTTTAAAAAAATTTGGTTTTAGTATTTGATTGAAACGATGTTCAATTTTTTTTTATTATGTATTTGTTTACCTAATAATAAAAGTACTGTTTGTTTTTCTTGATGTGTTTTCTGCTATTATTCACTGTCGTATATTTCTTCTTGCATACACAATGATGTTGAAGTTGAATATTATCATGATATACATTGGTGCATTGTTAATGGGTTGTAGGTATGTTTTAGGGCTTTTATAATAATGTGATTGTACATGCAATGTGTTGTTATGGTTTGTGCGATTTAGCCGATGTTGGTTGCACATAATGTGCGATTGTGATTCTGATTGTACACCATTGTATACCTATACATAATGTGCGATTGTGATTTTGATTGTACACATTGCATGTATATTCATACTTTTACAATTATACATCAGTGTATAGTCCAACTAGTACTATAAAAACAGTGTACTATACCATAAAATTCAACAAATATACGTCGGTGTATATTTATACTTCACAATTATACATCAGTGTATAGACCTACTAGTTATACACAGACATTCTATAGAACCATCAAATTCAACAGTATACATCAGTGTACATTATAGATTTAATTATATTAACAGTGTATACAATATATGAAATTCAACATATATACATCAAAGTATATTACGTATCCTCATGCTTAAAATCGTTTGACATCATAAAATTCAACCAACTTTACACCAGTGCATCATGTGTATTATACATCAGTGTATAATGTGTAAAACATTAATAACTAAAAAATACGAAATAATAAATTTGTTGGACGAGGAACCTACAACAGGAGTCCAATATCTCGTCCCACCAGGAGACTCGTATACTTTGCTGGACGAGGAACCTACAATAAACAAATGCACATTAGAACTTAATTAACCGAACTTTAGTAAACAATAACGTCAGACATTACATTTTAAATAATTAATATACGCCTGTGTATATTACTGTTATTTGTTTATGTACGCTTAAAAAAATCTTAGTATATCATTGCGCTTAAGCATATATACACTGGTGTATAATAAAACACTAAACTAATATACATCAGTGTATAGATGAATGTTAGTGTATCTGTACGCTTCAACATGATCTGAATTATACATCGGTGTACGTATGAAAATTGTATAACTCTTTGTACGTATGAAAACTGCTATATCGCAACATGATCTGAATTATACATCGGTGTATAATTCCAAAAACTAAACTAATATACGACAGTGAATAATTGTATAACTCTTTGTACGTATGAAAACTGCTATAACGCAACATGATCTGAATTATACATCGGTGTATAATTCCAAAAACTTTGTACGTATGTAAAATTTTTGTACGTAAAAAAAACTGCTCTGTCTAATACAAACCTGCTGTTTCGCAAAAACTGAAACCCTAATTACGAACAAAAAGAAATTAAAAAACTAAAAAAACATTACACAAATACCTTGATTCTCAACACTATTTTGCAAAAAAAGGTTGTGATTGTGTATCATGATCCTCAATATCGTGAGAAACTGATTGAATGTTTTCATGTATATGATTATTATCCATCACTTGTTTATCTTAATCGATTGAATCCGGGTCTAATGAATCGTACGTGATGTTGATATTTTGGAGGAAGGCAATTGAGTGATATTAGGAGGAAGTTATGAGTGATATTAGGAAGGCATCGATGGTGATAAACATTCCATTTTTAAAACTTTTTTTAATTAAAATATAAATCATAATTGTTCAATTACAATCCTACCCTTAGATAAAGATTAAAAGATGTATGGCTTAGATTGGTTCCTAAGTTCCTAACTAGTACATTGGTTCCTAAATGATCTTTTTCCTATATATATATATATATATATATATATATATATATATATATATAGGATCCGGATCATATGAGAACTCTATTGAGTTGTGAGAACTAAAGAACCAATTTGGACCACACAAAAGCATATTATCAATATAATAATGAAAGGGTAGCATAGTAATTTATCACCTCCCATACCCCACCCCACCCCACCCACACCCACACCCACTCACATAAATACCATTTTTAAATCAGATTTTTTAAAAAAAAAACCCAAATCGTGACTCTCTCTCTCTCTCTCTCTCTCTTCTCTCTCTCTTCTCTCTCTCTCGTCTCTCTCTGCTCTCTCTCGTCTCTCTCTGCTCTCTCTCTCTCTCTCTCTCTCTCTCTCTTTCTTCTCTCTCTTCTCCACCGGTGATTGTGGTTTGCAGGGGCGGCGGACATGGTGGTGACCGGTGGTTTGCAGGGGTTGAAGACGAACATGGTGGGTTTTGCAGATCTGAACAGATCTAAACAGATATACGAACAGATCTAAGGATGATGGTGAAGGTGGCAGGGGAGGAGATGGGGTGAAGGGGAAACGGAGGGGGATGGAGGGGGTGGAGGAGATGGCGGAGGGGAGGCGGAGGACGGTGGTGGGGGTTTTCCGATCAGGTACCCCATTTATATTTATTATTATTATTATTATTATTATTATTATTATTATTATTAACCCTCTGTTTATTAACCCTCTGTTATTATTATTATTATTTTTCTGTTTATATTTATTATTATTATTATTATTATGTTATTATTTTTATTATTATTATTATTTTCTGTTATTATTATTATTATTATTATTATTATTCTGTTATTATTATTATTATTATTATTATTTCTGTTGTTATTATTATTATTATTATTATTATTATTATTATTATTATTATTATGTAAAAACACCGGTGTAAAATATGAAATCTGTAAAGGTTTTGATGTGTAGATCTTTTTGTAGTTTTGGTTTTTACACTAGTGTATTTTATTTAGAAGTTTGTGATATATATGTTGTTTTTTGGGGTTTACACTATTGTTTTTGTGTAGCAGGGTTTTTGGCAGGGAGTTGATGTGAAGGAGATGATGTTTGATGGATGATGATGCTTATTCGAAGATGTAGCAGGGTTTTTTTTTTTTTTTAAATAATGTGTAGTATGTTTTTTTTTATAAATGTTTGGTTATTACATTGATGTAATGTACATTTTTTATAAATGTTTTGGTTTGCATTTGTTGGAGTAGTTTGTGTATGGTAGATTTACATTGGTGTAAAAAACTACACCAGAGTAAATCATGGTGGATTACATCAGTGTAAATCATCCTCATCATATGTTTGTTTGGTATTTTACACCAGCATAATTTTTGTAAAAGTTTGTGTATGCCAGTTTACACTAGTGTAAATAATTACACCAGTGTAAATCATGGTAGATCATCCTCATCAGGATTTTATTTAAAAATGATTTTTTTTGAATAATTGAATAAAAAATTAAAATAGTATTATATTAATCATTTTCTTTTTCATGGTGCTTTTACCAAAATGCCCCTTAATGTACTTTTTGTATTAAAATATACTAATAATTATTTAATTAGCATGTAAAGACAAAAAAAATATCAAGATTAAATCTCAACCATAGGATCATCCAAATCAATGGTCCACAAGAGTTCTCTAGTTCTCACAACTCAATGTGGTTCTCTCACGATCCTAACCCTATATATATATATATATATATATATATATATATATATATATATATATATATATATATATATGTAGATTGTACTGTAACACCCCAACCGATGGCGGAATCATCGAGGTGCCACGTAGTGACGATTGTTCAAAAGCACATGGTACTAAAATGTAAATATTATTGAATAATCAAAATTGTCTTACATGGAAATGGAAAATACATTGTCTAAATGAAATGTAAATATTGGAATAACTGAATTAAAATAAAGCACTAAATGTTCCTTGCTAAAGCACTAGATCAAACTGCACCTGAAACATGTACAAAATAGATTTGGTCAACATATGAAATGTTGGTGAGCATTCCTAGTTTTGATATATATAGTAGGTTAAAAAGTTATACAATTCAAGTGCAAGCTACGATGCAAATATGTAAACCATGTATCATACAAATGAGCGAAATCAACCCTGTGACTGTATAATGTACTGTATGAACTGTAGTGTACTCAACCAATCAATGGATGATAACTTAACACTGGCCACGGATTCTCCGATGAAAAAGGGGGAGAATCAATCTAGGCGGGTTGTCAATCCAAATAGCGCTATCCAATGTTAAGGTCGGCTTGTACAATGTTAATGATTTCACTAAGTACAAATGTATTCTACATGTAATGTCTAAGCATAAAGCACGTTTGTAAGCAAATGCACATAGTACTAGAATTGTATTGTAAAAATGTGAACTTGTATTTGTAATTTGTATAAGTGTACATGTAACACCCCAAAAATGAATAAAAGCAAAAAGGGGATAGGAAATACTCACAGTTCACGTAGTAGTTTGAGATTTAACTGGACAACGAGATATGAATTGAGATTACTCCCAAATGATCAACCTAAAGTATTCGATAATGTGTAAGGGAAATAACTCTAGGATATATGTATTTCTAGGGCTTCGAATTGGGGATAAACGTTTATTTGTTTATTAAACAATTTGTTTATTAATTATGAGAAATCTAATGAATAAATAAACAAAAGTCTTTTTGTAAAATTTTAAGTTGAATATAGTCATAACATAAGGTTTTGAGTATGAAAATAACTTTTATAAAATTATTTTCTTGAAAATAGAATATTTAATCTAATTATTTCAAATTGTCAAAATATGACTTTAATATCTAAAAATATTAAAATCAAAGAATTTCTGAATTAAAAATTGTATTTCAGTTCCAAATGAATAGAAATAATTTATGTAAAATTTTGGTACAAAAATATTGAAAAATGAATTTATTATGATTTAATTATGATTAAATCTATCAAAAATTGATTAAAAATATAAAATAAATGATTTTTCTGAATTAAAAATCATTTCAGTAAAGTTTAACATTGTACAAACATAGGATAATTTTGTAGAAATTAATAGAATTGTTTTGATATTTTAAAGGATTTTATAAATATAATAGTATAAAATTGATTTAATTATTATAAATATTAAATCAATGAATTTCAGAAAACTAAAAATTGTAAATAAAACTTTTACATCAGATTTGACAAATATAATTTTTTTAGAATTTATAAAAAGGTTTTAATATTTAAAAACGAATTTATAAGATTTAAATGTATAATATATAATTATAAGTGGTTAGTTTAAAAAAAAATGAAGAAAATGTGGAAAAAGGAGCGCCCAAGCCGGGATTCGAACCCGGGTGCCCTTGGTTACGAGCATCAGTCACAACCACTTGGCCTAGGCCTGTGGTTGTGATTCATCTCAGTTTTTAAAAATTATAACCACGATGCTAAATCAGATTTATCCCCAATTTCATACACATGAACCCTAGTTCTAGCAATAATCTGTTACACACATCAATAGCCCAATTGATCTTAGGGCTTTTGATGTGTGCACGCCGGTGATCAAAACCCACATAAAAGATTAGACTTACAGTTTTATATCGTGTTCGATTGCTAGGTCAAACTTAAAAGTCAACAGCGAATCAAGAACAAGATCAGAGTTAGGGGTGTCAATCAGGTCGGGTTGTCAGGTTGGCGGGTTTGTGGGTTACGGGTTGGCGGGTTGGTGGGTCGAATCCTTGAACCCGAACACGACCCATATTATTATTCACGTCAAAGGTATCAACCCTAACCCGGACACGTATAAATTTGTATAACCCGGACACGACCCGCATAACCCATATTTTAAACAAGTCAAACGGGTTGGCGGGTTGATGGGTTAAGAAAAAACAACTGTTTATATAATCAACAATATAGCAAAAAAAAAAAAAAATCAAAGCCATAAAGTGCAAAAACGCCAAATGAAATTCAACCACCAAGTTCAAGTCAATATTCCCAAAACCAAAAGAACAAGTTCCAGATTACTAATCAAAAGTTTAATTGATAAATCAATGAAAAAAGTACTAATGTCTTCATTTCTTCTCCAGGCTCCTTCCACAAGCTACAATTGATTCAAATTGTCAACCTCGATATCTTCTTTATCGACGTTCACAGCCATAATGTTTTGGGTTACTTCAAGATCATCATGTGAAGTTGTTGCTACATAGAAAAAAAATGATCAATATGAACTTAAATTATTAAACTAAAAGTAAACAAAAATTATAAAAACTACCTTTTCCAGCAAACAACCAATCTCGAGTACATATTAAAGCTTCAACAGTGGAAGGCAACGTTGAACTTCGATATTGATCTATAATTCTTCCACCAAGACTAAAAGCGGCTTCGGATGCAACAGTTGAAACCGGAACACACAAAATATCCATTGCTAACCTAGCAACATCTGGGTATCTATACTGTTGAGCCTTCCAATATTCAAGAATACGAATAGGAGAATTTATATTAGTCCTTGGCTCATCAAGGTACTCGGTTAGTTGACATTTTTGCTTTGCATTAGAAGATGAAGCCCTGTCATACAAATCAAACTCCTATTATGCAACAAAAAAAAAAAGTTAGAGGGTTCAATAATATATGAGCTGAGAATGATTGAATTCAAAAATTCACAAAAGTTTTGAATTTTGTACCTTGAGAATACTCTTGCTATTGTTTTCATCTCCATTGATAACTTCTCGAGACTTCGGTTCATCATTAGCATCACATGAAGTAGAGTTTCTTGAAGATTGCATATATTCATTGAAAATTCCATAAAGGGTGTCCTTAACTACTTGAACTTGAAGTGATGAACCACTACCATGAATCTTTTCATAGCTAAACTCAACAAATGAAAGCTTGTACCTAGGATCAAATACTACGGCTACAGCTAATAAAAGATTAAACTCAGCCCAATACTTGTTAAACTTTGCCCACATTTTCTCAGCTATCATCTTGATATAATCATCTTGACTTTGCATCTCTTTAACTAACTTCAAGTGGATATCAAGTAAGTTAGGAAAAAACAAATTTGAAGTAGGATAAAGGGATCTCGAAAAATCTAAAGTAGCTTCATAGAAAACCTTTAGAAAGTCACAAATCTTTTCAACCCTTTCCCATTCTTCCATAGACGGACAACTTTGAAAATTGGAATCACTCAAACTAAGATGACAAAAAGCAAGACGATAATAAAGTGCACAAGAAAGCATCTCATACGTAGAGTTCCACCTTGTAGGAACATCTTGCTTCAAAGCTTTTTTACTATCTAGATAAGTTTGTGAACAACACTCACTAAACGTATCCTTTCTAGCTTCAGAACCCTTGACATATTTCACACATTCTCTAACTTTATCCACAGCAACATCAATTTGTTTCAACCCGTCTTTGACAATTAAGTTAAGAACATGAGCACAACATCTAAGATGAAATAGCTTACCATCATATACCAAAGAATTCATCAAACGAAACCGGTTTCTTAGCACATCAACACAAACATTATTTGAAGAAGCATTGTCCAAGGTAATTGAAAATAACTTCTTTTCAATTCCCCAACTCTTTACCAAACCACTAATTTTTTCAGCTAGAGCAATACCCGTGTGTGGCGGAGGCATATAAGAAAAGTTTAAAATTCTCTTTTGTAAGACCCAATTGTTATCAATATAGTGAGCAGTCAAACTCAAATAGCCATCTGTAACAATTGATGTCCAACAATCAGAAGTTAAAGATATTCTACCAGGACACTTAATCAACTCACCACGAAGTCTACTTTTTTCACGTTGATATAACCTTCTTACATCAGATTTTGCAGTATTCCTAGAAATAAAAGAAACACTTGGTTCCAAGTATTTAAAAATGTTCCTGATTCCTTCATATTCCACAAATGAAAATGGTAGATCATGTCTAGCAAGTGCAAGTATCAATAACTCCCTAAATATTTCTTGACTAAATTTTGAAGTTCTCTTGTCTAACACACCATTATCAGTAGTAACCGTGTACTGGCCAATTTCTTTTGTTGTAAACTTATCACATTTAGCTAGATGACGCCTTAAATTACCAGTTCCATTGCTACTCTCAGCTAAATATCTACGACCACATTTATTGCACTTACAGTATAGAGGCCGGTTTGGTTCTTGTTCAAGAATGGTGAATTTTTGCCAAACTTTAGAAGTTAGTTTCTTCTTTTTCCTTGTTTTTTGATTTTGTGAAGAGCTTTCAACATTTTGAGATTCCTTTTGCGGGTTGATATCTTCCATTGACTCGTCATTTTCTTCAGCATCATCGGTACGAATGAGATTAATACCATCGGTGTCCATATTATAACTATAAAAAATATTCTAGTTGAAGTTAGAGACAACAACAATATATCTAAAAAAAGACATTTTCACCAACTAAAATTTTTGGTTAAACAGACAATAGTTCATGTACAATCTTAGTTTAAAACTAAATGGTAACCTTGTATTTATTATTCTTATGTATTGTTTATTTTTCTAAATAACAAATGATGCAAATAGAACACATATATAATTCGTATGAAAGATTTAGCAGAACTTAAATGGAAAAATGAAAAAAAAAAAAGAATACAAGTAGCAACCAAGGACAAAAAGAATCATTCATGTTTTCTACATACAGTTAATGATACAAAGAACTTACCGGTAAAGAAAATGATAATGAAGAATGGCAATCACAGTGATAGGGAATTTAGAATTAGGGATTTCAAACAATTTATAAGGTAATTTATGCTTTGGTATCTGGAAACTATTAACGTTCTCTTATGGAATTCTAAGAGACTTCATAAATTCTAAGTTGGGAAGTGAAATAATAATTAAGTTCTGCTGCATGCTTTAGGAGGGAAATTAAACATAAAATTTCAAAAAAATAGTTTTAAAATAATTTTAACTTAAACAGGTTAACAGGTCAACCCGTTTTTTATGTGGGTCAACCCGGACCCGACCTGTTTTTAAAACGGGTCAACCCGAACCCGACCCGTTGTTAAAACGGGTCGGGTCAGTCGACCCAAAACTTATTTTTTTCGAGTCGGGTTCGGGTCGGTTTTCGGGTCGTGTCAGGAATTGCCGCCCCTAATCAGAGTGTTTATTGTGAAGAATTAGAGTTGGAGAAAGGATTATTGGCGAGTGTAGATGGCCTGGACGCGTTCAATTTATAGGGAAAGGTCTGGTTCGTTGATTAGGAATGGTTTGACCAAGCTTGAATGTATACGCGTGGTTGTTAAAAAAATTTTGTCAATGAACGCGTTAATTACGTGATTGTTATTTTAGAAAGAGGTTGATGATAATGGTGCGTAATAATCGGATTTGATTTGTCTATGGCCGTGATTATTGAATCAGCAATGAATTTTTCTTGGGTTGTTTAGCTGCTGCGTAACAACAAGGAAGAAGAGGAAAATCAGTTTAAGTAAGGTATATATACAAATTGTAACACCCGAACCGATGGCGGAATCATCGAGGTGCCACGTAGTGACGATTGTTCAAAAGCTCATGGTACTAAAATGTAAATATCATTGAATAATCCAAAATTTGTCTTACATGGAAATGGAAATTACATTGTCTAAATGAATTGTAAATATTGAAATAACTGAATTGAAATAAAGCACTAAATGTCTCTTGCTAAAGCACTAGATCAAACTGCACCTGAAACATGTACAAAAATAGGTTTGGTCAACATATGAAATGTTGGTGAGCATTCCTAGATTTGATATATATAGTAGGTTAAACAGTTATACAATTCAAGTGCAAGCTACAGTGCAAATATGTAAACCATGTATCAAACAAATGAGCGAAATCAACCCTGTGACTGTATAATGTACTGTATGAACTGTAGTGTACTTATCCAACAAATGGATAATAACTTAACAATGGCCACGGATTCTCCGATGAAAAAGGGGGAGAATCAACCTAGGCGGGTTGTCAATCCAAATAGCGCTATCCAATGTTAAGGTCGGCTTGTACCATGTTAATGATTTCACTAAGTACAAATGTAATCCACATGTAATGTCTAAGCATAAAGCACGTTGTAAGCAATGCACATAGTACTAGAATTGTATTGTAAAAATGTAAACTTGTATTTGAAATTGTAATAGTGTACATGTAACACCCCAAAAATGTATAAAAGTAAAAAGGGGATAGGAATACTCACTGTTCACGTAGTAACTTGAAATTGGACTTGGACAACGAAATATGTGTTGGAACTATCTCAAAGTATCAACCTAAAGTATTCGATAATGTGTAAGAGAAATAACTCTAGGATACATGTATTTCTAGGGCTTCGAATTGGGGATAAACGTTTATTTGATTAATAAACAAATTGTTTATTAAATATAAGAAATTTAATGAATAAATAAACAAAAGTCTTTTTGTAAAATTTTAAGTTGAATATAATCACAACATAAGGTTTTAAGTATGAAAATAATTTTTATAAAATTATTTTATTGAAAATAGAATATTTAATCTAATTATTTCAAATTGTCAAAATACGACTTTAATATCTAAAAATATTAAAATCAAAGAATTCTTGAATTAAAAATTGTATTTCTGTTCCAAATGAATAGAAATAATTTATGTAAAATTTTGGTACAAAAATATTGTAAAATGAATTTATTATGAATTATTTATGATTTAAAACTAACAAAAATTAATTAAAAATATAAAATAAATGATTTTTCAGGAATAAAAATCATTTCTGAAAAGTTTAAAGTTATAACAACTCAGGATAATTTTTGTGGAAATTAATAAGATCGTTTTGATATTTTTATAGATTTTTATAAATAAAATAGAATAAACTTGATTTATTTATTATATAAATTAAATAAATAAATTTCTGAAAACTAAAAATTGTAGTTTGAACATTTACATCAGATTAATATAAGATAATTTTTGTAGAATTTATAAAAGGGTTTTGGTATTTTAAAACTAATTTAAAAAAAACATATAAGTGAATGTATATATATATAGATCAAAAATAATATTGTTGTAGCTGCTGGGGCTCGAACCCTTGATCAGGGGCGGCCCAAACATTAGCAGCATATGGGTTTACCAACTGGTCTGATGGTCAGTTTGTATTAGATCTCTTTTAGTTTTAATTAAAAACAAATGTGAAAGCACTTCATCTTCCCCAAATAGATTTAGCAAAACCCTAACAATCTAATAATCGTTAATAACAGATAATAGCTTCTGATTTGTTAGGGCTATTATCTGTTTATAGCCGATAAACATAACCAAGGCACGAATTATTACCTATGTCGCGTAAATGATGATGAACGAGCGGTCAAGGAAAAAGTCAAGCCGAAGAAATTATGCGAATAAGGTGAACTGAGAGGATAATTGAAGGTTTGTGGGTGTTTTTTTGGTACAATTAGAAGCTGAGGACGATCCCAATTTATAGTAATCCACACGAATTCGTAATTTTAGAATTTTGACCAAAAATTAACACATACGCGTGAATTGTTTTAGAATTGGGAGTTGATATAGGTAATTACGTGTAATGGACGCGGAGATTATGTATTAGTTATTAGGCAAGTTTCAACAAGTCAATTGTTTCCAAAAAGAGCGAATTAATTTGTAAGAAAAGAAGGAAAGAAGAAAAGAAAAAAAAATTCAATTTAGCTGCTGCTGCTGTTCGCGAGAAGGAAAGGAAAAAGGGAAGAGCCCTTTTTGGCTATTTATATAAACTGGGTTGGAGTTAGATCAAGATATAAGGGTGGCTCAGGTGGTGATTACGTGTGTGTGTGTGGAGGTTGGTCCGGGTTCGAATCTGAGCAGAGACTCCTTTTTTTTTTGATTAAACTGAAAAGGAAGGAGGGTTGGGCTATGGCTGTTGGGCTGGACATGGGCTTGGGCTGGGTGGTACGCCAGATGGGCTTAGGAGGGGGTTGGGTTGTAGGATTTGTTATGGTTAATAATGGGTTTGGTTTAAAAATGTATATAAAATCTGATTTTTTTATTTCTATTTTTATTATCATTATTTTTATTATTATTATTATTATTATTATAAATATATATATATATATAATGAAAAAAAAAATGACGGATGTCACAGCATCCCCTACTTTTAGAAACTTCGTCCCGAAGTTATCAGAAACATAGGGTTATGGGTGCTTGGGTGAGAATTTAAAATAACAGTGGTTTGGAAAATTCGAATGATTTGTATATGGGGTTTGATAGGTGTGAGTTAAGGATTTGGATTAGGTTCGTCTCGAATAATAAGGAGAATAAGAATCTAGTAAATCACTTAAATTGCAAGTTCAGGAATCCTAAAATAAATGTACGAGTTGATGAACTACCAAGTAACAGAGTTTGTTCCTGGCCCGACTTCCAGTCTCACTTTCAATGCATCATTAGTGTTTGTATACAGGGTGTACCGCAGCTAACCCACCACACCTTTGATACCTTGAAAACGTACTGGACGCCTACCAGAAACTCTAATAGAATTTCACACTACCCTAACGCACCTGTAAATTCATGATTACGTTCCGGACCGGAATCATCAATTTACCTTACATTAAGGTTTTGCGTCCTTCTATGACCCCACCGATTGTTGAGCAGGTTCGATAGCCTCCACCAGCCGTGGAGTAGGTTGTAGGGCCTCTCCCGACTGTTTGAAAAGGCATAGTGACCTCTACCAATCGTTGAGTGTGTTCAATAGCCTCTACCAGTCGTGGAGTAGGTTGTAGGGCCTCTCCCGACTGTTGAAAAAGACATGATGACCTCTATTAAGTGCAGCAATTATTATTCACATAGATTGCAAATTGATAGTATGTTTATACAAGCAAGTTTGTAAGTACTACAACCGTTGAGTGTAAGTGTTATCTTAGTGGCCTATAGAAATAGATTATAAGTATCATGAATAACTAAATGTTCAATAGATTGTTAATTCAAGGAAAAATTCAAGTTTCATATAACAAGCAATAATGTTTTTTTTTTTAGAAAAGCTCCGTAGAATCAATTATTAGTAGTTTGATTTTCATGGAAATCAGGTCCAAATGTTTTAATAAAATGTAAGGTAGAGTCTGAAACTTATATGATATAAACGTAATCGAATATGATAAATTTTCAATCTGTGTACGTACACAATAGCATGCAAGGAAATTTCTATATGCCTATGAGTATGACATAATTGGGTACAAAATAATAATGAGATCAAGAAAAATGAAAACACGAGTATCATGAATAATTAAATGTCCAGTGAATAGTCAAATTAAGGGGAAATCAAGTTTCACAAATAATGATGTTTTGGAAAAAGAATCATGTAGAATCAAGTATCAGGTTTTTTTGTAGTTTGATTATCATGGGTAACTAGCTCACGTATGAGAAAGTGAAGGATATGAATTTAGTTCTTGAGAGGATGATGATGAAAAATCTTGAAGCAGAATCAAGGTGGTGAATGTGAAGATAGTTGATAAAGAGTTTTTTTTTTTATAGTATAGCAGTGTAAATTTTGGGGTTTGGATCAAAGGTTATAATCAAGTGTATAAGAAAACATGATTGTGGTGTATGCCAAATATTGTAAAAATTTGAACAAGTTGAAAATGGGTGAGTGTTGATGGAGAATCTAGAGACTAGATATTATTCCAAAAAAATAAATATTTTCAAAATTTGGTTTTGTACATAAGGCAAAAGTTGTTAAGTAGTACAAGCTAAGTAGGCTTTGTAATAGTTTAAAACATTATATAGAAAATCGTTTGTTATGTCAATAAATAATCAATTGAATTTAAGTTCGAGGAAAATATGTACTTTGTAAAGTTGCTAGGTAATACAACTAGTTTTAGAAATCTTTAGTTTGTGCTAAAGTATGAGGTTATAGTTTTTTTAAAATAAATAACATGTGGTGAAAAGAAATAATATGATTTGGGTAGGGTGTTGAGTATTTAAAAAGTGGCTAAGAGGGTAAGGTGAAGTGTGATTGTGAAATCCATAGATGGTTATGAAAGTATGAACTTGTAAGCAATATATGAAAATCATGAAATACAAAATATTGTATATGAACCGAGAGAGTATTATTGAAAAAGCTTGCATAAAATGCTTGGAGTGCCCTTGTCTAGCTGTAAAGCCCAACAAGAACGTTGACTTTTCAAAGGTATTGAACCCAATGGTGATCAAAGAAGACGTGCTTTAGCCTATAAGTGGACACTCACTCCAGGAATCCCCAGGTAAGCATAACAGGTCCGTAAATGGATTTATGCGCTATGCTTGCCTATGCCAGAAAACCCAGTGTACAGGCATCCACCCTTCCAGATTGCACGTGTCCTTATCACACTCATTAAAGTTCAACAACTTCGAAGGAGCAAAAATAAGAGTAGGCATTATGCCTAAGAGTGTCTTCATGAAAGGTACTGTCCCTGTTCCATGATGATGTAGACTTTCCACTCCCTGTAGGACACCATCTCTATGCACCATGATGAAGGATGAAAAGAATGGAGAGAGAAAAAGAGAAAGATGAAAGAAGTAAAGTAGAGGGAAATGAGGGGTAGGGTAATTCAGGAAATATTATGCATGCAAGTTGTAGCTCGGTTATAGTCTAGGCCTTTTTATCTAATAACTTAGTTCCCTATAACCATGGCTCTGATACCAATCTGTAACACCCGAACCGATGGCGGAATCATCGAGGTGCCACGTAGTGACGATTGTTCAAAAGCTCATGGTACTAAAATGTAAATATCATTGAATAATCCAAAATTTGTCTTACATGGAAATGGAAATTACATTGTCTAAATGAATTGTAAATATTGAAATAACTGAATTGAAATAAAGCACTAAATGTCTCTTGCTAAAGCACTAGATCAAACTGCACCTGAAACATGTACAAAAATAGGTTTGGTCAACATATGAAATGTTGGTGAGCATTCCTAGATTTGATATATATAGTAGGTTAAACAGTTATACAATTCAAGTGCAAGCTACAGTGCAAATATGTAAACCATGTATCAAACAAATGAGCGAAATCAACCCTGTGACTGTATAATGTACTGTATGAACTGTAGTGTACTTATCCAACAAATGGATAATAACTTAACAATGGCCACGGATTCTCCGATGAAAAAGAGGGAGAATCAACCTAGGCGGGTTGTCAATCCAAATAGCGCTATCCAATGTTAAGGTCGGCTTGTACCATGTTAATGATTTCACTAAGTACAAATGTAATCCACATGTAATGTCTAAGCATAAAGCACGTTGTAAGCAATGCACATAGTACTAGAATTGTATTGTAAAAATGTAAACTTGTATTTGAAATTGTAATAGTGTACATGTAACACCCCAAAAATGTATAAAAGTAAAAAGGGGATAGGAATACTCACTGTTCACGTAGTAACTTGAAATTGGACTTGGACAACGAAATATGTGTTGGAACTATCTCAAAGTATCAACCTAAAGTATTCGATAATGTGTAAGAGAAATAACTCTAGGATACATGTATTTCTAGGGCTTCGAATTGGGGATAAACGTTTATTTGATTAATAAACAAATTGTTTATTAAATATAAGAAATTTAATGAATAAATAAACAAAAGTCTTTTTGTAAAATTTTAAGTTGAATATAATCACAACATAAGGTTTTAAGTATGAAAATAATTTTTATAAAATTATTTTATTGAAAATAGAATATTTAATCTAATTATTTCAAATTGTCAAAATACGACTTTAATATCTAAAAATATTAAAATCAAAGAATTCTTGAATTAAAAATTGTATTTCTGTTCCAAATGAATAGAAATAATTTATGTAAAATTTTGGTACAAAAATATTGTAAAATGAATTTATTATGAATTATTTATGATTAAAACTAACAAAAATTAATTAAAAATATAAAATAAATGATTTTTCAGGAATAAAAATCATTTCTGAAAAGTTTAAAGTTATAACAACTCAGGATAATTTTTGTGGAAATTAATAAGATCGTTTTGATATTTTTATAGATTTTTATAAATAAAATAGAATAAACTTGATTTATTTATTATATAAATTAAATAAATAAATTTCTGAAAACTAAAAATTGTAGTTTGAACATTTACATCAGATTAATATAAGATAATTTTTGTAGAATTTATAAAAGGGTTTTGGTATTTTAAAACTAATTTAAAAAAAACATATAAGTGAATGTATATATATATAGATCAAAAATAATATTGTTGTAGCTGCTGGGGCTCGAACCCTTGATCAGGGGCGGCCCAAACATTAGCAGCATATGGGTTTACCAACTGGTCTGATGGTCAGTTTGTATTAGATCTCTTTTAGTTTTAATTAAAAACAAATGTGAAAGCACTTCATCTTCCCCAAATAGATTTAGCAAAACCCTAACAATCTAATAATCGTTAATAACAGATAATAGCTTCTGATTTGTTAGGGCTATTATCTGTTTATAGCCGATAAACATAACCAAGGCACGAATTATTACCTATGTCGCGTAAATGATGATGAACGAGCGGTCAAGGAAAAAGTCAAGCCGAAGAAATTATGCGAATAAGGTGAACTGAGAGGATAATTGAAGGTTTGTGGGTGTTTTTTTTGGTACAATTAGAAGTTGAGGACGATCCCAATTTATAGTAATCCACACGAATTCGTAATTTTAGAATTTTGACCAAAAATTAACACATACGCGTGAATTGTTTTAGAATTGGGAGTTGATATAGGTAATTACGTGTAATGGACGCGGAGATTATGTATTAGTTATTAGGCAAGTTTCAACAAGTCAATTGTTTCCAAAAAGAGCGAATTAATTTGTAAGAAAAGAAGGAAAGAAGAAAAGAAAAAAAAATTCAATTTAGCTGTTGCTGCTGTTCGCGAGAAGGAAAGGAAAAAGGGAAGAGCCCTTTTTGGCTATTTATATAAACTGGGTTGGAGTTAGATCAAGATATAAGGGTGGCTCAGGTGTGATTACGTGTGTGTGTGTGGAGGTTGGTCCGGGTTCGAATCTGAGCAGAGACTCCTTTTTTTTTTGATTAAACTGAAAAGGAAGGAGGGTTGGGCTATGGCTGTTGGGCTGGACATGGGCTTGGGCTGGGTGGTACGCCAGATGGGCTTAGGAGGGGGTTGGGTTGTAGGATTTGTTATGGTTAATAATGGGTTTGGTTTAAAAATGTATATAAAATCTGATTTTTTTATTTCTATTTTTATTATCATTATTTTTATTATTATTATTATTATTATTATTATTATAAATATATATATATATATAATGAAAAAAAAAATGACGGATGTCACACAAATGGATCTGAGATAACTCACGAATGGAGCTGTAGCTCAGTGGTGATGTGCGTGTGGGTCTGTCCTGCCTTGCCCGGGTTCGATTCCAGGCAAAGGCATTTTTTTTTTTAAACAGATACAAAAGGGGAGGGGGGTTTGGGCTTGAGCTGTTGGGCCAAATTATTAAAGGGTTTGGATTGGGTTTGGGTTTGATGTTGTGGGCTAAAACAAAGCTGATTTTTTTTTTTTGACTAATAATTATTATTATTATTATTATAAAATATATATATATATATATATAATGAAAAAGTGACGGGTGTCACAGCATCCCCTACTTTTAGAAACTTCGTCCCGAAGTTATCAGAAACATAGGGTTATGGATGCTTGGGTAAGAATTTAAAATAACAGTGGTTTGGAAAATTTGGGTTAAGGCACGACGTAAATTTATAGGTAACAAAGTAAACTGTTTCAAATGATTTGGATGGTAGGTTTGATAGATGTGGGTTAAGGATTTGGATTAGGTTTGTCTCGAATAATAAGGAAAATAAGGATCTAGTAACTCAATAAGTTTCAAGTTTTAGAAATCCTATGATAAATGTACGAGTTGACTGACTATAGAAAAACTTATTGAACTATCAGGTAAACAGAGTTTGTTCCTGGTCCGACTTCCAGTCTCACCTTCAATGCATCATTAGTGTTTGTATACAGGGTGTACCGCAGCTAACCCACCACACCTTTGATACCTTGAAAACGTACTGGACGCCTTTCCAAAAACTCTAATAGAATTTCACACTACCCTAATGTACCTGTAAATTCATGATTACGTTCCGGACCGGAATCATCAATTTACCTTACATTAGGGTTTTGTGTCCTTCCATGACCCCACCGATTGTTGAGCAGGTTCGATAGCCTCCACCAGCCGTGGAGTAGGTTGTAGGGCCTCTCCCGACTGTTTGAAAAGGCATAGCGACCTCTACCAATCGTTGAGTATGTTCAATAGCCTCTACCAGTCGTGGAGTAGGTTGTAGGGCCTCTCCCGACTGTTGAAAAAGGCATGATGACCTCTATTAAGTGCAGCAATTATTATTCACATAGATTGCAAATTGATAGCATGTTTATGCAAGCAAGTTTGTAAGTACTACAACCATTAAGTGTAAGTGTTATCATGAATAATTAAATGTTTACGAGTATCATGAATAATTAGGTGTTTAATGCGTAGTCAAATTAAGAGAAAAATCTAGTTTCATGTAATAACCAATGATGTTTTCTTAGAAAAGCATCTGTAAGATCAAGTATCAAGTCCAAACGTTTCAAATAAATGCAAGGTAGAGTCTTGTATGATAAATATAATAAATTTCCAATCTGTGTTAATACACAATAATACGCAAGGAAATTTCTAGATGTTGTATGCTAATGAGTGCGACAAAATTGGATACAAAATGAAAATAGAATTTATGAAAATGAAAACACAAGTATTGGATTCTCGAGTCTTGGGAAGATTTCATCCATGGCTTAACCAGTGGGATTAACGTCATCCTGATCAGTTGTTTCGTTGGTATTGATATTGAAAGCTCGTCCATGTGCCACCAGGTTTACATTGTTCAATTTGGGACATTGGGGTAGCATGTGATTAGGGTCTCTACAATGATAACATGCCCGACCGTTAGTAATCTGTAGTGGTCCCTGGGCAGCTGTCTGATGATTACTCTGTGTTCCAACCATTACTCGACAAGTGGTAACAAGGTGTCCAAACCTCCCACATCTAGTGCATTGACGGCATGGAAGATTTGCAGGATGATGATATTTGCAGGTGTTGCATTGAGGATGGATTCCCGTGTAGGCTTTCTTGATAGGAGGCTGAGCCACCGGATCAACAACAGCATGGTTCTGATTATCGCCCATTCGTTTCTTAGAGTTCGAAGCAGTAGTGGCGACTTTTGCTAAAACAATCTTAGGTTGTTCGACAACATTGGTGGTTTTCTCAGTAGGTGTCTTGGTGCCCTTCCTAACCAAGTTTCCTTTCCTTACGTGTTTGTCTGTTAATGTGGCTGCAAGTTGGATGGCTTCTTCTACCGTAGTGGCTTTGCCTCCAGTGACAACGTCTTGAATCAGGTCAGGTAATCCCTCGATATATTTTTCGATTGCTCGAGAGACTGGGGTAACCATGTGTGGAATCAGTATGCTAAGTTCGTGATATCGGGTATTATACGCAAGATTCTCCCCACTGTCTTGTTTCAGTCCATGGAACTCTTCCTCCAGTTTCCTGATTTCGTTCCTAGGGCAAAATTTGGCGATCATGAGTTCCTTAACTTCAGCCCAAGATAAAGATAAAGCAACATCAGCTCCTCGATTGCGTTTTTCGCCATTCCACCAGGTTAACGCTCCCTTTTGAAGGACACTGGTAGCATAGCGAACGCGGAGTTCATCAGGACATTCACTGTTCACAAAAGTACTCTCCATGCTTTCAAACCATTGGAGGAGGCCAGTAGCACCCTCCTCACCAGTGAATTTTGTGGGGTTGCAGGAGTTAAAGTGTTTGAAAGTGCACCGAAATTGAGTCGTACTCCCTGTGTTGGCACTGTTACTATTCTGGGTTATCTCACTGACAAGGTTTGGGATCACTGCAGCAATTTGTTCGGCGACTAAAGATGCGAGGCGACGATCAGAACGTCGTCCCGAAGCACGAACAGGGCGTTGGCTGGCATCACGGAGCATGCGGCGAGCAGACATCTATGAGGTAGTCAAATAATAATCATGAGATTAGAAAATGTAAGTGTATAATCGTACAGCTGAAGATGTGATCTTGTAAGCAATCATGATATGCAAAGTATTGTATATGAAACGAGTGGGTATTATTGAAAAAGCTTGCATAAAATGCTTGGAGTGCCCTTGTCTAGCTGTAAAGCCCAACAAGAACCTTGACTTTTCAAAGGAATTGAACCCAATGGTGATCAAAGAAGACGTGCTTTAGCCTATAAGTGGACACTCACTCCAGGAATCCCCAGGTAAGCATAACAGGTCCGTAAATGGATTTATGCGCTATGCTTGCCTATGCCAGAAAACCCAGTGTACAGGCATCCACCCTTCCAGATTGCACGTGTCCTTATCACACTCATTAAAGTTCAACAACTTCGAAGGAGTAACAATAAGAGTAGATATTATATCTAAGAGTGTCTTCATAAAAGGTACTGTTCCCATTCCATGATGATGTAAACTTTCCACTCTTTGTAGGACACCATCTCTATGCACCATGATGAAAGATAAGAAGAATAGAGAGAGGGAAGAAGGGAAAGATAGGAGGAGGAAAGTAGGGAGAAATGAGGGGTAGGGTAATTCAGGAAATATAATGCATGAAAGTTGAAATTCGGTTATAGTCTAGGCCTTTTTATCTAATAACCTAGTTCCCTATAACCATGGCTCTGATACCAATCTGTAACACCCCAACCGATGGCGGAATCATCGAGGTGCCACGTAGTGACGATTGTTCAAAAGCACATGGTACTAAAATGTAAATATTATTGAATAATCAAAATTGTCTTACATGGAAATGGAAAATACATTGTCTAAATGAAATGTAAATATTGGAATAACTGAATTAAAATAAAGCACTAAATGTTCCTTGCTAAAGCACTAGATCAAACTGCACCTGAAACATGTACAAAATAGATTTGGTCAACATATGAAATGTTGGTGAGCATTCCTAGTTTTGATATATATAGTAGGTTAAAAAGTTATACAATTCAAGTGCAAGCTACGATGCAAATATGTAAACCATGTATCATACAAATGAGCGAAATCAACCCTGTGACTGTATAATGTACTGTATGAACTGTAGTGTACTCAACCAATCATTGGATGATAACTTAACACTGGCCACGGATTCTCCGATGAAAAAGGGGGAGAATCAATCTAGGCGGGTTGTCAATCCAAATAGCGCTATCCAATGTTAAGGTCGGCTTGTACAATGTTAATGATTTCACTAAGTACAAATGTATTCTACATGTAATGTCTAAGCATAAAGCACGTTTGTAAGCAAATGCACATAGTACTAGAATTGTATTGTAAAAATGTGAACTTGTATTTGTAATTTGTATAAGTGTACATGTAACACCCCAAAAATGAATAAAAGCAAAAAGGGGATAGGAAATACTCACAGTTCACGTAGTAGTTTGAGATTTAACTGGACAACGAGATATGAATTGAGATTACTCCCAAATGATCAACCTAAAGTATTCGATAATGTGTAAGGGAAATAACTCTAGGATATATGTATTTCTAGGGCTTCGAATTGGGGATAAACGTTTATTTGTTTATTAAACAATTTGTTTATTAATTATGAGAAATCTAATGAATAAATAAACAAAAGTCTTTTTGTAAAATTTTAAGTTGAATATAGTCATAACATAAGGTTTTGAGTATGAAAATAACTTTTATAAAATTATTTTCTTGAAAATAGAATATTTAATCTAATTATTTCAAATTGTCAAAATATGACTTTAATATCTAAAAATATTAAAATCAAAGAATTTCTGAATTAAAAATTGTATTTCAGTTCCAAATGAATAGAAATAATTTATGTAAAATTTTGGTACAAAAATATTGAAAAATGAATTTATTATGATTTAATTATGATTAAATCTATCAAAAATTGATTAAAAATATAAAATAAATGATTTTTCTGAATTAAAAAATCATTTCAGTAAAGTTTAACATTGTACAAACATAGGATAATTTTGTAGAAATTAATAGAATTGTTTTGATATTTTAAAGGATTTTTATAAATATAATAGTATAAAATTGATTTAATTATTATAAATATTAAATCAATGAATTTCAGAAAACTAAAAATTGTAAATAAAACTTTTACATCAGATTTGACAAATATAATTTTTTTAGAATTTATAAAAAGGTTTTAATATTTAAAAACGAATTTATAAGATTTAAATGTATAATATATAATTATAAGTGGTTAGTTTAAAAAAAAATGAAGAAAATGTGGAAAAAGGAGCGCCCAAGCCGGGATTCGAACCCGGGTGCCCTTGGTTACGAGCATCAGTCACAACCACTTGGCCTAGGCCTGTGGTTGTGATTCATCTCAGTTTTTAAAAATTATAACCACGATGCTAAATCAGATTTATCCCCAATTTCATACACATGAACCCTAGTTCTAGCAATAATCTGTTACACACATCAATAGCCCAATTGATCTTAGGGCTTTTGATGTGTGCACGCCGGTGATCAAAACCCACATAAAAGATTAGACTTACAGTTTTATATCGTGTTCGATTGCTAGGTCAAACTTAAAAGTCAACAGCGAATCAAGAACAAGATCAGAGTGTTTATTGTGAAGAATTAGAGTTGGAGAAAGGATTATTGGCGAGTGTAGATGGCCTGGACGCGTTCAATTTATAGGGAAAGGTCTGGTTCGTTGATTAGGAATGGTTTGACCAAGCTTGAATGTATACGCGTGGTTGTTAAAAAAATTTTGTCAATGAACGCGTTAATTACGTGATTGTTATTTTAGAAAGAGGTTGATGATAATGGTGTGTAATAATCGGATTTGATTTGTCTATGGCCGTGATTATTGAATCAGCAATGAATTTTTCTTGGGTTGTTTAGCTGCTGCGTAACAACAAGGAAGAAGAGGAAAATCAGTTTAAGTAAGGTATATATACAAATGGATCTGAGATAACTCACGAATGGAGCTGTAGCTCAGTGGTGATGTGCGTGTGGGTCTGTCCTGCCTTGCCCGGGTTCGATTCCAGGCAAAGGCATTTTTTTTTTAAACAGATACAAAAGGGGAGGGGGGTTTGGGCTTGAGCTGTTGGGCCAAATTATTAAAGGGTTTGGATTGGGTTTGGGTTTGATGTTGTGGGCTAAAACAAAGCTGATTTTTTTTTTGACTAATTATTATTATTATTATTATTATAAAATATATATATATATATATAATGAAAAAGTGACGGGTGTCACATGTACGTAGTAAGTAGTTAAAGACTAATTAAATTGAAAATTAATTGTGCACGCAGGACTTTCCAGTGCTTGAAGAAGTAGTCAAGTCCTTGGTAGAGACATGGAAGAATTTAGGTTGTCCGAGGAAAAAAAAGGTTTTTGAGATACGACTTGATATTGAATGGGACAAAGGCCACGCATTGGAGTATTTACTGGAGACACTTGGTTGTCCAAATGATGTCCTCCCTAGCTATATTGGTGATGATCGGACAGATGAAGATGCGTTTAAGGTCATATAACTTTCAACTATATATATACTTATGTACTACATTACGTAATTAATTAATTACAGGCGATAAAGAAGAGAGGAAAAGAGTATTCGATTGTGGTGTCGTCAAGCCCAAAGGAGACCATGGCTTCATACTCCCTTAGGAGTCCCCCTGATGTCAAGAAATTTCTCTCACGTCTCATTGCCTGGAAGAAAACTTCGATCCATCATAAACATATATCTCTACGGATTACAAGTTTTAAATATGTACACAAACCAGTGTAATTTATTTGCATTACATCTTAAGAAAAGATCATGTTTCAAAAATATACTTTGTGAATGTAAAGTAGATTTGTGAATAGCAAGTAAAATTCCTCGCACGATGCGCAGTGGTAGAGTTATAACAAATATATAGGGGGCCGAAATTCACTGCTAAATGAACGAACATGAACAAGAGTCTGTTCAGTTCGTCTACAGCCTACTCGTGAATTACAGACGTTGATGAGTTGGCACCGCTGCTAAAGTTACACCTCGCGCATATGCAACCCTTTAAGCAGCTGCTGCGTCTCTTGTACCAAAAGTTGTTTGCCAACACTCCTTCCCAGAACAGAACATGTGCAGAAATGTTGAACCAGGCTTAATTTCCCCTGAAAGTTTGACCAAATATATTTGCCGGGCGAAAGCTCATTTTTTATACCAATGGACGTCAGAAATGGGTATTTTAGTATTTATTTAACCCAACCACAATGCCCTTGAACTCAACTATAAGGAAGTTCTCAACAAGGCAAATCAAATATTCAGGTGTCAAATAATAGCAAACCAACAGAGTGGACCAAAAGTAACTAAACAACCACAACACTCACAGACCAAGTAAAAAGAAGAAGATGATCGATCACAAGGCCTGTGAACTGTACTACCCTAGTTAGTTAGAAGGCCTGTGCACCTTATTCCTCCTGCAAATTCCCCCATCCATGGCTGATGCCACGACACCTAGACTAGACGAAACATCTCAACACTCTAATAATTTTCTTTATTTGTTGTCCCTAATATCACCCCCTAAAGGAGGTTTGGTTATCCTCAAAGTACAAGCCTTTTGTGAGCCGATATATATTATGTAGGGGGGCTTAATATAGGCAGTGGTGAATGTGAAGTCAGGCCCCCAGCCACCACCGGTACCGAGAGGTTGAAACTCCTTCACGATGACCAACAAATCCTTGGTAGTAAAATAGTTTATGATGACCACAGGCTAAAGATTATAAATTCGGTAGATTCATGGGTCTAATACTTGACTTTGGATGCCTTACCTATAAAACCAGTGTATAGTTTCATCCAAATTTGTAGATATTATATGGTGAAGTATATAATATTGAGTGTGTAGTTTGATCCAACTCTGAAACTTAATGAACTTTATAGAATTAATTAAGATTGAGTGTTGTAATTACGTTACGTGTTGCAGATTTACAGTTCATCCAGAAGGGAGATGTGTAACTGAATCATTGATGGTGGATGCCAACACAAAGGATGAGAAATGCTACTTTGTTAACTGCAACCTTAATTCTCTTTCTCAAGTCTCAAAGAGGATGGCCTTGCAGCAGCATCAGAGGTTAAGGTTCACTATTATACTATGTTGTCTCTCTTCTTAACAATATATATATATATATATATATATATAGGGGAAAGTTAATTTGAGAACACCTATATTTCGTGCGAACCGTGAGAACGGCATCTAAAACCATTCAAATTCAAAATTTCTTTTTACACTTGTCTTTATTACTAAAATACAATCCCAAAAACACAATTTACGCGTAAAAATTCAAACGTATACAGAAATAATTTGTTTTTACACATGTGTAAATTTACTGTTTATACATGTGTAAACTGCTTCATTTACACATGTGTAAAAAGTTAATTTGAAAGTGTTTTTGCAAGAAAAGATGAATTATTTGGAAAGAAAATTCATCTATTAATGTTGTATTTTGATTATAATGAGGCTTGTATTAAAAAAATTTGATTTTGATTGATTTTTTTACTTGTTCTCACGGTTCTCACGATATTTAGCGTTCTCAAGATAACCCTCCCCTATATATATATATATATATATATATATATATATATATATATAGTGTAAGTATCTACAAGAAACCCACCTTATTTAGTAAGCTATAGAAACCTAATATATGGCTATTATGAAGCCAAATCATCAAGTATCAATATCATTATTTTATTAAATGAGGGGTAACAATGTCATTTCACCTTATGGTATCTTTTCACAATCTTCCATAAAGTACACCCATCTTTCTTTTTCACATTCTCCCATATTTGTACTATCTACTTTTTCTTACCAATCCCCCAAAACCCACGATTTTTCTTACCAACCCACACTCTAAACAAGACCTTTCTTTATCCTCTTACCATATTTTATTTTCCCTCCTCCATGGAAGTTAACCTTCAAGATCCACCTCTAGACATGGATCCTGCATTTTCATCTCCTCCACGTGGTGTGATTCTCAACAAGTTCGCAAGAGATTTAACTGTTGCAGGTTCGTAGATTAAACATCTCGTTCACACCTTTTATTTATCGCAATTTTACTTTTTTTCTTTTCACTCCATGGATGTTAACCTTCAAGATTCACCTTCAGACATGGATGTTAACCTTCAAGATTCACCTTCAGACCCCTCTTCTTCCTCTAATCCCCTTTTTCCTTTGATCTCAGTCTACCCTCCTCTACTCTCTCTCTCTCTCTCTGTCGATTCTCTTTCTCGATCGAATCCGAGTTAGAAGGAAACAGAGAGTTACAAAGAAGATTAGGAAGGAGAGTTTATTTTGTTCCATGAATGTTTCTTTAAGTTGCAGAGTTTTGGGGATGGAGGTGATGTTAGTGGTGACTTGATAATTTATTAAGTTTCACATTTAACCCTTAAGTTTAGGTAAAGTAATAAAAATATATCTTTATTTTGTTTTATATTTTAAACGATCCTATACTACTAAAGATAGTTTGGTTTTAATTTTGATAACTATGTAGTTAACCATTTAATATTAATTTTTTTTGAGAGTTTAATATTAATTAATATTACTAATTAAATTGTCAAATGAAAGACGGGAGCAAGTGTTCCCCTCAAAGAGCTGATACATGTCCCCCAAGTGATGACTAATCACTTGGTCTCGGATGGGTTCGTTAACGGTATTAGTTCGGTCTCGTGACGTGTATGATAATAATATTTTATATATTTTAATGATTCGGTTTTTAGTTCCGCATACAACCGTCTCATTCATAATTGGTTTTGGTTCATTTTATTATACGATAATAATATTAATTCGCAAAAAATATAACATCATAATCCATAGGTTAACATGTGTTATTTGGGTTTTGTTCGAGGGGTGCAAACGAGTTGAGTCACTCGCGAGCAATATAGGTTAACATGTGTTATTTGGTACTGCTGTTATCTCTTAAACCATGTTGGTCATTTATGTGGTCCAATTAGAAAAGGATCTGACCTTGATGTTAAGTCAGATCTGACCATGGCAAGTGATAGGAAGGGCGACATTGGTCAAGTGTTTGAGTCATGAAGAAAGTTTACACGATAGGTTTTGATCGTAACAATTGTGTTTGTTAACACAAGTTCACATTTGGGCCCCGACTAACATGTGTTACTCCTGTTTAGTATGTTAGATGATGAGTTGGTCACACCGGTTAATATCTCATCTATTGTTTTGCAGTTGATAACGAAGACCCCCACTGGTTAACATATGTTAACAAACGAAGTCGAAGGAAGCCGAGAAAAATATGTATAAAAACTTTTTTAACAACGTTTTCTTTTTTGTACTCAATGTATAGAGTTACTAGATTTATTTTGTTAAAGTGGTTAATAGTTTATAATGATACTTTGTAATAACGTGTGTTAATAGTTTGTGTATTTTATTTCTCAGTAAACTTATGATTTGAATGTCTTGGGGTAGGTTCATCTCTTGTTCAATAGTTTGTAATAACACGTGTTACCAAATAACATGTGTTAACCTAATGTGTGTTAATAGTTGTATGTTATGTTTACTTATTTCTTTTTTTGTAAACTTATGAAGTGAAAACAGGAGTGGTAAGAAAGACAAAAAGGTTGACAAATGATTCAGGTTTAACATATGTTACCACACCACTGATACTAACAAATGTTAGATCTTCTCATGGGTATATGGGGGCAACAGGTTTAACTTTATCAGATTAGATAACACATGTTAGCCCTTTATGACCAACTAACACATGTTACCTTCGTATGCAACATTAACACATTATTTGTACTTGCCCCATTATAATAATCTTTTCTTAAACAAAAAGTATGAGAGAGGGTGTGACATGACCCATTATAATAATATTTTCTTAAACAAAAAGTAGGAGAGAGGAGAGAGATGGTGTGACATGACCCATTATAATAATATTTTCTTTATCAGATTAGATAACACATGTTAGCCCTTTATGATCAACTAACACATGTTAACCTTCCATGCAGTTCAATAGTTTGTAATGATACTTTTGTAATAACATGTGTTAATAGTTTGTGTGCTTTATTTTCTTAGTAAACTTTAAGAAGTGAAAACTATAGGGGTATATGGGGGCAACAGATTTAACATATGTTACCACACCACACATACTAACAAATGTTAGATCTTCTCATTGGTATATGGGGGCAACAGGTTTAACTTTTATCAGATTAGATTAACACATGTTAGCCCTTTATGACCAACTAACACATGTTAACCTTCCATGCAGTTCAATAGTTTGTAATGATACTTTGTAATAACGTGTGTTAATAGTTTGTGTGCTTTATTTTCTTAGTAAACTTAAGAAGTGAAAACTATAGGGGTATATGGGGGCAACAGGTTTAACATATGTTACCACACCACACATACTAACAAATGTTAGATCTTCTCATAGGTATACGGGGGCAACAGGTTTAACTTTTATCAGATTAGATTAACACATGTTAGCCCTTTATGACCAACTAACACATGTTACCCTCGTATGCAACATTAACACATTATTTGTACTTGCCCTATTATAATAATATTTCTTAAACATGTTGTAGGAGAGAGAGTGTGACATGACTCATTATAATAATATTTTCTTAAACAAAAAGTAGGAGAGAGGAGACTGGAGAGAGATAATAATATGTGTTAACATGTTAACACATGTTAACAGGTTTAATATCTCCACTAAGGTTTTTTTTCTCCATAAGGCTGGTAAGATATGTTAACACATGTACTTGCCCCATTATAATAATATTTCTTAAACAAAAAGTAGGAGAAAGAGTGTGACATGACTTATTATAATAATATTTTCTTAAACAAAAAGTAGGAAAGAGGAGAGAGATGATGTGACATGACCTATTATAATAATATTTTCTTAAAGAAAAAGTAAGAGAGAGGAGAGAGAATGGTGATGTTGACTTTGAAAAAGTAGGAGAGAGGGTGTGACATGACCCATTATAATAATATTTTTTTAAGAAAAAGTATGAGAGAGTGTGTGACATGACCCTAGTACTTAAGAGAGAGAGCATTTCTTTGTGTCCCCAAAATGCCCTTGAAGGTCCTTTTGTGTATTAAAATATTAATATATCTAGTGGGAAGTACAATGGTTTAATCTCAACCATTGATAGTATGAGATGGATGGCTATGATAGAGTTTTCATAGTTTACCAAATATGCAACTCTATGAGATGGATGGATTTTGAGGGTGTGACAGAAATCATGCAACTCTATCTAGACGCCGTGCAGACGCGTGCGCCCTAGTTTCATTGTGCTACCTTAGCGACCTGAGAAAACATGTAAAAGTTTACGTCAGCACAAAAATGCTGGTGAGTTTACAGGTTTGCAGTTCAAGTACCAAGTTCACCTGTCCATACTATAACAAATAGAAAACCAGTATACGCTAGCTAGGCGTACGTTTTGTTACTACCACGATTGGAAAACCATTACTAACTCGAATACCAGTTGTTGTGCCCGAATAGTTCCAAATGTTCCTGTTGTTCCTGTTTGAGACAATATGCACTCGCCCGGCCCTCCAAGCCGACGAGCGGGGTTGGTCACTCCCAATAGCGCTATTCACATTTCCCCGTTGTGCAAACCCGCACATTCATGGTTCCCCCCGGGACTTCCAAAGATCGTGTAGTATACGTTAGAACCCATAGTATGACAGTAGTTACCAAATAGTTGTTTTAACACATGTTTTCTCCCCCGAAAACGTAAAACCAGTTAAAAGAGGGGCCGTAAACTCACCTTAAGTTGCTTTACTCCTAATCCCGAGTAAACTCAGCTGCTATGTTAGTCCCGTACAGTGGCGACCTAACATACGACAGTTACAAGTACTTAGACTAATAACCCGTAGGTTAATTAGTCCCTAGATGTCCAGACCATAACCAAGTTTGTTTGAAAACACCGTGACTGTTTAACCGACCCAAAGTACAAGACTCGACATCCCATTGGTGACCCGAGACTCCCCGTGTTATGTTTACGCTCCAAAACATACAATAACGCAAGTATACTTAACATACGTTAACACACACAACAAGTTATAGCACATAGTTCACGTATCACCGAATTACATCCAAATATATGTTACTAAGTTATTAGACATGTTACGGGGTTCCTAGCATGTTACTACATGTTAAATCGGGTCTCGGAATGCTAATTTACACTTACAGCAGCAGTACACGCGATTAGGAAAAGTCAACTAGTGATTAGGAAAGTCAACTGGTGAATAGAAGCCCTATTCGCCCCTACTATAGGCGAGTAGGGGCTACTCCCCTTTACTTCATGCGAATAGGGGCTATTCCCCTGAACTTACTAGTGATTAGGGCTATTCGCATGAACTTACTAGTGATTAGGGCTATTCGCATGAACTTACTAGTGAATAGGCTTCTACTCGCATGAACTTACTAGTGAATAGGCTTCTACTCGCCTATATATAGGCGATTAGCCTTGTACTCGCATGAGTTATAGGCGATTAGCATTGCTACTCGCCTGTAACCATGCTGTTCCAGTTTTTCGCGCGTTTAACGCTCCAAATCAGATCCAGAACGTGTGTAACTACCCAATATCATCCCAAACACTATCCTAAACATGTTTAACCCAAAACCCTTCGTTCATCCTCGTAAAATCAGTCCTGCATGCAACCAAAGTAATCCAAACACATACACATAGCATGCAATATTCAATTAACGCATGTAATCATAACCCTATTATCCGATTACTGAGTTTTCTGTCATCATACTCATAATATTAACTCTGACCTAGCATGATAATACATCAAAACATCATCAAGATCCATAAAAATCCTATCTTTCTAATCATATATACCCATAACGCATGTTAATTAGTTATAATCCGTTTAACAACCCTTATTGACGATTTTCAGAAAGCTTTTCGTTATATGAACAGGTCTGGACCATTAGGGATTGATTAAAAACATTTACAAAGTGTTATGGATGAGAATCAAACCTTGGAATTGTAAAAGATTGATGGTTAGACCTTGAAACCTTGTGTTTTTGATCAAAATCGCCTTCCAGAGGTTGTTTAAGTGTTTGGGGCGGTTATGGGACGACTAGGGTTGATATTAGGGAGTTTAGGAGGTTAAGTGTTGTATTTATAGGCGTTCCTAGTCGTTCCAGCACGTTACATGCGATTGCGCAGCAGTTCAGGCGATTAGGACTTGTAATCGCCTGATGTTCATGTGATTAGGGGCCTATTCGCCCTTATCATCACACGAGTAGGGCTACTCGCCCTTAAGGGGCTCCCTACTCGCCTCCCCTATAGGGGAGTAGGCCTCCTACTCGCCTATAGGTTTGGTCTTGTGTGTTTTGCGCGTTAAACCCCGTTTTAACATATGTTAATGCATATTCATGTACCGACAAGTCATATAATGATTGTAAACACATAACACGAGTAAATACACATATTTACACTCGTTCACCAATTCCCGGGACTCGAGACTCGTACGTTCCGTATGCCCTGACGATCCTACAAATCGTCACCGTTTGTACACTTGGTTAAGGACCGACATCTAATGAACCTCTAGACCAACATCCAACGATCTTCTAGACTAACTAATAGTTCCCGAACCATAACCCGACTTAACTAACCCAGTTAAGTACAAAATACGCGTGACTCGCTAAGGTAGACTTTCATCTAGACAACGTTGTTAACCCGAATTTGCCAGGTGTCACATCATCCCCACGTTAAAAGAATTTTCGTCCCGAAAATTTGTACAAGTAACAAAAGAAACAACGAAGGGAATAAACAAACAGACAGAAATCAATAGAGAGTAGAATCAAGAGAGAGATTTACCCGAGGTGTCACATCATCCCCACGTTAAAAGGAATCTCGACCCGAGATTCATTCAGCTGCCGAAGGGACATGTCTCGACTCGAACGCTTCCTTAGGAAAGAGATGAGGATACTTAGACTTCATTTGATCCTCCCGTTCCCATGTATATTCCGGTCCCCGGTTCGAGTTCCACCGAACCTTAACGATACGAATCTTGCTGTGACGTAGGCTACGAATCTTGTAATCAAGGATCTCCACAGGTTCTTCCACAATCCGAAGACGATCATCAACCTTGATCTCTTCTAGTGGAACGATGAGAGACTCGTCAGCCAGACACTTCTTCAAGTTTGACACGTGAAAGACGTTATGTACGTTACCGAGCTCCGTCGGTAGATCAAGTCGATATGCCACCGGCCCAATCCGTTCCAGGATCGTAAATGGGCCGACATATCGCGGATTGAGTTTGCCACGCTTTCCAAAACGTATGACGCCCTTCCACGGTGAGACTTTTAGAAGTACCTTGTCATTGACTTGGAACTCTAGTGGTTTGCGACGCTGATCAGCATAACTCTTTTGCCGGTCCCGTGCCGCCGCCAACCGATTTCGAATCTGTACGATCTTTTCCGAAGTTTCGTACACTAGTTCAGGCCCAGTGAGTTGACTCTCACCCACTTCAGCCCAACAAAGAGGAGAGCGGCATTTCCGTCCATACAGTGCTTCGAACGGAGCAGCCTTGATGCTCGTGTGATAACTGTTGTTGTACGAGAATTCTACCAACGGCAGATGAGCTTCCCAACCCTTGCCAAAATCGATCACACATGCCCGCAGCATGTCTTCTAAAGTTTGAATCGTACGCTCACTCTGACCGTCAGTCTGTGGATGGTAAGCCGTACTCATGTCTAGTTGTGTACCCAGAGCTTTGTGCAAAGACTTCCAGAAGTGAGAAGTAAAGCGAGAATCGCGATCCGAGATTATAGAAACTGGCACCCCGTGCTTAGAAACAACTTCTTTCAAGTAGAGACGAGCCAAACGATCCATGGTGTCGGTCTCCTTAATAGCAAGAAAATGGGCTGATTTCGTTAACCGATCGACAATCACCCATATCTTGTCGTTCCCGCTTGGTGATTTAGGAAGTTGTGTGACAAAATCCATAGTAATCCGTTCCCATTTCCATTCCGGGATTTCAGGTTGTTGCAGGAGACCCGACGGTTTCTGGTATTCCACTTTGACCTTAGCAGGTCAAGCATTTGCTCACGTATGAGGCTATGTCCGACCTCATGTTTGGCCACCAGTAAAGCACCTTTAGATCTTGGTACATCTTATCCGAACCAGGATGAATAGAATACCGGGACTTATGAGCCTCATCAAGAACAAGCTCCCGTAGTCCCCCGAATAAAGGAACCCATATGCGCTCTGCGAAATAGTGCAGGCCATCAGACCTTCGCTCTAGGTGCTTGTCGGCACCGTGCATGGTTTCAGCTTTAAGGTTTTCCTCCTTCAAAGCTTCCAATTGGGCAGAACGGAGTTGATCAGGTAACGACGAATGGATAGTGAGCTGCAACGCCCGAACGCGACGAGGTTTAGAAGATTCCTTCCTGCTCAAGGCGTCTGCTACAACATTCGCCTTGCCAGGATGGTACTTAATAGCACAATCATAATCGTTCAAAAGTTCAATCCAGCGACGCTGCCGTATGTTCAAGTGTTGTTGGTCGAAAATGTGTTGGAGACTCTTGTGATCGGTGTAGATGGTGCATTTGGTACCGTACAAGTAATTTCTCCAAATTTTCAGCGCGAATACCACGGCACCCAACTCCAAGTCATGAGTTGTGTAGTTCTTCTCGTGCACTTTGAGTTGACGAGAAGCATACGCAATCACTTTCTCGCGTTGCATCAACACGCAACCGAGTCCATGAATGGAAGCATCACAGTAAACGACAAAATCATCAGGACCCTCAGGTAAAGACAGAATAGGAGCAGAACACAGTTTAGACTTCAGTTCTTCAAACGCGGACCCTTGTGATTCACCCCAGTCGAACTTCCTATCCTTCTGTGTGAGAGTGGTGAGGGGTTGAGCAATCTTCGAGAACCCCTGAATGAAACGACGATAGTAGCCCGCAAGGCCTAGGAATTGCCGCACCTCAGTTGGCGTCTTTGGTGCTCCCCAGTCCTTGATCGCTTCGATTTTTGCTGGATCGACATGAATTCCTAGTTCATTAACCACATGTCCTAGGAATTGGACTTCGCGTAACCAAAAGTCACACTTTGAGAACTTGGCGTAAAGTTGTTCCCGTCGCAAGAGTTCCAAAACTAACCGCAGATGTTCCCCGTGTTCGGTCTCGTTCTTGGAGTAGATCAGAATGTCATCGATAAACACAATGACAAACTTGTCCAGATACGGTTTACAGACGCGGTTCATCAAGTCCATGAAAACCGCCGGTGCGTTCGTGAGACCGAAAGGCATGACCAAGAATTCGAAATGGCCATAACGTGTTCGAAAAGCAGTCTTTGCAACGTCAGCCTCCCTGACGCGCAGCTGGTGATAACCGGATCTCAAATCGATCTTGGAATAATAACTAGAACCCTGAAGCTGGTCGAACAGATCATCGATACGTGGAAGAGGATAACGGTTCTTGACGGTCAACTTGTTCAGCTCTCTGTAGTCTACACACAATCGGAAACTCCCATCCTTCTTCTTGACAAACAAAATCGGGGCTCCCCAAGGGGAAGAACTTGGCCGGATGAAACCCTTGTCCAAGAGTTCCTGTAACTGGCTAGACAATTCCTGCATCTCGGGAGGTGCAAGACGGTAGGGGGCCCGAGCAATAGGAGCAGCCCCTGGTACAAGATCAATACCGAACTCGACTTGACGATGAGGAGGAAGACCAGATAAATCATCGGGAAAAACATCAGAAAACTCGCGTACCACCGGAATGTCGTCAATCTTCTTCTCATCACTAGTGGAAACAGATAAGAGCGCCAAAACGGCTGGATAACCCTTTCGAAGACACTTAAGGGCTTTCATGCTAGAGATGATGTTTAGCGAAACACCACCCTTGATACCGTACACAGAAAGAAATTCTCCATCTGGGAGAGGATCCGAATAACCTTATCGTAACAGACGATCTCCGCGCGATACAAAGATAACCAATCCATTCCTACCACAACGTCAAAACTACCCAATGGTAACCGGCATAAGGTCGATGGGGAATGGATAAACCCGACAACTCTAACTGACACTCCCGAAGAACACTAGTAGCTTCAATCGTTTTACCGTCAGCTAACTCAATAATATACTTGGTCTCTAATGGTACAGATACTACATCTAGCAGTCGACTAACATCCATGGATACAAAACTCTTGTCGGCACCAGAATCAAATAACACGCTAACGGAATGATTATTGAGAAGAAACGTACCGGTGACTGTATCAGGGTCCTGCCTAGCCTCAGCAGCTCCAATGACGAAGGCACGTGCATTTCTGCCGCCGCCCCCGTTGTTCCCATTCCCGTTGTTTCCACCCTGTTTCAGTTTTGGGCAATCCTTCTTGTAATGCCCAGTGTCACACACAGTTAGCATCCCTGTTTCCCTGTAGTCCCTGAGTAGTCGGGAGCTGAACTGTTGGTCGGAGCCTGAGTCGATGGAAGTGTAACC